>JALIGW010000017.1:14082377-14402377 GCA_023053685.1 Diadophis punctatus similis
AGGGAGGGAGGTAAGGAAGGGGAGAGAGAGAGAGAGAGAGAGAGAGAGAGAGAGAGAGAGAGAGAAGAGAGAGAGATATGTTGTGTCAGCATAAATGAATAGCTATTTAACTTCTAAAATTATTATAAAAAAGACCCCCACCCCAAATAGATCAGTTCTAGTTTACCATATTTAAACAAATAAGATAACACTGGAAAGCCACTGTGGGATAATTGAGCCAAAAATCTAAAATACTTTTACCTGCACAATTGCTCACCCACTGAAAGATTATATTAATTGAATGACTCATGCCTATAATTACTTGCAATTATATTTTTTTCATGTGAAAAGAAAGGGCCTTTTTCTGCAGTGGCCCCTGCTCTGTGGAATACCTTCCCCTTGGAAATTAGAATTGCCCTTAGCATTTCACGAGGCTTTAAAAACCTGGCTGTGTATCGAAGCCTGGGATGCTGTATGTGTCAAGAGCCCCATTTCCTGACTTTACTGTTAACTGGCCAAGTATCTCCGCTGCGGTGTATATTTACTTTGGATGTTTTTGTTGTGTCTATCGTTTAAAGTATTTTTTATTGTTTTTAACTGTAGGATATTTTTTGAATTGTAAGCCCCTCCAGACTTATGGATGGATATTGGTGGCTATAGAAATTGGATGGATGGATGGATGGATGGATGGATGGATGGATGGATGGATGGATGGATGGATGGATGGATAAATAGATAGATAGATAGATAGATAGATAGATAGATAGATAGATAGATAGATAGATAGATAGATAGATAGATAGATGATAGATAGATAGATAGATAGATAGATAGATAGATAGATAGATAGATAGATAGATAGATAAATGAATGAATGAATGAATGAATAAATAAGTATAGAGAGATAGAAGTAAGCCCATAAGATGCATTTCTTAAATAGGTCAAGCTTTGAAATATACTGTAATTCTATTTTGTATTTGTATTTGTTTATTTGTCAAGCATATATGATTATAAGCAAAGTATAAACAGTAAAACATGATTGAATACATATGTAATAGTACAAGCATGAATAAGAGTAAAAGAGGTATGAATATATGGGTACATTAGGACAGGAACGGTAGGCACGATTGTGCGCTTATGCACGCCCCTTACCGACCTCTTAGGAATGGGGTGAGGTCGATGGTAGATAATCCGAGGTTGAAGTTTTTGGGGTTTGGGGAAGAAACTACTGAGTCAGGTAAAGTGTTCCAGGCATTAACCACTCTGTTGTTGAAGTCAAATTTTTTGCAATCAAGTTTGGAGGGGTTTACATTAAGTTTGTATCTATTGTGAGCTCGTGTATTATTGCGGTTGAAGCTGAAGTAGTCGTTAACAGGTAGGACATTGTGGCAGATAATTTTGTGAGCTACACTTAGGTCAGATCGAAGGCGGCGTAGTTCTAAATTTTCAAGTCCCAAAATTTCAAGTCTAATTTCGTAAGGTATTCTGTTGTGAACAGAGGAATGTAATACTCTTCTTGTGAAGTATCTCTGGACATTCTCAATTGTGTTAATGTCTGATATGTAGTGTGGGTTCCAGACAGATGAGCTGTAATCAAGGATCGGTCTAGCAAATATTTTGTATGCTCTGGTTAAGAGTACAATGTTTCATTACAGTTTCTTTGAAATACACTTTCCTTCATTGCACCTTCTTTACAAGGCCTCCTGTTAGGTGAGGATTCCTGTCCTTTCTCACACTAGTGATTGCTGAGACAAGATAAATCCAATTATTTACATTTTTGGATTGGAGATAGGAGAAGGGCAGCAGTTATAATCTGCCCGAGAATTGAACAGAAACTCAACATTTGGCTAAGAACTCTCCAATCAGCACTTGGCCACTGCTCAGCAGTGCAGCAGATGAAGTTTTAATTATCCAGTTCCCATTTCATCGGTGGGTCAGAGGTTGCCAGCTTGATTTAAGCACCATGCCCTGTCCACCCCAGTTTCAACTTCTGAACCGGTCGGAAATGTACACCCTCAACATTGCTCAATCATCCAATCTGTTCACTGCCTCAATTTTTCACACAATGCAGCGTTAATGCTTTTACAATCATTTACATATGGCCTGGTTGTTATTTAAGAAAACAGTAATTAGATGTGTTGGGATAATTAATGGTATGCCTGCTATACGTAGCATGAGGCTAATACTTTTTAAGGCACCAGGCTTTAAGGCAGTCAGAGCAAAACCGATCCAGTTCAACCCTCACAGCTAAGAGTTTACTTTCTAATTTCATTAAATTAAAAAAAAATAATCTCTCTTCAAAGGCAATGGGTGTTTTGATGGGGGAATAACAGGAGTGCAATTACTATGTTCCTAATGAAATTGGTGTCAAATTGGAAGGCCATTATTTTTGGATAAGCCTATAAAACTAACAAGACCTTAAGTTCTATGTTTCCAGTTTACAGCAGTGTCTCCTTCTTTCCTTTCTCTTCCTATCTCCATCTTCCTTCTCCTTCTCCTTCTCCTTCTCTTTCTCTGTCTCCATCCCCTCCTCCTCCTCCTCCTTACAAAGAATATTAATTTTGGCAGGTCTAACTTATCTCACCAGCAGGGCATTGCAAGTGATAGTAGCTATTTCCTAGAGGCAATCTAAACCATGAAGGGCAGGGCCCACAGTATGACTCAACTTAGCCCTTTGACATCCATAATTAACAACTGATGTCAGGCAAATCTAAACATGAGGGAAGTGTGATCAGGAATATTCCCTAGAAGATTATTGTCAAGGCCGGCTATGCTATTGTTTCTAAATTAAACATTCATGTCATTAAAGGATTCTCCCACTGGCTTCATAAGCGTTGCTTTATACTGAAAATTATCTGAAGCAGGAATCAACGAATGATCTCAGCCTATTGGATTACAGTAGCTTTGCTTATCCATGCTTATTTTGAAGAGAAAGTGGGGGGAAGGAGTAGGTAAAAATAAAAAAAGCCCCTGGGCACTAATAGTTTATTTCTATAGCCCAGATATCTCCCTTTTCACAGATGGCTGCAAGTAATTATAGGTGTGAGTCACTCAATTAATATAACCCTTCAATGGGTGAGCAATTGTGCAAGTAAAAGAATTTTAGACTTTGGGTTCAATTATCCAGTGGTGGCTTTTGGTTGATTTAAATACGGTAAACCGGAACCGGTCTATTTAGGGTGGGGTCCTTATTTTTTTATAATGATTTTATTAAGTTTATCAAGGTATAAAATATTTTAAAAAGTGAAAATAGTGGGGACATGGGAGAGGAAAGGGGGAAGAGAAAGAAGTGTAGGGTAAAGAGGAAAAAGAAAAGAAACACGCTGACTCCCAACTCTTCTTAGCACCGTAGAATAAGATATTAAAAGCCGCGGTGGCGCAGTGGTTAGAGTGCAGTACTGCAGGCTATTTCTGCTGGCTGCTGGCTGCCTGCAATTTGGCAGTTTGAATCTCAGCCTTCCATCCTTCCGAGGTTGGTAAAATGAGGACCCAGATTGTTGGGGGCAAGAGGCTGACTCTGTAAACTGCTTAGAGAGGGCTGTAAAGCACTGTGAAGCGGTATATAAGTCTAAATGCTATTGCTATGGCTATTAACATTACAGCCTCAACTTTTTACTTTTATATACTTATATGTACTAGCCATTTCTATAACAACAAACCTAGATAATCAACAAAACCCAATGTCAAAGTTTCAGGTTTTTTTTCCATCTCAAGCTGTCATGATGTGAATTATTGCCAGTTGTGCACCTCTACTGTTTCCTAAGGTTACTGTATTTATAATCAAGCAGACATGTGATATGTTTTACTACGCATGCGTGCATTCCAGGAGTTTTTGTCAACTCCCACTTCCTTCTTTCTTTCCTTTTCTTCCTCCGTGCCTGCCGAGGCAGTCGTGATTTCATTAGCTGAAAAGATGTAGCTTATTAAGGGTTTATTTTTATTACTTTTGTACTGAAATAAATATTTTGTTAATTAGATTTGAATCTCGGTTTTATTTTCTAATGCGAATGACTTCAAGGGAGCAAGATCAAAGATCGCCTCTGATAGGAGAAATTCCTATTCTTGACACAAGCAAAAAATCCAGAAGTGGTTTCCAAGAAGAAACAAAGTTGAATGTTTCTTTCTTTGATTAAAGCAATCCATTTAGCCATCTCTGCTAGTTCCGTCTATTTTTCCAGCCATTCATCCATTGGAGAAAATTCAAGTATCTTTCCATTTTTGTGCCTAAAGCATTCTTGCTGCTGTCAACCTATATAACAGCAAAGTTTCAGATTTTTTTCCCCCAAGTTCTTTGCCCATTAAGCCTAAAAGAAAAGCTTTTGGGGTGTGCTCTTTTTGCCCTCAAGTCTAGCTGTACTGGCACCATTGTTTATTTTCTTTTTGTTTATTTATTTTATTCATTTGTCAAGCATGTATAAGATAATAGATATAAGTATAAACATGATTATGAGCACAGGAAATGGATACAAATAAATGGGGACAGTAGGACGGTAGGCACGCTGGTGCGCTTATGCACGCCCCTTACAGACCTCTTAGGAATGGGGTGAGGTCAACAGTAGACAGTTTAAGGTTAAAGTTATGGGGGTTTGGGGGTGTCACAACAGAGTCAGGTAGTGTATTCCAGGCATTGACCACTCTGTTGCTGAAGTTGTATTTTCTGCAATCGAGTTTGGAGCGGTTTACTTTAACTTTGTATCTATTGTGTGCTCGTGTATTATTGCGGTTAATACCACATGCGGCCCTCCCGAGCTCCGTTTTCACTGGCAGAGGGTTGCAGGAGGCCGTGGCAGTTGAAAACGGAGCTCAGGAGCCCATTTTCGCTGGCAGCACCACCGTGAGCCGGTCCTTCGCTGTTTCCAAGGCAGCCCCGTGGGCCAAATCTAAGTACCCTATGGGCTGGATCCGCCCCTCGAACCTTGAGTTTGACACCCCTGAAATACATAAACCATTGCTGGATCTCTGTGGCCCTTGGAAGGAGCAGAAGAGTTTGCCTGTGCTCTGGCATACCATCAACTTTTCCTTTGACCAAGGATTCCTATGCATGTTAAACTCAAGAATTCTGACCAAGATTCTCTTAACTTTGTTCTCATCATGCACAGATCCAAAATTCGGAAAGGAATATTGTAAAAAAAGAAGAAGTTGGATTCTTCTTTCTTTTGTGATTCCCTACAGCTATGTTGTCTCACTTACTTTGGCCATGTCATGCAGGGGAATTCACTGGAAAAAGCAATTATGTTTGGAAGAATTGGCGGTAAAAGGAAACCAGGCTGCCAAAAAAACTCAGTGGCTGAACACCATCAAAGCTGACAGCAGCCAGAGCATAGAACAACTCAAAGAAGTGGGGCAAGGTCAGAAGATGTGGAGAAAACTGACCCATAGAATCGCCAAGAGTCAAACATGATTGAATGGATATCACCATCACCATCACATCTATATTTAAGAGTTTCTCTAATTCAGTTGTTCAGAAAACAGTGATGTCAATTTTGTGGCACCATTTGAGGAAAAATTGGAGCTATTTAACAGTGAAAGCCAAATGAATTTTTTTCCAAAGCTTGCAATGATTTCTAGCTGAAGCCATCAAAGACACATGTATTTGCAGTCTGCAGGAACAAATGACCCAGCCGAAAGGAAAACCAGCTGGGGAATGAAAAATATATATTTCGGGAGCTTCTGCAAGATGAAGGCCTAGAATTTTCCAGAAGAATGGTGGAAACAAAAGAAGAATATTCACCTCAGTGAAGAAAACCTGTGGATGCCAATCAAAAGAGATTAAACTAGATGAATTCACCTTGGTCATGGAGGGTTGCATTTCAATTAACTCTTCCTTCCAGCCTGCGACGTGGGATGTATTTAGGACAGCAGAACAAAATAAGTTATTTAAAATTTTCAGAAAATGGAAACTTTATTCATGATGGAGTTTTAAGAGGTGGGAACTTTTGAAGGGATTAGGGCAGTGGTGGGATCCTGCCGGTTTAACAACCGGTTCGGTGATCGCTGCACATGTATGTGCAGTTTTACGAAAACTTACCTTCCGCCTTACTGCTGGGGAGAAACACAGCTGAGGCACAGCTATCCACTCTGCCACACAAATAAGCTGAGAAGATATAGGTCAGTAAAGCGTAGAGGCGGGCGGCCCCACCTGATCGTCAGTTCGCTCCCAGCTGATCGTCGGAGCATTCGGTTCGCCCGAACCGGTCCGAACCGGTAGAATCCCACACCTGGATTAGGGTTAAGAGGTTATCTCAACTAAGCATTGCATCTATTTTTAACACTCTCTGATTAGGAAAGCACACAATAATAACACATTCATTTGTAATAGCATTAAATTGGATGTTTTTCAAAAAGATACTAGTGCAGTGTTTCTCAACCTTGGCAGTTTGAAGATGTGTGGACTTCAACTCCCAGAATTCCACAGCCAGCAACGCTGGCTGTGGAATTCTGGGAGTTGAAGTCCACACATCTTCAAACTGCCAAGGTTGAGAAACACTGCACTAGTGCAATAGTGCACTGATGATGTTACCCAGATGGGTAATGGAACATCTGAGAAAACAACCAAGCTCAGAGAGCACCAAGGACCTCTCTTTTCAACCCTAAGCTACAAATATTCTCCTCTATTAAGACAATAGTATTATTATTATTTTTATTTGAAAAAGAAGAGATTCAGGTTTTTTCCAGCATATCATTTATGTGTGATAGGTGTGAATCCAAACTACAGATTTGACAAGAATACTCTAATATACTTATTGACAATACTTTAAGTGGCAGTTCTTAATTTTTCTAGGAGTTTTACCAAACATAATGTAAGATGAGCTTCCTGCCCAGAAGTTGAACTTCAATAATATACCGACACAGAAAAGGAAAATTGTCTGTAGCACAGCTCTCTCAAAACCCACCTTAGAATAAAATTATAGGAGAGAAATAAGGTCACTTCCCTTGTAAAACTGCAATGAACATTATCCAGATAAAAATTTCAGCCGGCGGGCAAAGAAAGTATTTGTTGAAGAATAATTCAGGTGAACAGTTATCCTGGGGGGGAAAGGAGAGGATTGTAATATAGGATTCAAATGTGTTTAAAAGAGGATTGATTGACAATTCTAAAACAACTCACCAATTAGTTCTAACCATCCAACAGGCTGTACCTTTGGCATGTATGGCATGCTGCAAATGAAAACAGATGTGTGGTACACCTTTGTTAAGTGTTGTTTTGCTGAGCACTGCATCATAACATTGGTGGCCCTCCAGATAGTATAAAACAGAGCATTAAAAAAAAATCCTAATATATGCTTATGCCATTGTCCTAGAAGTTAGGTGAATATGTATTTTTTAAAAAAAACATATTTTGTGCATAATACAGAGGGTTTTTTTTAAAAAAAAACCAACCCTAATAATCAAAATAATGAAACTTATTCACAGTTTGATCTTTGGGGAAGGGAAGAAAGTGGTTAATATATTTTAAGAGCATCTTTAAAAATGCCCCTGTAGTTAGATGAACTTTGGAATCAATAGCAAAATATAAGCTACAATCAGGCTCCTGTTGTTAGGAACTATTTGTATTCAGGGGCGGTTTTGGGAACAAATCAACACCCTCCTTCTCACTTTTATCTTTAACAAAATGTATACCCAGGGATTCTTCTGTGATTGTTATTTTTCCACTGAATGAACTTTTATCTTTGTTTCTGAGCGGGGCCTCACTTATTTAAAGCTCTTTATTTTATTAAAGCTGTGCATAATTCTTAACACTATGGTAGTGCTCTGGCAACTGAGCATAATCTGTAATTATAATAGCAACATTATGCTGTGTTTTTTTTTAAAGTATTTCCATTATAGGATTGGGTTTTGGCGAGCTCCTCTTATCTTTTAATTCCCTCTTGCATTTATCTTAAGATTTGCTAACACGCTGAGAAGTTTCAGATGTTTTAAAACTGGGGGCTCAGTAGATAGGCAGGGAGTTTGAGAGGCAGGGAAAGAGAAATCTAATCAATACAGCGAGATGGTAGAGCCTCCATGGAGTGGTTTTTTTTTTTATGAAGCCTCTTTTCAGTAGCTACCGGAATTCATTTTGACCCACGGTCAACTCATCAAGGCAATTTGGGAAGGATGAAGTCATTCAGAGGCACTCAACTCATTCAGAGACTCTCACTGAAGTGCTCTGGGGCTGTCACTTACGATGATGTCCATCAGCACTCCAAAGGACATTAGCAAGACTGGGAAAATCAAGACCCATGACTCATTTGGATTCATTCTCCAGATCTCCTATTTCTGCAGCAGGAAAGGTCTTCGTACCATAGAATTACAGAGTTGGAAGGAACCTTGGAGACCTTCTAATCTAACTCCTCTAATCTATTCTAATGACCCTCACTCCGTCAAAGACCTTGGAGTACTCATATCCAACGACCTAAGTGCTAGAGCCCACTGTAACAACATTGCCAAAAAGGCACTAAGAGTTGTTAATCTAATCTTGCGTAGCTTCTTCTCTGGCAAAATCACATTACTAACCAGAGCATACAAAACATTTGTTAGACCAATTCTGGAATACAGCTCACCTGTCTGGAACCCGCACTGCATATCAGACATAAATACAATCGAGAGAGTCCAGAAATATTTCACAAGAAGAGTCCTTCACTCCTCCGCTCACAACAAAATACCTTATTCCACCAGACTTGAAATACTGGGATTAGACAATTTACAACTATGTCGCCTCCGATCTGATCTAAATGTAGTTCATAAAATCATATATCAAAATGTCCTTCCTGTTAATGACTACTTCAGCTTCAACCGCAACAATACACGAGCACATA
The DNA here is from genome assembly GCA_023053685.1 of Diadophis punctatus similis. Classification (NCBI taxonomy): domain Eukaryota; kingdom Metazoa; phylum Chordata; class Lepidosauria; order Squamata; family Dipsadidae; genus Diadophis; species Diadophis punctatus. The sequence continues at coordinate 14,091,155 of JALIGW010000017.1, forward strand.
ATAGATTCAAACTAAATGTAAAGCGCTCCAAACTCGATTGCAGAAAATACGACTTCAGCAACAGAGTGATCAATGCCTGGAATGCACTACCTGACTCTGTGGTTTCTTCCCCAAACCCCAAAAACTTTAACCTTAGACTGTCTACAGTCAACCTCTCCTCGTTTCTAAGAGGTCTGTAAGGGGCGTGCATAAGCGCACCACTGTGCCTACCGTCCCTGTCCTACTGTCCTATTGTCCTCTTTTATCATTACTTTTTACTTACGTTTATACAAATTACTACTATACATGTTTGACAAATAAATAAATTAAATTAAATTAAATTAATCTAATCTAGCTCAAGGAGGAGACCATGTAACATTTCAGACAAATGGGTATCCGGTGTCTTTTTAAACGCCTCCAGTGATGGAGCACCTAAAACTTATGGAGTAGTGTCTGATTCTGTGAAGCAAGTTAAGTGAAGCCCATTTGCCATCAGAAACTGGGAATACGGGCAGAAGACCATTAAGCCTAGAGTGTTTAAAAAACACACACAACTGAAATGCATAAGGTTTCTCTCCCACACCAGCAAGGGATTCTACTAAAAATGGCATCTCCATCATGATTCATTCTCTTGCCCATATTGCTGAGACGTGTGATGATGTTGCAAACATCGGTGAAGTGGTCCTCCATTTTACAGAGGAAGGAAATTTCACCTGACCAAGAAAGGATAACCGCATGGCACACATAACCATTTCACAAAGCCCTTGAGGAGCACTTCCACTTGACAAAGAACAATGCCTGGGACCTCTTTGAAGCAACAAACAAAGGCAATTCATCTTCAAAAGACTTTGCAGTCTTTCCAAGTACTTTGCAGGTTTGCTTATATCTCTGCAGCTTCTGAAGCTATGGTTTTCCCAGTTTCAATGTATGGCTGTGAAAGTTGGACCATAAGAAAGGCTGAGCTCCAAAGAATTGAGGCCTTTGAACTATGGTGCTGGAGAAGACTCCTGCGAGTCCCTTGGACTGCAAGGCGAACAAACAAGTCAGTCCTAGAGGAGATCAGTCCTGACTGCTCTTTAGAAGGCCAGATCCTGAAGATGAAACTCAAATACTTTGGCCACCTAATGAGAAGGAAGGACTCACTGGAGAAGAGCCTAATGCTGGGAAAGATTGAGGGCAAAAGAAGAAGGGGACGACAGAGAACGAGGTGGCTGGATGGAGTCACTGAAGTAGTTGGTGTGAGCTTAAATGGACTCTGGGGCATGGTAGAAGACAAAGGCCTGGAGGAATGTTGTCCATGGGGTCACGATGGGTTGAACACAACTTCACAACTAACAACAACAAGAACTACAGCTTCTGGGTCTGCCAAAGAAAATGTTGCTTCTTGGCTTTCTTATATGGCAAATACTGGTGTGCGTGTGAATGGTGTGGTAGATTCCCCATCTTGACCTAAGTAAGAAGCCAAGGAGGTTCAACACTTCCTTAAACTCTCTTCCTATTAAATCTCTTCTGAGGTGGTTGACTTTGCTTTGGGCTTTAATCCCTCAGTTCTCAACATATTTAATAAGACCAGGTTTATTCTTTTATGCTATCAGCTTAAGCCTGATGACATATTCTTAGGTGGAAACTTACTGCTGACATTTTTATGCATGCATGTATTTGAGGTGGGAAGGCTGTGAAGGCCTTGGGGTTGGTTGTAGCATCTGTCTCTGTAGCTGCCTATCATCCTGCGCCATCTTGTTGCCTCTGGATATATTTAGGTAGTAACAGTCCTCACCCACAGAGTCACTTCAGTAATGAGTGGCCCTTTCTAGGACAGACCAAGCTTGCCAAATTGCTATGACAACTCTTCTGACACTCCACAAAACCTAGCGATGATAAGAGACCTCAAAACCTACCGGGGCAAATCAAAAATCATTCTTCTGAATTGTCCCTGGAAACCAAACAGGAAAAAAAATGATACCTATTGCTGTTGAACAGGTTTGAAATATATTAACCTCTAGGCTGAGACCAGCTTTAACTGTGGATAGCTTCAGCACAACTTACCGTATTTTTTGGAGTATAAGACGCACCTTTTTCCTCCCTAAAAGTGGCTGAAAATTTGGGTGCGTCTTATACTCTGAATGTAGCTTTTTCGGAGCTTTTTTCCCAGCCCTAACTAGGTGCTAACAGATCTTCCCAGCTCTTACCTTGCAAGCTCTTTCATTGTTACTCTTTCCGAAGAATGTTTTTCCAGCCCTAAGTCTTTGCAGGGTTTTTTTCATTGCTCTACTTGCTCCGAAAAAGTTTTTTTCTAGCCCCAACCAGGTGCTAATGATCTTCCCAGCTCTTACTGGCTTGCAGGCTCTTTCATTGTTACTCTCTCCGAAGAAGGTTTTTTCAGCCCTAAGTCTTTCAGGGTTTTTTCTCATTGCTCTACTTGCTCCGAATATGTTTTTTTCTAGCCCTAACCAGGTGCTAATGATCTTCCCAGCTCTTACTGGCTTGCAGGCTCTTTCATTGTTACTCTCTCCGAATAAGGTTTTTTTAAGTCCTAACCAGGGGATAAAATAATGTGCTGAAGCTGACCAGACTAAGGACGTTAGCCAGATGAATACCTGGTAGGAAGATTTTTTCCTATTTTCCTCCCCAAAAACTAAGGTGCGTCTTATACTCCGGTGCGTCTTATACTCTGAAAGATACGGTAGGTTTGTTGCTGGTTAGTTGGGAGGCTGTTGCACTCAACCATCTTGAAAGAAGTCAAGAGATGAAAAAGTAAATAAAGTTGAAAGACGTATTCACCACATTTAACAAACAGCTATAGCAAAGAGTTTAAGAAGTTATGGGCAGGTGTTATAGAGTTATATGGGCACAGATATGTGCTGTGAAGTGCCTTTTTAGAATCCAATCCAAATTGGTGCACCACCCTAATTGCTGATTTTAGTACCATAATTCTCAAGGAGGCTATTTAAGAGAGCTGTAAAACTTTTTTCAGAGAATGTTAAATGTTCTCTTCAGCATCTTCCTGGTCCATCAATGGCTTCCACAGATGAGGAGTATAAAGCGATCTCTGAAATAGCTGCGTTCCAGCCCATTAAATTCTACCTAGAGTATAATCCAGATTCTGTGTGGAAATCTGCAGGAGTTCAAGATTCACAAGTGCTTGTCTCAATTTGCATAGCTAATAAGGCCCAGAGACTCATTTTTGTCTCTTTTTTAATCAAGGGCAAAAAAAAAGTTGCAAGAACATTGTGCGGTGAAGGAGAACATCCAAGTACTCCTCGACTTAAAACCATTCGTTTAGTGGCCGTTCAAAGTTGCAACAGCAGTGAAAAAAGTGATTTATGATCTGTCTTCATAGTTTTGGCTATTGGAACACCCTAGGTCAGGGGTCTCCAACCTTGGCAACTTTAAGCCTGGAGGACTTCCCAGAAGTCCTCCAGGCTTAAAGTTGCCAAGGTTGGAGACCCCTGACCTAGGTCACATAATCAAAATCCAGGAGTGTTAAGGTGAGAATAAATCTCATAGAGGCGATTTAGATCTTTTCTTGGAATTCAGACAGTTAGAAATAAAGCCGAGATTAAAAGTCTAATAGAAAATATTTATTTCGGTACAAAAACAATAAATCCTGAATAATTACATTTTTGCTAAGAAAATGCGACCGTCCCGGTCAAGAGCCAAGTCAAAGAGGAATAATGGTGGTTTAGGAATGCACACATGCATACAACTCATATCATGTGTTCTGCTTGTATTGGAATGTACCATAATATTAGGATAGGGGTGCATCACCCTGCATAGACATACAACTGACAATATTCACTACGTGACAAGGAGCTTAGCAATGGACATGGATTTATGACAGTGGCAGCATCCTCGTGTCATGCGATCACCGTTTGTGACCTTCCCATCTCACATCTCATAAGGAAAGTCTGGGGGAAGCCAGATTCGCTTAGGAACAGCAGAATTCACTGAACATTTGCAGTGCTTTGCTTAACAACCATAGCGGAGGGGGGAGTATAAAATTTGGCATTTAACCCACTTAACCACTGTCTTGCTTAGTAACGGAAATTCTGGTTCCCCATTGTGGTTTTGTTGTAAGCCAAGGACTGCCGACATGTGAGAAGAGCTTTGAACAAGAACTAGCAAAATCTAATGGACGGCATACTGAAATTCAGTACAAGCCAGCTAACAACTTCCAAGTTAATTTTGTAAAAAAAAATTAAAAAAATGATGCTGTTATTCAGTCTTCCTACTGTTTAGTTTCTGATTTCTCTTTTCTTCCTCCCCTTCTCTGTTTTTTTTCTTTCTTTCTTTTTTAAGGAGAATTCATTTACAGAACCAGTTGAATGGTATCAGGTCCACTGGCATCACATGGTTTATGAAGGCGCCGCCTCTCTCTCTCTCTCTCTCTCTCTCTCTCTCTCTCTCTCTCTCTCTCTCTCTCTCTCTCTCTCTCTCTCTCTCTCTCTCTCTCTCTCTCTCTCTCTCTCTCTCTCTCTCTCTCTCTCACACACACACACACACACACACACACACACACACACACACATTATATGTATATGTATATGTATATGTATATGTATATTGTATGTATATTATATGTATGTATTTATATTTGTCCAAGCACTTCATTTTACCAAAAAATAACCCAACATGTCTACTAGTAGTAATACTAATAATATACATAGTGCTTATAACAATGATTATAGTTATTATTAACTTATTTGTAGTCATATCAATTATACTAGCACGCTTATAGTCATACATTGATGTAGTTAGAGACCAGTCATTGCAGGATGCCAAGATGTCTGACTGCCTTTGCAGTGTTTATTGCTTTCATACAGTTTTCCAAGCAGCAAAAGGTAACAAAGAGCAACAGCATTTTATTGGAGAATTCTCCACGCCAATCCTTAAGAACATCCTGTTGATACAAACTAGATGAGATCATGTACCAGCCAGGGATAGTGTCCTACAGCATCCTGGCGATGTGAACTGGGTGAGATCATGTAGGTATGCGAGGCATGCTTGAGGTAGGCAGTTTGCTGCACACAACCTCTACATGACCTCTATCTCTACAATAAATAATATTCATCTTATACATACACACAACAATAATCTTTCTTCTTCTAACTTCTTTCGCCTTTCCTGTTTTGTCCAACTTTTTAATCTCACCAAGAAGAATTCCTTCCAGCTCTGCTTGCCTGGAGGAAGTTCATGAGGGACTATTTTGGCCAACTTGAAGACATCATCCAGATGTTGCCTCCTAAGTCAACCTCTGGCTCATTCCTTCCCTTCACCCCAGACACTTTTGCACCAATCTATTTAAGGAAAGAGTAAAGGGGCTCTATGGCTCAGATGAAGCTAAAGATTAGAAAGTGAATATAAAGATTTGAAGACAATGCAAATAAGCACAAGAACCAACCCGCATGGGTTCCACAGAGCAGAGCAGAAGTTGGAGATGAAGGCTAATAAGGAAAAGAAAAGGAAAGTTAAGTGCGAGACACACTCCTTTCGATGCTTATATTTTCCTTCTTGCCATTTAGTGGGCATTTCACGAGCTACCTGTAAATCTTGCTTCAAAACAGCATCTTTATTCAAAATAAGGCAGGGGAATATAAATTACGCTCCCTGGAATGAATTGTTCTCAGCATACATGCCAATCAACGGTGATGATATTCATTTAGCTGCCGGTAATTAATCTTTAGCAAAATGGAGTTCTGTAGTAAATCTTAATTATGACCAGATGTGTTTCAATGCAGACTTTCAACCCTTCAATTGCCCAATATGGCCTCGCTTGCTTTTTGAATATAGATCATTAATTAACTCAGTAAATAATCACAGGCATGCTTTAAGCATAATGAGGGATCTATTAACTCCGCTCAAAATTCTGCGGGCAGAAGAAATTGGTGGGAAAGCAAACAGTTCTTAGCTCAGGAAGAAGCATCAGTGGGTGTCCCCGTAGCTGCTCTCTAGTGGGTTTCAACAGTTGTGAGTCATTGCTCACATTGTTCAGCAATCATTGCAACTGCTGTTTCATTGCCAGGTCAAAGATACAGCAATGGGTCAGGAATACCTTGTGTGAATTAGGACCCCTCATTTCCACCCTGAGATACAAATATTCTCCATTTTTTTTTAAATCTTTATGGATGCCCAGCACTTAAGGAGGTCTTATTGTCAAACAGAAGTCCATGTAAACGCATTTCCAGATTGCAATTAGATCTGGACAAGGAGAAATAAGTAGGATATCCTGGGAAGCCATGATCTGTAAGCCAAGCAGATGTCCATTGTGTAGACTTTTTCTCGTATGGTTCTGTGGAAATTTTCCCTCACTGGACTTTAAGAACCTCCAAGAAAATTTGAGGAAACTTTTTAATGGTACACACATTGTATTTTTCATTTACACAAGGAACTGATTCCATTTCATTACTTTTCATGTTGTTCTCAATGGCCACATTATTTCTTACATTATCGCCACACTATTTTCCTCCTCCTCCTCCTCCTCCTCCTCCTCCTCCTCCTCCTCCTCCTCCTCCTCCTCCTCCTCCTCCTCCTCTGTCACGATGTGAATAATTGCCAGTTGTGCATCTCTGCAATATTTCTAGGTTTACTGTAATTTCTAATCAAGCACACATGTGATATGTTTTACTACGCATGCGTGCATTCCAGGAGTTTTGTCTACTCCCACTTCCCTTCTTCTTCGATGCCTGCCCGAAGGCAGACGTGAATCCATTAGCTGAGAAGATGTAGCTTATTAAGGGTTTATTTTTTTGTTACTTTTTTACTGAAATAAATATTTTGTTAATTAGATTTGAATCTTGGTTTTATTTTCTAAGTACGAATGACTTCAAGGAAGCAAGATCCTAAGATCGCCTCTGGTAGGAAAATTCCTATCTGACATCCTCCTTCTCCTTCTCCTCTTCCTCTCTATAAAGTGATCTCACCTTCCAATATTTATGGTGTGACCTATAATTTCGGAGAGTTGCTAATCTCTCTAAATCTTCCCTGACAGGCACAAAAGGCTTTCTAGAGATTGTTTTCAACACCCAATAATTTCCCCTGTGGCCTTTCATGTGTTGCAAAGCCACAACTTCTAGGTTTTTCATTGACCATGTTTGCCGGGGTGGCCAGGAGCTGTTATTTCAGCAGCACTTGGGGACCATGGAACTTAACCTTCCAGTGAGACAGGTAAGTAGTCCTTTAGATCCGTTTCAGAAAATCAGCTGTCTCTTTTATTTCATCTGGAGATTATGCAGAGACAAAGTTGTGTCTGGACAAAGCTCTGATTCTGGATATGTCCATCAAGTCGGAAAAAGACTGGCCCAACTTGTCAGGAGGGCTTTAAACTAAAATCACGAGGGGAGGGTGACCAATCTACAGGATCCCCGGGGCCCAACTCCAAGCATGGACCCCAAGCAAACAAAACAAACAATGAACCAAAAAGGGATGGGGAAGAAAACAAACTCAAACAACAAATAAGAGACAAAGAAAGAACACCCACAACCAGGCACAAAGAACTCAAATGCCTCTACACAAATGCACAAAGCCTAGGGAATAAACAAGGTGAACTTGAAATATTAATGCACGAAGGTACACATGACATAGTCGGAATAACAGAAACTTGGTGGGATGAATCACACGATTGGAACACACAGATAAAAGGATACAAACTCTTCAAAAAAACCAGATCACATAAAAAAGGAGGTGGTGTTGCACTGTATATAAAGGACCACTATGTAGCTACAGAGCTACAAGTAACCAAGGAAGAAAACCCATTAGAATGCATTTGGGTCAACATAAAAGAAAAAAAGAACGACACAACAATAGGAGTATACTACAGACCACCAAACCAAACAGAAACAATGGACACCCTTTTTACCAACCAGCTAAAGAACATATACAAGAAAAACAACATTGTAATAATGGGAGACTTCAACTACCCGGATATCAACTGGAAAACCAACTCAGCACCAAGTGAGAAATCTAACAGATTCCTAACCAGCCTAGCTGACAACTTCATTGTCCAAAAAGTGGAGGAGGGAACTAGAGGGGCAGCCATACTGGATTTAATACTTACAAACAAAGAAGAAACAATAGAAGGAGTTGAAGCTGCAGGAACACTTGGCGAGAGTGACCACGTAATACTAAAATTCACCATAAAGCAAACACAAATAACTGAACATAACAACACCTATATCCCAGACTTCAAAAAAGCCGACTTCAATAAACTCAGAGAAAACTTGGGGAAGTTCCCTTGGATGAAAGTACTAAAGGGTAAAACAACTCAAGAAGCCTGGGAGATCCTAAAAAACACGATCTTAAAAGCCCAGAACACCACAATACCGATGAGGAAGAAAAACAAGAAATCCAAAAGGAAACCAGCATGGCTAAACAAAGACCTCACCGATAAACTGAATGAAAAAAAAGATAAATACAAAAAATGGAAAGATGGGCACATAACCAAGGCAGAGTACCAACAGACAGCCAGAATCTGTAAAGAAAAAATCAGGACAGCAAAGGCCCAGAATGAACAAAGACTCGCAACAAAAGTCAAAGACAACAAAAAAAGCTTCTTCCAACACATAAACAACAAGAAAAAAATCAAAGAAACAGTTGGTCCACTAAGGAGAGAAGACGGCAAAGAAGTAACAGACAACACAGACAAAGCAGAGCTACTGAACACATTCTTCGCATCAGTCTTCACACAAAAGGAAACTGCAGCTCAACTACCCAGCAACACAAAAATAAAAAACAGATTCGAAGCAAGACTCAACCTAAGCAAAAATACAGTAAGAGATCACCTATCTGAACTTAATGAATACAAAGCACCAGGACCTGATGGATTACACCCCAGAGTCCTAAAAGAACTAGCAGAAGTCATTTCGGAACCACTGCACCACATCTTCCACAAATCCTGGAACACAGGGGAACTCCCCGAGGACTGGAAAAGAGCTGATGTGGTCCCCATCTACAAAAAAGGTAAAAAAACAGACCCAGGAAACTACAGACCAATCAGCCTAACATCAATACCTGGGAAAATACTGGAAAAAATAATTAAAAACCAGATCTCACATCATCTAGAAACAAACCAAATAATAACCAACAGCCAACACGGATTTGTTAAGAACAAGTCATGCCAAACCAACCTCATTTCATTTTTCAACACTGTGACCAAATTAGTAGACCAGCGAAATGCAGTAGACATCATATACCTGGACTTCAGCAAAGCATTTGACAAAGTAGACCACAACCTACTTCTTCATAAGCTAGAAAAAAGCGGGATAGACAGCTACACAACCAGATGGATTAACAACTGGCTGACCAACCGTACCCAACGAGTAGTCCTCAATGGCTCTAAGTCCACATGGAGAGAAGTAAGCAGTGGCGTACCACAAGGTTCCATCCTAGGCCCAGTACTCTTTAATATCTTCATAAATGACCTAGATGAGGGAATAGCAGGAGAACTAACCAAATTTGCAGACGATACCAAGCTGGCGGGAGTAGCAAACACCCCAGAGGACGGACTCAAAATCCAGAGGGACCTTGACAGACTCGAACACTGGGCCCAAACCAATAAAATGAAATTTAACACGGAGAAAAGTAAAATTCTACACCTAGGTAAGAAGAATCAAAAATACACATACAAACTGGGTGAAACCACACTCAATAGCAGCGATTGCGAGAGGGATCTTGGAGTCTTGGTAGACAGCCAACTAAATATGAGCCAGCAGTGTGCAGCAGCAGCCAAAAAGGCCAACGCAGTCCTGAGCTGCATAAATAGAGGGATACAATCAAGGACCAGAGAGGTACTAGTACCACTCTATAAAGCCTTGGTCAGACCACACCTAGAGTACTGCATCCAGTTTTGGTCACCACACTACAAAAAAGACATTGAAACCCTAGAGAAAGTGCAGAAGAGAGCAACCAGGATGATAAAGGGTCTGGAAAATAAAACATACGAAGAGCGGTTGCAGGAACTGAGCTTGGCCAGTCTGGCGAAGAGAAGGACCAGGGGTGACATGATAGCAGTGTTCCAATTCTTGAGAGGATGCCACAGAGAGGAGGGGAGCAGGCTGTTCTCTATAGCACCAGAAAGCCAAACAAGGAATAACGGATGGAAGCTGACCAAGGAGAGATTCAACCTGGAAGTGAGGAGAAACTTTCTGACGGTGAGAGCGATCAACCAGTGGAACAGCTTGCCAGCGGAGGTTGTGAGAGCCCCAACACTTGCAATCTTCAAGAGGAGACTGGACTGCCATCTGTCTCAAATGGTGTAGGAACTCCTGCTTGAGCAGGGGGTTGGACTAGATGACCTACAAGGTCCCTTCCAACTCTAATAATAAATCTAAATCTAAAGTGTTTATTAAAAATCTCATCACACAAGAGAGAGTGATGAAGGTCAAAGCTAAAATAAAGAAGGTGACACTGACAATAAGTCTGTTGACCTCAAGGGTCAACGAGTTAAGAGGAAGATCAGATTAAACCCAGATTTAGAAAAGTGGAGGGAGGGGACCCGTTTGTGCAGTGCAGGCTGTCTCAAACGTACAAGAAAGATTTTCAAGGAAGAGTTACAAAATGAGACCAGTGAAGGTAGAAAAGAGAAAACACAACATTGAGAAGAAAATCCTTCCAAGTGCTTCCAAGTTGAAAATCCTTCCAAATCATTCCCACAGACCTTTGAAATGCTTTGCCCAAGTTTGTCTTTAAGCTTATTTTCGTTCCAGAGTTCACCTCTTTATGAATTCTGATGGTCATAATTCAGTCACTAGCAGATGAGAAGGTTTCCACTGCTCTAGCATGTTTCTTGCTTACAGTAAACACCTCTCACCATTTGTTTTCTTGATATCATAGCCTGAATAATAGACAGCAAAGTCCTCAGACTGGAAAAGGCCATTTTCTCACCAGTGTAGTTCACCGACATGTCAGAGTATGTTCATAAACTGGAATATTTATTTATTTATTATTTATTAGTGACATTTATATACCGCCTCACAGTGCAAGCACTCTCTAAGCGGTTTACACCAGTAAGCAATGTATATTTACATTGCCCCCCAACAATCTGGGTCCTCATTTTACCTACCTCGGAAGGATGGAAGGCTGAGTCAACCTTGAGCCTGGTGAGATTTGAATCGCTGACCTGCGGATCACAGTCAGCTAAAGTGGCCTGCAGTACTGCCTCTAACCGCTGCGCCACCTTGGCTCATAATAGACATGGCAACAGGTCAGCCAATGACCCAGATGGCTCGGAGCCTGGGCATGGCTTAGGCTTCACTGATCTCTCCCTCCCCCTCTCCCTCTCCCTCTCCCTCTCCCTCCCTCCCTCCCTCACCCTCTCCCCCTCCCTCCCCCCCGTGTGTGTGTGTGTGTGTGTAACTTTTTTGCTGATAAATGAAAATGATATGCTTCTGTGAATATTACTTTTGTGATTATTGATTCTGTACTTCTGGATTCTGCTGTATTGTATTGTATATAAAGAAGTTTCTTATATATAATTGAGTTCATTTACTTAGATATAATTAAGTTCATTTACTTGTGTGCTGGTCAGATGTGCTGCAAACTCTGACATGACACCAAAGAGATCAGTTTCCAACCTGACCATCTCATATTTGACAATATCTAATTTACCCTGACTCATTCCTCTGTTATTCCATGTGGCTATATGATGTGATAGCCCAGTCTATATAATCACCATGAGTTGGACACAACTGATCATCATCATCATCATCATCATCATCATCATCATCATCATCATCATCATCATCATCATCATTTCTTTACAGAAATGTATAGATCATAATCCAGTTGAGCATACCTCTACTTGGTCTATTGGCCTCTTCCAAATTTGCATTTAAATGGACCTCTGAAATGACTCCTCTTCCCTGGGCAATTGCCTGAGAAGGAAGAAGCTCTGATCCTACTTTTAGTGCAAAATTGTGGGGCAGGTGTTAGCATCTTTTAGATTTATTATTAGAGTTGGAAGGGACCTTGTAGGTCATCTAGTCCAACCCCCTGCTCAAGCAGGAGTTCCTACACCATTTGAGACAGATGGCAGTCCAGTCTCCCCTTGAAGGTCGCAAGTGTTGGGGCTCTCACGACCTCCGCTGGCAAGCTGTTCCACTGGTTGATCGCTCTCACCATCAGAAAGTTTCTCCTCACTTCCAGGTTGAATCTCTCCTTGGTCAGCTTTCACCCATTATTCCTTGTTTGGCTTTCTGGTGCCATAGAGAACAGCCTGACCCCCTCCTCTATGTGGCATCCCCTCAAGTATTGGAACACATCTTGTCAGAACTGATAGGCCGCTGCTGTTCAGAATCGCTTCTTTAAAAAATTGGTGGTCTCACTCATTTTTCATTGCTAAAGGAGCCCCATTAGAATCTGTTCAGCATCTGAATTTTCATCTGGAGGCAAACCGTATATATTTTCAAAGAGGGTTAGCATATTACAATGGAAATCTGGCATGTCCATTAAACGTTAACATGCTATTAATTTTATCTGCAGCTCCCAGAAATGTCTGAATGTGGTTTGTATGAGTATGTTACAATGCTGTTGCTTTTTTAGTCGAGTCTCCCTTTTTTATGGCCACATAATCATATTACGAAGTCACATTGTGAGGTTAATTCATTTATTTCTGGCAGGATATGTAAAGTAGGGGAAATGAGAATATTGCTGCTGGGAAGGAGAGACTGTGTCTGTGACAATGGGTATAAGGAAATCAGAGGATAACGAGAACACCGAAACTTGGCTAATGATGGAAAGAAGTGAAACATATACAGAAATATGTATTTTTTTCTCTTTTTTATTGATGAATCCTGATAAAGAGGAAAAAGGGTTTTGTGATGTATTAGACTCTGTGTGATGAACATAAGAGATGGAACTGAATGTAAGTATAATGTTCCTTGGCTTTGAAATTTGGTCTTTTGCGGGTAGAAATCCACAACTGATGTACATGTTGATTCAGGTACTAAAAGATAGTATCTGTGTATTACACAATGGGAAATGACCAATTGAGAAGATAAAGACTCTAAATATCAATGGAGATTCTCAGTCATCCAGGTCATGGTTGTCCCAAAGGTGCTTTTTAAAAAGGCAACAGGACTTTGTTTTTGCTTTAAGACATTTTGCTTCTCATCCAAGAAGCTTCTTCAGTTCTGAAGACCAAGTTTCAGTTTCTTGGATGTCAGAACTGAAGAAGCTGCATGAATGAGAAGCAAAATGTCTTCAAGGAAAAACAAAGTCCAGTTGCCTTTTGAAAATCACCTTTGGGATAAAGATTCCAACTTGGTCATTTCCAATTTAGATAATAGGTAACATTGCAATATAACACTGCAATTTTAGAGCTATGCAACATAATCCCACAGGAGTCATCTCACAATGAAACCACATGGTTTGGCAAATATTATTTCCTTTAAAAATATGCGGATGAAATACTATTAAAAGTAGGGCAGGTGGAAAGAGAGAAGGCTGGCTTTACCTTCTCATCACGGATTCCTCAGTGGGAAGACAGACGTCGTTCCCCTTTTGAACTCGTACCTGTTTCTATCTAGTGACTCTCCCTCAACTGAGATTATGATTTGATATTTTTCTTCAATGGGATTACTTGTCTTTGAAACATTAACTCTTTACCCGAGTAACTTTCACCACATCAACTTTCAAATAGACGGTCTTTAAAGTGAAAGGGAGCCCTGATTATTGCAAAATAAAAAATAAAAAATAAAAAAATAAATTGTCTTGAATCTAAGACTTTCAGTTCAAAGTTTGTGTTGAAGTTGACCATTTCACTAAGAGATGTGAGGTAACATTATTTCTGTGATGTGGGCTACATTTTAATCTTGGCTCCTTATTAGAGAAATCAGATTTGCTCTGTGAGTGGAAAGGAGCCGCGTTTTGTGAAAATGGGTTAATCTGCTCTAAAAACAGTACTTTGCCGGCTGCCCTTTCAAACATTAATGAGACAGTCACTTTCTTTAATCTGGGGAGAAACTGAGCAGTTGGCCTTTGACCCAAAAAAACTGCATGGTTATTTTTAAAGGGGGGGGGGCGGGGGGGAGAAGTGTTGCAAACTCTAAACTTGCATGTTATCCTCAGTTCATGGAGTTTTTAAAAAAGAAATGTAGCTTAGCTTCTTTCTAGATATCACTATTAGGCAGGAATGGATTCTCAGGGTAAAACTGAGGGGTTTGGTTTTTATAGGAAGTTTAAGTCATTATTTATTCTTGCAAGAACTGCCTGAGCAATGTCCATGAGTTACTTAGCAAAGTTTAGAAAGCTCTTGTGAAATTCAAAGAACTAATCACAAGAAAGAAGAGTAGATCAATGTTTACTGTGACAGCTTAACACCACGTTCTCACAAGTACCTGTTCCTTTTTCAGTGGGAAAAAAATGGGATATGGGAGCCTTCCTTGGAAGTTTTTAATTAGTCCAGACTGGTAGCAGGAGTCAGGTAAATTGGAGTTTTATTTCATTATTCCAATCTCTTCCAGTCCAAATAGAGAGTAATTGTTCTGGTAAATTCAGGCAACATGACCATGAGCTGACTCTGCCCCTGTGTCTCATTGTACATTACTTTAACCCAGAGGTCTTCAAGCTTGGCAACTTTAAGACTTGTGGACTTCAACTCCCAGAATTCTCCAGCCAGCATAGCTGGAGTCCACAAGTCTTAAAGTTGCCAAGTTTGGGGACCCCTGCTTTAACCCTTAACCACAGATGTACTATTTTGGCTATGCTATTACAGACATGAGGTCATAATGACTGCTCTAGCTACTGGTCGTAGTCCAGGTAATTGCACTACAATATTGTGACTAGTGGTTCTGGATCTATTGCTTCCAAAAGGTGCAGAAGACCATTTGAATTAATTCTTTCCATATAAATTATTGCATGACACAGATTGCACCTGGTCATCAATTTCATTGGAGGCTTCATCATCGCTGATGTCAGAAGCGGTGGCGGTGGTGGTTCACCATCGTCCATTACAAAATTTTCATCGTAATCCGATTCCACTTTACTCAGATCACTCTCCGCTTCTTCATACCATGTTAGAACAGTTTCTTCAAAGTCTGGATCACCAAATCGCACTCTTTTTGGCAGAAAACTTGGCCCCGACATTATAAAAAATATATACGTTAACAAAGATCTGCGGTCAAAATGGCCGCAACTCAAATTCAAATGCTACTATCAAAAACACCAAATAACTCATGCAAGTGCAGATACTGCGTACACTCTTATTGGCAGGAAAACAAAAGCTATTCGCAACCAGAATGATCCATTTGTAAAAATAGGGGTGTTCCAAACATTTTGGAAAACTGTTGCGAACACTATGACCACGGGTCTGTGGTTATGTGTTAATAACCTGTCTCATTTATATTAAAGTGAAGTAGCAAAACATTTGTACAAAATAAAACAAAAATATGGAGAACTCAATAAAAAACTAAGGTGCAAAAATAGCAAATTTCTGTCAGAGAATTAAAAATAAAATTCCCGAGATTGAATGACCACATATAAAACTATGATTCCTCCAGTCTATGGACTATAGTGATGACCAGTTCTACTTGCTGTATTTTGAAAAATATATAATGGAGTTTGAAAAAGAACAGAAAGGCAGCCAAAACGATCAAGGGTCTCTAATACAGTGTTTCCCAACCTTGGCAACTTGACGATGTCTGGACTTCAACTCCCAGAATTCCCCAGCCAGCTTTGCTGGGAGTTGAATTCTGGGAGTTGAAGTCCAGACATCGTCAAGTTGCCAAGGTTGGGAAACACTGCTCTAATACCTTCTATAGAAAACAGCATGAAAATAACTATCTGGGTTTATATTAGTGAGAGAATAACGTGTGTGCAAGTGAGTCATTGATGAGGATTCATATAATGATTCTGAATAAAATGGGTTTTAGGATGTCTATGGAGATTCTCAATTATCTGGGTCAGAGTTGGACTTTCTTGGGTTTTTTTTCTTTGAAAACGTTTCGCTTCTTCAGTTCTAACTGACCAAGAAAGTCCAGATGCCTTTTGGAAAAAGCACCTTTAGAAGTTTTAAGATAGCCACAATAGTGCATTCGTTCAACAGAACGCATATCTGACCTATAGATATCATTACCTCAACACACAATGAAGACCGCCAAAGTTGGAGGTCTCTAAAATGGAAGAGCTTCAAGATGGAGAGGCTGGTCAGTCCTTAAGGATCAAGTGCTTTTTCTGAGCTACCTAACTTAAAAGCATATCTGAGAAAACTTCCAAAT
The DNA here is from genome assembly GCA_023053685.1 of Diadophis punctatus similis. NCBI lineage: Eukaryota > Metazoa > Chordata > Lepidosauria > Squamata > Dipsadidae > Diadophis > Diadophis punctatus. The sequence continues at coordinate 14,107,342 of JALIGW010000017.1, forward strand.
CATTGCAGAGGAACCACAGCAGGAGAACAATGTGTTTTAATTGGAGTGTTCCTTACCTTCTACCTTCCTCTTGGGACAACTCCAGAAGCATTTGGTTGCCTGCTATGGGAAAGAAGAGGCTGGAGTAAGATGGCCCGTGGTCTGATCTGGTTACCTTATTTTTCTGAGTATAAGACGCACCTTTTTCCTCCCTAAAAGTGGCTGAAAATTTGGGTGCGTCTTATACTTCGAATGTAGCTTTTTTTTCCAGCCCTAACTAGGTGCTAACAGATCTTCCCAGCTCTTACCTTGCAGGCTTTCTCATTGTTACTCTCTCCAAAGAATGTTTTTCCAGCCCTAAGTCTTTGCAGGTTTTTTTTTCATTGCTCTACTTGCTCCAAAGGTGGTTTTTTCCCTAACCCTAACCAGGTGCTAACGATCTTCCCAGCTCTTACTGGCTTGCAGGCTCTTTCATTGTTACTCTCTCTGAAGAAGGTTTTTTTAAGTCCTAACCAGGGGATAAAATAATGTGCTGAAGCTGACCAGACTAAGGATGCTAGCCAGATTAATACCTGGTAGGCAGATTGTTTTCCACTATTTTCCTCCCCAAAAACTAAGGTGCGTCTTATACTCCGGTGCGTCTTATACTCTGAAAAATACGGTACGTTTTTAAGATGTTACCCTTTCCTTAGGACCACCATCAAAATATCTTTGCACTCCACCATATTGTTTTAGAATTGTTAGGGGATTTTAGGGAGGGTGAATGTCAATCCGGATCTTTTAAATGAAATGGGGGAGAAGAATGAATGAATGCATCACATTGTAGAAATTGCTGTTCTTTCCTTTACACATTGAACAAATATATTCCTGGAAACCTGGGTGAAGATACCATTTATCTGTATCATTATAATTGAAAGAGAATTGAATTTTACTCACTGTCAGTGTCGCTCAGCCGCTACAGACATCTTCTTCAAATTGAGTGGTTTTCATATTTAAAAATATTGGTGGGGTTCCTTCCTTTTTTACTGCTTTCCTTACCAGTTTACTTGAAGCATAATTATCAACAGTGGTAGCGCTGCAGATGTTTTAAAATGGACTTGAACTTTTTCACCTGAAATGAGAATGGAATAGTTAGAAAAAATCCCAGAGGGGGAAAAAACATATGGTTATTAATTTAAGCATCTGTCAATCCTTTTTTCCGTATGATCAGAAACACCTTTGAAACACCTTACACAACCAGACTTGAAATCCTAGGCTTAGAAAGCTTAGAACTACATCAACTTTGGCACGACCTAAGCATAGCTCATAAAATTATCCGCCACCACGTCCTTCCTGTCAATGACTACTTCAGCTTCAACCACAACAATACATGAGCACACAACAGATACAAACTCAAAGTGAACCGCTCCAAACTTGACTGTAGAAAATACCACTTTAGCAACAGAGTGGTAAATGCCTGGAACTCACTACCTGACTCTGTGGTTTCGTCACCAAACCCCCAAAACTTTACCCTTAGACTGTCCACTGTTGACCTCACCCGATTCCTAAGAGGTCAGTAAGGGGCGTGCATAAGTGTACCAGCGTGCCTACCGTCCCTGTCCTAATGTTCCTTCTTATCAGTACCCATCTTATGTACATAAACAATGTTATTTCTATGTATATTACTAACACGTACATGACAAAATAAATAAATTTAAAAAAAGACCCTTTCCCCCAAAAAATATCATTCATAAAGAAATCTTGCCCTGACTCAGTACCATGATTAACAAACTCTAGAGTAATCAGCTGTCATTGAGGTTTGTTCTTAATAAATGTCATAGCACTTACATTTCACAATGAATTTTTATCTGTGGGTAAAATGTTCAATCTTGGAGTTCACTCATTCACTCTACTGATTTATTTAATTACAGTTTATTTGTATCTTGCTCTTCTACCTAAGAATGTGGCTACAAATTGCGTGAAGATTCAGGTGACTAATTGTGATGGATGGGGTCTATGAAGGGGGAGATGGTGGGCTGGGCCGCAGTGAAGCAGAAGGAAGGGAGGTAGAGGTGAGGGTGGGGGACAAAAGGCAGCCCAGACCAGAGCTGGATTAGAAACAAAGGAAGCGATTTGCCATAGCCTCTCCCTAGAATCTGCCAGGTTGAGATTTTTAGATTTATTATTAGAGTTGGAAGGGACCTTGTAGGTTATCTAGTCCAACCCCCTGCTCAAGCAGGAGTTCCTATACCATTTGAGACAGATGGCAGTCCAGTCTCTCATTGAAGGTCGCAAGTGTTGGGGCTCTCACAACCTCTGCTGGCAAGCTGTTCCACTGCTTGATCGCTCTCACCGTCAGAAAGTTTCTCCTAGCTTCCAGGTTGAATCTCTCCTTGATCAGCTTCCATCCGTTATTCCTTGTTTGGCTTTCTGGTGCCATAGAGAACAGCCTGATCCCCTCCTCTCTGTGACATCTCCTCAAGTATGGGAACACTGCTATCATATCACCCCTGGTCCTTCTCTTCGCTAGACTGGCCAAGCTCAGTTCCTGCAACCGCTCTTCGTATGTTTTATTTTCCAGACCCTTTATCATCCTGGTTGCTCTCTTCTGCACTTTCTCTAGAGTTTCAATGTCTTTTTTGTAGTGTGGTGACCAAAACTGGATGCAGTACTCTAGGTGTGGTCTGACCAAGGCTTTATAGAGTGGTACTAGTACCTCTCTGGTCCTTGATTATATCCCTCTATTTATGCAGCTCAGGACTGCGTTGGCCTTTTTGGCTGCTGCTGCACACTGCTGGCTCATAGTTAGTTGGCTGTCTATCAAGACTCCAAGATCCCTCTCGCAATCGCTGCTATTGAGTGTGGTTTCACCCAGTTTGTATGTGTATTTTTGATTCTTCTTACCTAAGTGTAGAATTTTACTTTTCTCCGTGTTAAATTTCATTTTATTGGTTTGGGCCTAGTGTTCGAGTCTGTCAAGGTCCCTCTGGATTTTGAGTCTGTCCTCTGGGGTGTTTGCTACTCCCGCCAGCTTGGTATCGTCTGCAAATTTGGTTAGTTCTCCTGCTATTCCCTCATCTAGGTCATTTATGAAGATATTAAAGAGTACTGGGCCTAGGACGGAACCTTGTGGTATGCCACTGCTTACTTCTCTCCATGTGGACTTAGAGCCATTGAGGACTACTCGTTGGGTACGGTTGGTCAGCCAGTTGTTAATCCATCTGGTTGTGTAGCTGTCTATCCCGCTTTTTTCTAGCTTATGAAGGAGTAGGTTGTAGTCTACTTTGTCAAATGCTTTGCTAAAATCCAGGTATATTATGTCTACTGCATTTCGCTGGTCTACTAATTTGGTCACAGTGTTGAAGAATGAAATGAGGTTGGTTTGGCATGACTTGTTCTTAACAAATCCATGTTGGCTGTTGGTTATTATTTGGTTTGTTTCTAGATGATGGGAGATCTGGTTTTTAATTATTTTTTCCAGTATTTTCCCAGGTATTGATGTTAGGCTGATTGGTCTGTAGTTTCCTGGGTCTGTTTTTTTACCTTTTTTGTAGATGGGGACCACGTCAGCTCTTTTCCAATCCTCAGGTAGTTTCCCTGTGTTCCAGGATTTGTGGAAGATGTGGTACAGTGGTTCTGAAATGACTTCTGCTAGTTCCTTTAGGACTCTGGGGTGTAATCCATCTGGTCCTGGTGCTTTGTATTTGTTAAGTTTGTTTTTATTTCGGTTACTTTCTCTGCTACGTCTATGATTTTGGCTCCTGGGAGGCAGCATACCTCTCTGGATTGGTTATCTGGTCTACACATGGAGGGTTCGGTTCCTCTGAGGATTGAATCTCCTATTACCAGATGAGAAGTAGAAAAGAGTTAGTCCGGCAAGATTCTGTCTATTGGATGTAAGCAAATAAAGAACTGAACTTTAAAGAAGAATATTTGTATTTCAGGGTTGAAATGAGGATTTTGGACTGCTATGTGGGCAGGAGTTAGGGAAAGTAATAGAAGTTCACTCTGTTGTGCGGCCCTCAGGTCTCAAACCCGAGCTATCAGCTTTCCAGCTGACAAGCTCAGCATCTTTAGCTGCTGAGCCATCGCGTCCCCTAATAATCAATATATCAGCAGTCAATTATGTATTTATTATGCCAGTTCAGTATTGCATATTTTTATGGGAGCATGGATGAATTCCAACTTGGGACGTTTAATTAATTGTCTTGTTCAGTTGGTGTCTGCAATGAGGTTCATTATGCATTATAGCTTCAGAAAATTATTCAAAGTCTAAATATACCCTGAGACCTCAATAAGTCAATCAATCCGTCAGTCAGCACCACTCCATTTTCTTCACTGGTAGAGACTTCCCAGATTTCCAGATCTCTCTCTCTCTCTCTCTCTCTCTCTCTCTCTCTCTCTCTCTCTCTCTCTCTCTCTCTCTCTCTCTCTCTCTCTCTCTCTCTCTCTCTCTCTCTCTCTCTCTCTCTCTCTCTCTCTCTCTCTCTATATATATATATATATATATATATATATATATATGTATGTATGTATGTATGTATGTATGTATCTCTGTATTTCTGCTCTGTCTAATTTCCACCTTCATTTACTATCACACTAATAGTTCTTTGCAACAGTAATCACTAGCTGAACTGTCTTTCGCATGGACTGTCTTCAACCATTTGCATACTAAAAATTACACAATGCTTAATTAATTATTACAGTGTTACTTAATAGTATGCATATTTACTCAGAAGTAGCCACTGCTGCATTGAATGGGCTTTATGTCTACAGACCTAAGGATAGAATCATAATCTAAAGATTTTGCTTCCAAGTTGACGTCTGATTAATTTGACCCTGCCAAAATGTGTATCACACTTTTCAGTTCTGCATCGAAAATGCCACAGACCAAATACACTGTGTTTATTTGCAAACATCTTTGCCGTTCTCTTCCTGTTAGAAAATGCTCTTTCCTTTCGAACAGATGCAGTTTATCAAAGTGGCTAATAGGTGCCGAGGATGTAGCATGCTGTTCACTGCACAAAGGAAAGCAGATTTTCGTATAATGTATCACAACAACCATAAGAAAGCATTGGGTGGGAAGGAAAGAGGAATTGTATGATGGAGTCTCATTTTTCTCTTAGCTACCTATTTTGGTAGCAGTAGATGAAAATGTATCAGAAAATGAATGTGTCCCCAATCTCAAATATGAAAGAGAAGACGCTGGTTAATGATATACAAAATTCATTCTTTAATAATGTGATTGCGGGCATCTTTCAGAGGTACCAAACATAATACACAGTTCTTAGAAAGACTGGTTATGCTACCCTTCTGTATGTTTAGCTCAGTGGGCTGAAAAGGTGTAAATTTGCATTTAAGATCTAAATGGTAATTATTAGGTGCTATTTTATATGAAATGTACTGAGCTTATGGCTCTATTTAAATACCTGAAAGTAGACTTTGTGAATATTAGAGCTTCTGATTGCTCCCCAAAGGTTTCTGTCTGATGCCGGACCAATAATTTGGATGCAATCGCTTTTTTTTTTAGCATAGCTATTAAGCTGCATTGAAATCCATTGGAAGCTGTGCTATTATTGTCATTTACACAGTTTTGTCCCTGCAAATGCTTTCAACATTTTTTGTTTAACTTCTGCCATTAAGCAATACCTGATTCAGTTCAGATGCTACATCATTTAAAAAAGCACATTTATTCAGAAAGTAATTCAGCACCAAATAATACCAGACCAGGAATAACTGGAGCACCACTTGAACACCATCGGCATTGACAAAAGTGCCATCAGTCAATTGCAAAAGGCAGCTTGACTTGAATTGCTTACAGGATGCCACAATACCTTTAATATTATTAAATGTCAACACCTGCCTATTGCAGATAGTTGGGAAGGACTCGATGGGTGGATAAAAATGCCAAATCTGGTCTGAACATCTGGCTGACTGTACAACCAACCCAGGGGTGGGTTCTAATTTACCTTGCTGCCGGTTTGCTTCCTCCCCCGCGCGCATGCGCAGTACCGAAAAATCCGAAAGAAAAAAAAAGCCAAAAACAAGATGGCACCCATGTAACACCCATACTCCGCCAGCTGCATTGGCTGCCCATTGGTCTCCGGGTATAATTCAAGGTGTTGATCATCATCTTTAAAGCCCTACATGGCTTAGGACCAGGTTACTTCCAGGACCGTATTCTGCCTCATACTTCCCTTCAACCAGTTAGGTCCCACAGAGTGGGTCTCCTCCAGGTCCCATCAGCCAAACAATGCCAACTGGCGGGCCCTAGGGGAGGGCCTTCTCTGTGGGGGGCCCCTATTCTCTGGAACCGACTACCCCCAGAGATCCGAATTATCCCCACTCTGCTGGCCTTCCAGAAAGCCATCAAGACATGGCTCTTCCTGCAGGCAGGGGTTTGAGACAAGTTTATATCCGAGATCTCCCCCTGTATGTATGTTGTTGAACGTTCTTTTTAAACTCTTTTTAACTTTTTAAAATTGTTTTTAAATTAAGTTTATTGTTTAGTGTTCTCTTAAAATGTTGTACGCCGCCCTGAGTCCTTAGGGAGTAGGGCGGCATAGAAGAACCTAATAATAAATAAATAAATAAATGGCGATGCATGCGCAGTGCCGGTAACTCGGCTTCTGCGCATGCTCAGAAGAAAAGAATTTTTTTAAAAAAAAATCCAAAAAATTCCAAAAGAAATCCCAAAAAGATGGCGGGCACCCACGGAACGGCACCGACCAAACCGGTTCTGTGATGTCATCATGACATCACACGCGGGTCGCTACCAGTTCTGGCGAACCGGTCCGAACCGGTCCGAACCCACCTCTGAACCAACCATAATAATAATAATATCTTGAAATCCACCTGGGAGCAATATTGATTTTCAGATGATATTATATATGACTTTATCAGTGACCATGTTGCTCGAGGATGATAAAATGTGAAAAGTGCCTGGGAACTGAGTAATAGCCTTTGAAATCAAATGCTGTCAACTACTCCTCTTGAACAATAGCCTGGCTGCAGAATTATGTCCCAAATGAAGACTCCTCTAACACTTCTATTATAAGAGATCAGTTCCTTTCATAGTTGGCTTGGGAATTCTGAGACCTGAAATCTACACATCTTAAAGTTGCTAATCTGAAAAACACTGTAATGGATCACAATAGAATAACAGAGTTGGAAAGGGCCTTGTAGGTCATCTAGTCCAACCCCCCCACCCAAGCAGGAGACCCTACACCATTTCCGACAAATGGCAGTCCAATCTCTTCTTGAAAGCCTCCAGTGATGAAGCTCCTACAACTTCGGAAGGCAAGCTGTTCCATTGGTTGATTGTTCTCACTGTCAGAAAATGTCTTCTTATTTCTAGGTTGAACTTCTCCTTGATCAGTTTCCATCCATTATTCCATGTCTGGCCTTCAGGTGCTTTGGAAATAGCTAATGTGATAAATGTATACTTCATTGCTATCACCATTTGGGTCTCCATTAGCAGAACCAAATGCAAATTGGGAACCTGATATTTAAAGAAGATTACAATCCGATCTAACACTGGTTGGCAATTCTTATCTCTATCAGATATGATATTACTATATTACCTTTGCTTTCTTTTTCCTGCCTGCCTTGCTTAAGCCGCATCCTCTTGTTCCACACAATTTCTTTAATTAATTTCAGATTTCTTTATTCAGTTGCCTTGGAGAAAAGATCTTATCTCCATGGGTGCTGGCCTAGGTTATTTTCTGTCTGACCGGCATTGATTTTTCAACTTCTGAAAAATGCAGGAAAACTATTATTTTATGAAAGTATTGTCCATGCTCTATCCTTCCCTTCCACTAGAGGTGCTCTTTTAATGTGAACCTAGGAGTGGATTGAGTTATAAAGTTCAGCAAACAGAATCTTTCATCTGATATATTGACATATCCCTTCATCAATACAACACCCACAAAATGTTCTTAAAAGAAGGACCAGGGGTGACATGATAGCAGTGTTCCAATATCTCAGGGGTCGCCACAAAGAAGAGGGAGTCAAACTTTTCTCCAAGGCACCTGGGGGTAGAACAAGAAGCAATGGGTGGAAACTAAACAAGGAGAGAAGTAACTTAGAACTAAGGAGAAATTTCCTGACAGTTAAAACAATTAATCAGTGGAACAGCTTGCCTCCAGAACTTGTGAATGCTCCAACACTGGAAGTTTTTAAGAAGATGTTGGATAACCATCTGTCTGAAGTAGTGTAGGGTTTTCTGTGTAAGCAGGGGGTTGGACTAGAAGACCTCCAAGGTCCCTTCCAACTCTGTTATGATGATGATGATGATGATGATGATGATGATGATGATGATGATGATGATGATGATGATGATGATGTTTCAGGTTAAACTAGTTTCAGTACTTGCATACATTCAAATCAGGGTTTTGGGGTGTGTGTGTCTATTTGTGCATCTTCTGATGTTAAGAAAATAGCTTGACTGAGCAGAGAATTCACTCAAACCCTACTTGGCTCCTTGCAAAAGTGTTTTCTTGTTTTGGAAATTTGCAAAACTACTCGATGTGTAGTTTAATGCCCTCTTGCCTCCAAGGTGTTGCATCCCAGTCTGATACTCTCCACCTCTTCCTGGCAATTGAATTTCTCTTGAGTGACAATTTTGATTGACCCTTTGATTGGGTGCCTGACAATATCGCCAATGAGTGACAAATGGTTCATTTTTTGAGACTGGCACAGCTGCCGCAATTTGACTACAAATTAGACATGCAGGAGTTTGGGGGGAATGGCTTGAGTTCACAAAATTATCTGCTTTTATATAGAAAGGCTCATCATAAACTTGCCTGAGCCTTGAGTTAATGTTGATCTAAGAAATGGTAAAATTGCAGGAACTGATAATAAAATTCTGACATCTATGGCCCTGGATGAAATGTAGTAAACTACCACGAAGCAATCTGCACTTCCCCAAAACAGTAATACTTATTTCAGACAGCAGATCTTGAGACTTTCAAGCCGTATCTTCCTAATGGGTTAAAGGAATAAATGGTGCTTGAAGGGTTTTTAGAGGATTGCAAAAGATGAGTCAATCCTATGACATAACAGTGATCCTAGGATGAATGATAGCTTCACCTATTACTTTAAACCAGGACTCTACTGCTGAAACTCAATGAGTTCCTGCTTGCCAACATTAAAGTTAGATCTTGTGAGAAAAATAATTAAGCAGGAATCCAGATTATGAACAATATATACAGATTTTATTTCACTTTGATCAAAGGGCCTCTACATGTCAGACTCCCTGACACAAAATAGAGACACAGCCATTATCCAGAAACATGGATTTATACAGAACATGACTCCACCTTACTCCTCCCATTCTCCTCACATCATATCGTCCAACCTCCCATTATGTAACATCCCAACACAATATTTACAACATAGGAAAAATACCCAACATAGGAAAAGAACATATCCATCATCCTGACAGCTCCACACTTCCTCTCTTTCTGTGTGAACCTGTGCATTCTCATGAGCTCATTCCCTGCATAACAAAGGAGAAAAGCATTTCCTTTCTCTCTCTCTGTTCCCACAAATTGGTAAAAACATATCCTGTATCTCAGAACAGTGAAAATGAGCTGACATCCATAAAATACATTTTGTCACACAACTTTATTTGTCCATTACAAATATCTTTCAAAATGGTTGCACTATGGTTCTTTTTACATGTCGTTATTAACAAAAATAAATTCATATCTCACAATGCTATATTAGTACAGCTAAGATGAGAAAGAAAAGAAAAAGATAACAGAGGGGAGAGGATAGCAAATTGAAATGCTGCAAAATAATTGTAGAGGGTAATCCAGCCATAGCTAGAAACTGTTCTAAATATTCCTGTGACTCTGAAAAGCACCAGGCAGTTTCCTTGACTGTTGTGTGCAATGCCCACCTATGGTGGGAAGAAGAACTGCGAGGTAAAGCATCTTCTGTATGTGAGTTAGCTGTTGTGAATGAATATCTACTGGATTTTCCTGGGTAGGGTTTATTTTGGGGCTGTGGCTGAGTCACATTCAGATGTCGTCTTTCCGGCTCACAGTTGTTGCAGTCCTTCACCGATGATCTTGTTACTTTCTGAGTTTGGAATCTGAGGGTCTACAGATGAAAGACTCTTCCTACTCTTGGAGGATCTATGTGTCCAATTTAAATGATCTACCAGAAGCAGTGGGAATGATAAAGCCTGTAAATTAATGATGATGTTCTCTTGATTTTCCATACCTCTTGGCACTGGGCTGATTATCTGGCTCAGAAACTAAACAACGTCAAACCTGCTTGACACTTGGATGGGAGGATTCTCTACAGAAAATCAGGTTTGTTGTCTAAAGTAGAGTGGAAAAACCATCCTGAATGGATACAACGCCAAGACATTTCCACCATGTTGGCAAGAAAACTGTGAAACTATGCCTAAGTAACCATGAAGAACTCAGCTCAGAGTAAGTCTCAAGCATTTTTAAAGCCAGAATTTCGGGACAGAAGACCAATGCTAAGGTATGAATTTAGAGATGATGATGATTCAGTCTGATAGCACATGAAATTAAAAGAAAGTTCAAGATTATCCAGAGAAACCGGAATAATAATAATAATAATAATAACAACAACAACAACAACAACAACAACAACAACAACAACAAGGACCTTGGAGGTCTTCTAGTCCAACCCCCTGCTTAGGCAGGAAACCCTACACTACTTCAGACAGATGGTTAGCCAACATCTTCTTTAAAACTTCCAGTGTTGGAGCATTCACAACTTCTGGAGGCAAGTTGTTCCACGGATTAATTGTTCTAACTGTCAGGAAATTTCTCCTTAGTTCTAAGTTACTTCTCTCCTTGTTTAGTTTCCACCCATTGCTTCTTGTTCTGCCCTCAGGTGCTTTGGAGAATAGTTTGACTCCCTCTTCTTTGTGGCAACCCCTGAGATATTGGAACACTGCTATCATGTCTCCCCTGATCCTTCTTTTCATTAAACTAGACATACCCAGTTCCTGCAACCGTTCTTCATATGTTTTAGCCTCCAGTCCCCTAATCATCTTTGTTGCTCTTCTCTGCACTCTTTCTAGAGTCTCAACATGCTTTTTACATCGTGGCGACCAAAACTGAATGCAGTATTCCAAGTGTGGCCTTACCAAGGCATTATAAAGTGGTATTAACACTTCACGTGATCTTGATTCTATCCCTCTGTTAATGCAGCCTAGAACTGTGTTGGCTTTTTTGGCAGCTGCTGCACACTGCTGGCTCATATTTAAATGGTTGTCCACTAGAACTCCAAGATAACCTTAAGACATTATGTGGTTTCCTAATGCTTTCTTCCTTTCTTACAATGCAGCTTATACGTAGATTTCCTCCTCTCTTTCATGTAGCAGAAATGCTGTATTTCTGTATTTTTGAGAGGAGGGAGGGGGAGGAGGAGGAGGAAGAGGAGGAGGTGGAGGAGGAGGAGGAGAAGAAGAAGAAGAAGAAGAAGAAGAAGAAAGAAAGAAAGAAAGAAAGAAAGAAAGAAAGAAAGAAAGAAAGAAAGAAAGAAAGAAAGAAAGAAAGAAAGAAAGAAAGAAAGAAAGAAAGAAAGAGAAAGAAAGAATTCAGATGGTGTCAATGTACAATACCATATTGGGCTCCTGGTTATATGAATGCTTTCACTTAGTCAATTCCTTTGGGAATCTATTTAAGGGCTACATTTCAATGTGCATGCTTTTTCAAAGAAAAAAAAAGGGAGAAAAGGTTTTATAATGAACATTACTTGCTTTGTCTGCTTTAGGTGGGAGGGTTCTTGAAAATGAGAAAGAAATTATACTGGCAACTGGAGAGAACGTGGTGTTTTCATTAACTCAAGAATGCCCAATTCATTCCAATGTTGCTTCAACTGCTGCAAACGTCTAGTTTATCCTTGCCAACCCACCCAGAGACCAAACTGGTACATTGAATGATGATCAGGATTCCTTGTCAATTATCCTCCATGCTTGGTAAACAAGCCAAACAGTTGACTCTAAGCAAGTATCTGATGGATTATACTACACCAGGGGTGGCCAAACCATGGCACATGTACCAAATGTGGCGCATTGGATGATTACAAGTGGCGCATTCAAATCCCTTAGAAATGGAGAATGGCGCCAACAATGGTCTGAGGTACACCGACAGAACCACCCAGGCGGCTTCAGGGTACATATGAAACAGGCAGCCGCGAACAAATGAGCCCCTCGGGAGCACAGACCGCGAGCCAATCCAGCGCTCACCCGAAGCCCAGCAATAAAAGTGGGGGGGGAGTGTAGGCAGAGGAAGCGGGGAAGGACTACAACGTCCAGAGGCCCAGTGGGCAGTAGGTGTGCGCGTGCGTAATATAGAAAGCCAGTGTGTATGTAACCTCTCCAGTGAATTAGGTCGCTTCTTCAAGTCTGAGCCGAGTGGGGCGCGAGGTGGTCTGGGGGCGGGGAGACATCCTCTTTCCCTCCGCCTTGCACCCCTGGGACATGCAACCAATTGCTGATCTTCCCTGCTGGGATTAGCACAGGGGGGCGGACAGGAGTGCAGTTTGATTCTCCCTTCCCTTTCTCGGGGCTGCAGGATTTTTCCTTGCAAGAAGTCGTTGGATTCAGGAAAAAGGACAAAGGCTGTCGCTTTGCGAGCGATCGGCAAAGGTAATGCTAACATGGGGTTTGTGGGCAGCTTGTCAGAAGTTTCAGTCCGCGGAGTTCTGAAAAGTTGCGTGCCACTTGTACTTATAAAAGAGAGGGAGGAAGATTGAAATCAGCCCGAGAAAATGCTGTCTTGATTCTCAGCTTTGAAGCAGTGTTTTATTGAGTGTACTAGTGTGGTTTTTGTATTGAGAGTGATTGAAAGACAGATTCAAGATTAAATATATATTACGTTTGTCAAATTTTGAAATGGCGTAAATTAATTAATTGAATTGCGTGATTGAGTTATTCCTTTTCCTCCCTTAAGCAAAGCAGATCCTACCACTATCCCTATTTTACAACCCCAAATGTGAAAGTAAGAAGGTAAAAAACGTGCTTGAGTTGTATGGCGCATCTGAACTCGTCTGTGAAAAAATTGGTGCATGATATGCTTAAGGTTGGACACCACTGTACTACACCATTCCTTCCTATTGTTTAAGTCTTGTCAAGAAAGGACCATTACATTGGCTTTATTCAACTTCATCGTTAAATAGACTGAGCATAAATACAAGATCCAGAGATACTCTGAACAAATCTAGTGGCTTCTGCCCTTTGTGATTGTGATGACATGCAGACAACAATACATGTGTATACCTGTCCTTTGTATTCTGATCAGTGTACACTTCAGGACCTCATGGCAGCACAACAGAATGAAATTAACGCTGCTACTTCCAGGGCAAGTTCTGTTGAACGTGTCCATATTTCAATCTTGTATTTTATATCTTAAATGTTATGATGTACAGGATGCCTTATTTTAATTGCGATGCTTCTGACATGAATAAAGAATATTTACTTTATTTCTAATATAGTAAACATTCTTTATTCATGTCGGAAGCATCACAATTAAAATTGTCACTTTGTGGTAGAGGAAAAAAACAATGCTTTCATTATCATAAAAGGAATAGCTAATTCTATGCAAACTTTAAAAAAAACATGTTCAATGCACTTGACTTTTAAATTTGTGTCCACAGGGTTTTCAGCTTTACACAAGTCAGAAGCGCATCTGACTGTGTTTGGTAGGGCTGACCCTTAGATAAGTGGGTCTCAGGATGGTGCCTTTATTGACACAAGTTTTTTGTCACTTCTAATGTGACGATGTCTCTTAATAATGTATGACTTGGAGCTGTTTAAGTGTTAAAAGGCTGCAAAATCTTTGTTAACTTTGAATCATTCTGCGTTGATTTCAGTTTGTGTTTCAGTATTAAGCAGTACTAAGAGGTGTGAAAGTATCTCATTTCAGAATGCTGTAAAGCAGGTACCAAAATGGTTCACTTCACAACTAGAAGTAAATCAAAATGACTAGCTAGACTTTTTGACTCTGTCTCTGCTAACACCTCTGGTCCGCTAAAACTCCAGTGCAAATATCAAACTAGCTACTTTTGCAGTTATAAACATTCCCCTGAATTGATTCCCATAGCGGTTAAGATCACGATATTACGATATTAATCTAGTTTTCCCTTGAAAATTTTTGTTTAATTTTACACAGCATATAAATCAGTGTTTATGTTTTCTAATGATAATAAGGCAGTGAAGTTTCGCCCAGATTTATATCTGTTTGTCTTACCTTAATAAAACTACTGCAGGCCTAATTTATAGTAACATATTCTCATAAAAATTATACTGCAATAGCAAAAACAAAAGTGAGGAGAAATTTTCTGACGTTGAGAGCGATCAACCAGTGGAACAGCTTGCCAGCGGAGGTTGTGAGAGCCCCAACACTTGCGACCTTCAAAGAGAGACTGGACTGCCATCTGTCTCAAGTGGTGTAGGAACTCCTGCTTGAGCAGGGGGTTGAACTAGATGATCTACAAGGTCCCTTCCAGCTCTAATAATAAATCAAATAAAATGTTTGAGAATAGTTTTGTTTCAGCAAAATTGAGTTGGGAGAAAAGATCTAGGAAGAACAAAATTTTCAAGGCTGCCAATGACAAAGAATTTTGATAATAAAGTTGACAATTAAGATATGGAAGAGAATCCATACGGCCCTTGAGATGGCTTAAAATAACAGGCAGCACATATAACAACTACAAACAATGTACCAATGTTCAGTCATCCAGGTGAAGTTGTCTGAACTTCCTTCCTTTTTTGGTTTGAAATGTTTTACTGCTTATCCAAGTACCTTCTTCAATTTAAGCACATTGGTTGCGGGGAACCCACATGTATCCCCCAGGGTGGTTTCAATTCTTACCTAGTCTGAATAGGCTCATTAGGTGAGTAGGCAGAGAGTTGTTAAGGATTGTTGCTCCTCAGTCCCTCTAACCAACTTGCTCAAATTGAAAAAGCTTCTTGGATAAGCAGTGAAATGTTTTAAACCAAAAAGAGAGAAAAGAAGTCACTGGACTCAACTTCCAAACAACTGCAAGCAACCTGTAAAGCCAAGCCAAACATTTCTTTTGATAGTAAAATGCAAGAAATATTGGGAACCTACTAAATGAATCCCATATTCACACATTAGCACTGGGCAAGGGCTTCTCAATATGTTAGCTTTGCTTTTCTGAAGACGGTGCCTTGATTAATATAGAGAAGAAGTTTTTAAATCTACCCAGAGATGGAGTGAAGAGCTGCCTATGAAAATCAAACCCAAAATCCTACTTTTTTTTAAAAAAAATCTGAGGTTGGGCACCCTGTTCACCACAAAAATACCCAGAAATATCCAGAAAAGTTCTGACGGAACACAGTGTGGATGGACTGTTGAGAGGACAAGAACAGGAAGGTGGGGATGAAAATGGAGATAAATTGGAGCTTTCACATTGCAGTACGCCTGCTGCCAGTTGAGAAAGCAACCCTTGCAATATATTGCTGAACAAGGTAAGGTTTATTTCCCTTTTTCTTTTCCCAATTAGATAGATATACACAATCATAGCTGAGCAAAACCATCTTGAATCAAGGAGACAGTTGGGGTCTGTAAGAATACATATTTAAAATGATTTCACTATGTGCAGGATTCTTGTAGAAACACAAGGAGGTGAAGGCTGCATCTTGTTTGTTTGAAGTTGCTCAAATAGCAATAACACTTAGATTTATATACCACTTCACAGTCCTTTACAGCCCTCTCTAAGCAGTTTACAGAGTCAGCCTATTGCCCCCAACAATCTGGGTCCTCATTTTACCCACCTCGGAAGGATGGAAGGCTGAGTCAACCTTGAGCCTGGTGGGATTTGAACCGCTGAACTGCAGCTAGCAGTCAGCTGAAGTAGCCTGCAGTACTGCACTCTAACCACTGTGCCATCTCGGCTCTAAATAACATCTAAATAAATGTTAGTTTCTGTCAAATCTCCCCTTTCACCCCGTTTTCCTTCATGTGGGTGCCAGTGAAGCTCCATCACCACCTACAGTTTAGTCAATGCCAGCTAAATTCACAGATCAGTCCAACTACAAATGATTTGAAAACCAGACACAGACCAAGATGTGAAACCTTCACTTCCAGGTCAAGGAAGAAGTCATTACTATGTACTGAAAAATATGCCTGATCTTTTTGTCCCACATGAATAGGGCTACCTTATTTGGGGTTCAAAAATATGAGTGGTCCCTGGATGATTGCAAAAAGGTAGAAAAATAGAGAGGATTAATATTTGAGGAAAATGAGTATATTTGGGCATTTGTTTGCTGTCCCTCCTTAAATAGGTTTGTTGCTTTTATGTAGTCTCGGTTAAATAAATTATGTTATGTATTGTTTCACACACAATTCCCGCTTACTGTATGAGACTGATGGATTGTCTAACATTTATTCATTTCAGGGATACTTGCCTGTATTTACGTCTGGCATTTGTCAGAGAAGCGATTAAGTTTAGAGATTTCAGAGAACTATTATACGGTGGGAAATTGACTTGTACCACAAGGAATTGCAGCCTTGCAGATGGCATCATTACAGCTGTTTTTACCCAGAAGATAAAAATGTTTTTAAGGGAGATGACATGTCTGGTGAAGGGAACTTCCTCAACCTTTCTCCACCAAGCTGGTGGCTTCTCTTATCCCGCTGCGTTTTGCAGTTGGAAAGTAAGGAAAATCACTCCAAAATAGTAATTTAAAATTTTATTTATTTATTTATTTATTTATTAGTTGCATTTGTATGCCGCCCACTCCACAGAGACTCTGGGCAGCTCACAACAGTAAAAAATCACATGCAACAACAAATATAAAAAGCATTAAAACAATAGATATTAAAATATTAAAAAAACATTAAAAACCACAATTTAAAAACCCATACAATAAATCATTCATGGGGCCAAGAATGATCGGTGTTGTATTAAAATCATTGGCCCAAGGCCTGGCTCCTGTCCCTGGCATGTCCCTTCAACCGTTTCACTAGCCCAGTTTCCCCGTGAAAAGTCGTCCTATGCTCCTTGTGCTTGTAAGGCTTTATTCTGGTAGATCTTCTGGAGGACTTCCCTGGGCAGGAAGCTCCTCCTTTGGAAGGAACTTTAGTCTTGCTTCCTTTTCCAACCGGTTCTTCCAAAGCAGGAAGACCCTCGGGGACCTTCCGTGTCTCATTTGGAGAAGATGTCAAGACTCCTGGAGTTGCCATAGGAGATTCCTCTTTGGGGATGACTCACAATTCTTCCAGTCCACTCGTGATTTTTCGTACCAGCTGGTTTCACTTCAAAGGTGGAACCTTTGCAAGAGGTGGAGCTGGACCCAAACTGGCCAACACACCTGATGAGAAGTGTCTAAGACCTTCCTCTGGGATCTTCATAAGAATGGCTGTTCCTCATATCCCACCTCTCTCCAGCTTCTTATTGAAGTCCTTCAATTTAAGGACTTGCTCCTTTCAATCTGAACCCTTTTCTATTCCATTTTAACTCCAGGAGCACAAGTCTTCTTATGTGAAATCTCCCTTCAAAAGGGTAAGGTAGACTGCTCCAAGGTCATGCAGAGAACGTCCATGGGTGAAAGATGAACGTGGTGGTGTCCAACGTTTACATCTCTGTAGTATAGCTGGCAACCATGGGACCAGAAGCCCCACATTGGCAAGTTCTCCCTCAATCTAAGCAGTGGGTTTCAAACCCAAATTTCTGATTTTTTAGCTGCAGTGCGCATTTTGCCATTCGTGTAAGAACTTATTCCAAAGCCATTGTTAAACCGATGCTGATTTCGACTGTTGAGAAAAACCTGCCCACAAAAATCTCTTAGCATCCCTTAGTTTTGAAGCAATTACCATTTTGTAGCTCTAGGGGTGACCCAAAGAGGATGATAAAATGAGATCTGCAAAGATTTATTGCCAGGAGTCAAACATGTCAATTAATATAGCTGGTAACATTCATCATGTAGTACGAAAATCCAGAAACTCTTACAAATTTCGAAATGGGCAGATGTGGCCACTAAACGTTCCCAGAAATGTAACCTCCTTTAAAATAGAAACCCCAAAGAGAAAAATGTATGCTGTTAAGCTTAGCCGAAGCCTTGAAGAAGTGTTTTGGCACAACAACGCTTCCGACAAAGCCACTAGCCCTCCAAACACACACAAATCCCTTCACAAAACCACATGGTTTCCTCAGCTTAAAAAGCAAAGCAAAACGAAGCTTGGTGTGCTCGACAACCCCTCTCAAACTTCTCCTGCAGTGACCATGTATCTGGGACAGAAAGTTGAACACACTTTCTTCACCAAACAACCACACTTGTAGCTTTTCTCCACACTATAGCTTCCAGAGCTAAAGCTTAGGAGGAACTCCAAAGCTTATCATAACCCAGCTTCTGAAAGCTTTGGACACAAGCTTTGTGCCCTTGTGGAGTAGAGGTGGTATTCAGGTTCAGACCGGTTCGGGCGAAGTGATAGTGGCCATTTTGACCAGTTTGGAGAACCGGCAAATACCACCTCTGGTTGGCTCCGCCCTCCCACCCCTGCCGTTCCCTGTCCTATATTCCTTTTTTTTAGCTCAGCTGATTCACAAGGCAGAGTGGATCGCCATGCCTCAGCTGAGCTAAACAACAGCTCAGGTCACCAGCGCTGACACCGAGGGCGGTCTTTCAGAGCTGCCACATTTTCAAGCAGCTCATGTGAGTCATGCGCATGTGCGGAAGGTTTTGTGCATGTGCGGACGAGGCACATGTGAGCGAAGCGTGTGTGCGCACGCACGCTCACATTTTTGGTGCTGCTTGACGAACCGGTAGGTAAATTATGTGAATCCCACCCCTATTGGGGAGTAAGGAGACACCCTAAAGAAAATATTCAGCATCTTTTACAAGAACATCCGCTTCTTTCTGAAAGAGAAGAAATGAGGAAGACATGCAAGGTGACAACCTTGATTCTCTTGCACGTAGGAAGGATGGACCTTTCCAGGTTCTGCTACTATATCATGTAACAATAAAGCAGAATTAGAGTAGCTTCTGTGATGTCTTCAAAAAGATAACATTTGTTTACTGTCCACTTGACTTCAGTCGCAGTGTTGACTTCTACCACCACAATTCTGAGTTGTGTCATTTGCTGAGCATCCACTCAAGGAAGGTGGACAATGTAGAATAAAGTGAGGAAGTGAGGAATTGTGTGCCCATCCTGATGTGGTAAGCATTGCCTATGGCTACCTGGGAACCTAAGTCAGATGTTCGCCATCCTGCCTTCCTAGCAGGAGGATACTCTACAGAGTAGGCAAAATTCTAATAATCCACCACACCTTGCTGGAAATTAAGTTGGTGAGACAGCCAGTGTGCCTGATGGTGAACTTCCAACTCCTGGAGTATTCCAAGCTGAATCCTCAGATAGGAAAACCTCTCATCTTGTGCTGACTGCTGCTGTTATTATGGTCTATACGTTGTTATGATCACTGTTCATTGCAAGTCTTGGAACTTAGACTGTGCAGGCCATACATTGGTGTGGGTCAAAGGTGGCTTAGAACTTCTTCCACCTTTAATGCTTGGCCACCACGTAGCTTAACTTCAGCTACATTCAGCTTCTCAAATTCAGATTGATTTAAAGGGGCAGGGAGGCCTGTCCCCCAAATTAACTTAATTCTGGAAACATGGAGGAGAATTTATTCGGATTTTGCTACGTTGGCAGATTTCTTCTAACGCAATTTCCAGATGCCCCACTTCTCTGTCTTAAAAGAGGCTTTAAAAAGCTACAGAAGTTTTCTCTTTGGTTTCCCTTAGACAAATAGAGAATCAGATCTTAGGGCAGAGTGGATGAAATGGTTAGAGACAAATCTGTATTGCTGCAGTTTAAGCGAGGAGTGAATAGATCTTAATTGCTAATGTTTTCCTTCCTTTTACATAGGGCTTGACAATCAGTCTTCTCTCTCCCTGTATGCTATATTTAGGATAGGGATGGAATAATGGGACTCATCAAGCTGATGCTGCTTTTATGAAGGTGAAAGGTATTGCTTTAAAAACAGTAGATGATGTCCTGGATTGTGGATGCAGAGGATAAGGCTGTGTCACCTCTGATACAAAACGAAGCTTCCTGTTGTTGAGCTAAGTTGGAGGAACTCAAAATAGGCTTTGGGAGTGTAGGAAGTTAGCACCCACCCCTCTCCTAGGAAAATGAGATGTTTTAGGAAATATGAAAAGGGCAGAATATTTCCCCTAAAAGGGAGGCAGAAACTTACCGTATTTTTCGGAGTATAAGACGCACCGGAGTAAAAGACGCACCTAGATTTTAGAGGAGGAAAACAAGGAAAAAAGTATTCTAAAGCAAATGGTGCAGTAATATATTATTTAATAAAATACCAGTGTAGCAGAATGCTTTTTACAATCATGTATACTTTTTACAACCATGTATACTTTTAAAAAACTTCAAACTTGACAGCTTTAAGACTAGTGGACTTCAACTCCCAGAATTCCTCCTCCAGTCATGCTAGCTCAGGAATGGGAGTTGAAGTACACAAGTCTTAAACTTGCCAAGTTTGAAGACCCTTGCACCCCTAACCCCTAACCCAGGGGTCTTCAAACTTGACAGCTTTAAGACTAGTGGACTTCCCAGAATTCCTCATCCAGTCATGCTAGATGGGGTAATTAGAAGGCAAAAACGCCCCAATTTTTGCAAAAAACAGCCCATTTTTCGCTCTCTTTTTTTGCAAAAACAGGGCATGCAGAGGATCTGGGAAGCCTGCAGTGGACTCCTAGGGGGTGGAGGAAGACAAAAACGCCCCAATTTTTGCAAAAAAATGGCCCGTTTTTCACTCGTTTTTTTGCAAAAACGAGGCATGCAGAGGATCTGGGAAGCCTGCAAAGCACTCCTAGGGGTGGGGGAAGGCAAAAATGCCCCAATTTTTGCAAAAAATGACCCTTTTTTGCTCGGTTTTTTGCAAAAACAGGGCATGCAAAGGATCTGGGAAGCCTGCAGAGCACTCCTAGGGGGTGGGGGAAGGCAACTCCCCCATTTTTGCAAAAAAACCGGGCCGTTTTTTGAAAAAATTGGATGTGGGGGCGGGGCTTCGGGAGGCTAAAAATTGCTGTATTCAGTGTATAAGACGCACCGACATTTCCACTCTCTTTTTGGGGGCAAAAAGGTGTGTCTTATACTCCGAAAAATACGGTACCCCCCACCTTTGTCAATGGGCCATTAAGGCCTGGGTCAGTCTATTCTACATAACAAAGATCTACCTCCTTCAGGCAGAGCCAGAGTAGGAATTGCCCAAAGCCCTTTCATTACATCATCAGCCAGAAAGAGTCAACCAAGCCTTGGACTCAAAAGACAACCTACAAAGTTACCTCCTGCATGGCCCCATACAACCAATCAGAACACAAGCTCAAATTCAAAACCCAACAGAGGGCATAAAACCCAGGCACTCCCAGGCATCTCTTCCCTTTTTTGCCCAGGAGTGATGTGATCCTGTTCATCAATAAACCATCTTTCCAAGAAGTCTCCATGTTTCCAGTGTCTTTCTCCCCACTTGGAAGTGAAACCAGATGGACATTTCTTCCAACAGGAGAAAAAAAGTTAAGATCCTCCTTTTTAGGATAATATATATTCATTCCCTATAGAAATAGAACTTTATGAAGTCTCTGCAGAGCTAGATGAGGAGAAGATATAATTACTATATACTATAATGAGCCACGGTGGCGCAGTGGTTAGAGTGCAGTACTGCAGGCTACTTCTGCTGACTGCCGGTTGCCTGCAATTTGGCAGTTCAAATCTCACCAGGCTCAAGGTTACTCAGCTTTCCATCCTTCCTAGGTGGGTAAAATGAGGACCCAGATTGTTGGGGGGCAAGATGCTGACTCTGTGAACTGCTTAGAGGGGGCTGTAAAGCACTGTAAAGCAGTATATAAATCTAAATTCTATTGCTATTGTTACTGTAGCCTTGAGGAGTAGCTGTGGAAGTTTAAGATTCGGCTTTGGGATGCAAACATTATTTTTCTCTTTTCTATATAGAAATGGCTAGTGTTCTCTACTTCATGAAGACAATGCCTGGAAGATCATACTGTGATACTTTGGTACTCATTATTAATTGGTTCTTGGAGGTGCAATGAGTATCAAACAATGAACAGCAAACAATTTTTCCTCATAAAGAATAAAGTAGTGAGTCACAGGGCAGCCGACACCAACAAATTCTAACTTGTGCATTGAGTCCCAAACAAACTATGAATGCCGAGACAAAATGTTTACGTCAAAATCGCCGCCCTGAGTCCTACGGGACCAAATAAATAAATAAATAAATAAATGACCAAATAAATAAATAAATAAATAAAATGCATTGAGTACCTAATTCAATGAGTTTCAAAGCAGTTGAGTACCAAGGTACCACTGTATTATGGTATGTAAGAGAACTACTTTTAGTTATGCTATGCATATAATATTTCAAAACTGCCTTTTGGTTTGGGGGCTAATTGTTGCAGTTATGGAGGCAACTAGTTGTAGAAGAACAGAGGCTGAGTAGGAAATTAGAGACATCTCCCCAGGAATGTATGTATCGGATTGATCCATACAGTGAAAAATAAAAGGTGAGCAAAGAATCATAAAAGGTAGACATGTTTTGAGTGATTTACACCAGGGCAACTGCAAGATAGCAGATGACCACTAGGTGCAGCAAAGAGATACTATGAACACTTTGCAGCCATCTAGTGGCTGCACAGCTGTTTGCAATTCAAATGTTGTAAAACTAAAATAGAGGCTAGAGTTAGTGATTAATGGTATAACAAGTCTTCTCCAAAGATTTGTGGCCTTAGATGTAAGAGATACCAGGCAGCAAAGTATCTTGAACTAACAGCAAGTAGTTGAGCACCAAAAAAATCACCAAAAAGTAAAACTATCATCAAGCTATCCCTAACCCTCAAAACTGGTATAATGTCTGTGAACACAGAAAGACTGAATTACTCCTTATTATTAAGAATTGAAATCCAAAATATTGGTTGGTTGTCCATTCCTGGTATATATTGTTTAATTATCTGAAAGTAAGTTTCACTAAATTCTGTAGGAGTATTGTTGAGTAGCAAGTGAAATAATTTGCTGTGATTTTTTTTTTAAAAAATCTATATTTGCAGCCATCACAACATTTTCTTTGGTGGGAATTTCATTGGTTGAATACATCTCATAGAAATGGGATTGGTGTTTTTCAATGTTAAGGATACTTCTTCTAATTGCTATCGCAAATAATATTTCATAGAGCACCGCAAGTAAATAAAAGTATCAAAAGGAAAAATAAAAGCTGACTGAACTATTTTCCTCCTCCCTTTTCAAAATGGACTTTGTTGGATTTTTGCAGCAGTGAGCTGTAATTATCACGTATATGATTGTACAGCATATTATCTTTACCTGGCTTGGTTACCGCACAATCTCTTCAAAATAAGTCTTTCAATTAAAGACAGTTCTCTCTGAATTTCAAGCACCTCCACCATTAATTCATTGGACTCTTTATGCTTTAAAATGCAACTAATCACAATGAATTTATTTGGCACAATGTAGATATTTTAAATTCTTTCATCATCGTGCCTTAGCAATTTCCCTTACAACGCTGCCTGATACCAAAAGAACTGGGCTGCCTTTTCTGCATTCCAATTCACCATCATCAGAAGCAAGACCAGATGCCACTACTAGAGACAATAATGACAATGAGAAAACTTTTAATCAAATGCTGCACAAAGGAATAAGCAGACTTTATGTTGAGGCCAGATTTTTAGTGCAGGATCTTCTCAGTAGTCTATCGGCAACAGGTGTTGCTCTAACCATATAAAGAACGGTTGCTGGGATTGGGTATGTCTAGTCCAGGGGTAGGCAAAGTTGGCTCTTCTATGACTCATGGACTTCAACTCCCAGAATTCCTGAGCTAGCATGATTGGCTCAGAAAGTCTGGGAGTTGAAGTCCATGAGTCATAGAAGAGCCAACTTTGCCTACCCATGGTCTAATCTAATGAAAAGAAGGACTAGGGGTGACATGATAGCAGTCTTCCAATATCTCAGGGGCTGCCACAAAGAAGAGGGAGTCAAGCTATTCTCCAAAGCACCAGAGGGCAGGACAAGAAGCAATGGGTGGAAACTAAACAAGGAGAGAACCAACCTAAGGAGACATTTCCTGACAGTGAGAACAATTAATCAGTGGAACAACTTGCCTCCAGAAGTTTTAGGTACTTCAAAACTGGAGGCTTTTAAGAAGAGATTCAGCCGGTTTGCACTGGTTCAGTAGAACCGGTAGCTAATTTTTCATGGAGTTTGGCGAACCAGTTGAACCTTGCCACGCCTGGCCCCACCTCTCATCTCCTCTCCCAGTTTCCTCCCCAAGCCAAACCTCCACCTCGTCCGGGACATGATTACCTCACCCTCCTTGCTCACTCCGTCCTCCCAATATTGTAAGCTGCCTTGTCCCCTCTGAGGTGAAAGTTCAACTGAGCGACTTCAGATTGAATTCTTGGCAAGTCACGAGGTCAGGAAGAGGACTTAACAACTGCTATGATTCACTTAACAACCATAGTAAGAAAGGTCATAAAATGGGGGAAAGCTCAGTTAATGATTGTCTTGCTCAATCATTGGAAATTTTGGGCTCAATTGTAGTCATAAGTTGAGGACTACCTACCGTCTATGTCCCTATATAGAGGGAAATCCATTGATATATAGTCAATTGAATCTCTAATATATTCTATAATCTTTTTTCCAATTTATGGTTGAATATCATTTATTTAGTCCCCATTCTTCCACCCTTTTCTTCCCCATTTATGAACATTTTTGGCCTTCAAAGTTTTTGAGCAAAATTAATTGTGAAGGAGCGGAATGTATCTCTCTAAAGGTCATCTAAAGTCCAGAAAGACTCACACAGTAGTCAATTGGGAAAAGAAAATGTTTGCAAATGTGCAATGGAGATTCACGGCCATCACGGATCCATCACTGTAGAAATACAGTGATGGATCCGAAGTGAAAGGTTACAACAGCTCTGATAGCTGTCTAAGTCTCCAGGGTCAATAAAAAAAATAAGAAATGCATTTTTGTTCTTTTGTTGGCAGATTTCATTTCCTGCACTTGGCAGAGCGCAGACAGAGAGAGGCAGGTTTTTCTAGATGTTTTCCGGTTATGATTACTGGGCAAATCTTTGAAAGAGCTGCTTCATAATGTTCTCCACCTCTTCATCAAACTTCCAGTCTTGATTCTCTGGGACAACAGATACATGTGCCAAGAGACGTTCAATGAGCGATGAGTGGATGGTCCAGCATAGAGTTTGATTGAACTGACACTCAGCCAGGCCACTGTTTTACTCGGGATGGATGGACCTGAGCAAAAACTGGAGTCTTCAGCCCTTCAGACTTACACCTTCAGACATCTCTCATATGGATGAGTCTATAGGCAAATCCTTCCTGTAAATTAGACTAAAAAAAGGAAAGAGAATGCACTACAATTCTGAGGGGGGGGGGACAGAGCAGAGATATGATCATCTCCTCCTCTTCCTCCTTTCCCCCCCCTTCTCCTCCTCCTCCTCCTCCTCCTCCTCCATCACTACCACAGTCATTACCATTACCACATTATGTCATTGCTTGTAATATTGTAAGAAGTATTTCTTCTGTGTGGACAGGGCTAATCCCCAATATGAGAAACTATCATCACAACAAAATGACAGATATGAGCTAGCTCACCAAGGGCAGAAAACCATGGGAGAAAAACGGCATGAAAAGCTGGTTAGGGGCAAGGCTGTCCTCCAGCAAATTGGATGCCTAGGCTTTGAGATGCCCCACAGGGCCACACACTTAAGAATAGTCACACAGCACATTCTCAGGGTGATTGATCCCCCTGCATATAGTAGATTCATCAGATGTGTTGACTTCTCTTGTTTGGCTTCTGGGAATACTGGCACACCTCAAATTACTACTCATGGATGCTTGGGGCCTGCCCATGGAAAAACTGGGTGTCATCAACCAAGGAACAGCTATGGGGATCAGGCAGAAGGTATATATATACCTTGTGGCCTAGAGGTTAACCTTGTGGCCTAGAGGTTAAACTTCTGCCTTACAAGCAGACTGCCCAGGTTCAATTCCCACTACAGGTATGGCTATCTGACGAGAGTAAAATAGCTCGAAATAGATCTATAATAGTCTCCCTTTATTTTCATTTATCAGCAAAAAATGTTACACATATAGACAATATAGTTTGTCGACTATAGAAAACTGCCTGGATAGTCCCAGGAGGGGCCGAAAGGCAAAAGGAAGCTGTGATGTTTCCTTTCATACACCAGGATGACTCGACAGAATAAACATATATAACCCTTTCCTGGTGAAGAGCTGATAGGGAAGAGAACCTTGTGGCCTAGAGGTTAAAGTTCTGCCTTACAAGCAGACTGCCCAGGTTCAATTCCCACTACGGGTATGGCTATCTGATGAGAGCAAAATAGCTCAAAATAGATCTATAATAATTTCCCTTTATTTTCATTTATCAGCAAAAAATGTTACATATATATATATTCTTCTCTTTGTCCTTTCCACCTCCTTCTTTATTTTGCTCAGAACACTTTGAACAGCTGACATGAAGGAAATAAATTGGCAACAATACCTACCCACCAGCATGGTCCATATATTGACAACCGTATGCTGTTTGAATAGGTATGAGTGCATGTCTTCTCTGTTTGCTCATTCATCTATCTTTGTTTTCCTGTCAATGTGCTTCTGTGAGAGTTCCTCGCTTTTTGCTCCCAACCATCCTGTACTTCCTTCATAAATCTCTCTCACAACAATGAAGCGTTCCTGTATTTATACAGTACCGATAATGCAGAAATGCATCATAGCCCAGACGCAAGAGGGCTCATAACTCTTCTTCTGTTGTTTAATAAAGTACTCAAAATGCGTGGGAAGAATGCATCGATATTGTTAAAGTTAATGACTGAATGGTTCATAGCAAAAGAAAAAGAAACAGAAAGAGGATGTTTACAGGAAATGAAATTGGTGTGATAAAGAGGATAGGTGAGACTTCTAAAATCCCCAGTTGTCCTGGCTAAAGAGTGGCTGGGGATTATGGAAGAAGAAGTCCAACATATCACAGAGATGTTATAAAGTCAGGGATGGTTGGTATACCATCACAAAAATAATAGAACACCTGTAGGTATCATAGTCCTCAGAAAATAGTAGCAACTTTAACCTCCAGAGATAAAGTATGTTAAAATTCTCAGCAAGAGATTGTAAGGAATGGTAGTTCCACGGACAAACAAAAAAATGGATCAATTTTTGATCCCCCAGTCTCATGTTTGTGGTTGTGTCTGCAGAGAAATGAATTATGTCCATCCTCACTTTCAAAAGAGGGATCAGATTTCCCTGATGTGATTTTATAATTTTTTTGGGCCACCTGAATATGACTTTCAGTTGATCCTTTCTGAAAGTGTCCCCAACAAAGGTATTAAACAACTCTCATCAATATCATAAGTGAAAGGTTTCATATGGCGCATTCTCATGCACCCTTCCTCTAATTAAGCTTGCCTTTTTTCTGTCATTCTCTCTCTTTCTTTGCTTTAAATATCTGCCCCTCTTTGTAATTTTGGATTATCTCAAACATAGCAAGAGTCCTCACCATGATATCACTGATATAATTTTTGCTATGGCCAGCACAATACAGCATGCTGAATTATCTTAAATATCATATGTTCTTTCTGAAGAAGGGCAAAAAAAATGGATGAAAAGAATCTCCCAAAAATAGCAACCTTAATTATGTCCTATTGGCCTTTGATGTTCCCACCCCTCTCTAAGAACACTTCCAGACTCCTTGCACAGAAGAAAGTGAGAAATTGACAAGTGCTTTTAAGTTGTCAACTAAGTGGTATGAACACCAGGCAGTCTTCATGTATTATTCCTCTGATCTGCTTCTCCGGTGAATCTGGATAGATTACCGAGGTGGGGGGATACCAAAGTTTAGTGTCCCTGATGCAGAGGTGGGCTGCTGCTGGTTTGGACCAGTTCGGGCAAACTGGTAGTTCTGACCACCGGCTGGGACCACGCACCCACCCTGATGCTATCCCATCCTATATATCTCACTCTCTGGCTCACTCACCCCACCCACACAGCCCAGCCTTGCCCACTCTACTCACTGCAGCTGCCCAAGAAGATTTGATGGAAGCCACGCGCATGAAATCGACGTGTGTTTGAAGCCGCATGCAAGTGCAGAAGGCGCACATGCGCACATTTTTGGTTCTGCATCAGGCGAACCAGTTATTAAATAATGTGAAGCCCACTTCTGTCCTGATGGTTTAGAAGAGTCCAGCAAAATCTCATCCTACCCATGTGAGGCTATGGAAGATAAAGTACGATCAAATGTATTCATTATTGGTTCTTGTTTTAACCGTTCAGTCATGTCCGATTCTTGGCGACTTTATAAGCAAGTGCTCTCCATGCTACCCTGTCTGTAGGAATCATAGACACAGAGACATGGTTTTCTGAGCAAAGCTTGTCCGAGCTAGGAAAATCTCTCTCTGGGCACGAAGCCTCTGTTGTTCAGAGATCTCTTCTCTCTGGGTATGTTCAGAGACCTCCTTTTGCTCAGATCTGCGTTTATTTTTTATAGCAAATTTCTTGAGCACACAAGTACAAAAGATTAACTTTACTAATTTAGTTACAATGGATAAATGGTTAATATATAACATATAGTATACAGACAGATCATATCAAGGTGTGATTGATAACTAAACAGAAGAGTGTTTAATTAACTTCTATCTTAGACAAACAGAAGAGTGTTTAATTAACTTTTATCTTAGACAAACAGAGAGCTGAGTAAATAATCTTTACCTTAAACAGGACAGAGAGCTGAGTAAATAAGTAGGATGCTCAGTCAATATTTACCAAGACAGGCATTCCACATGCTTTGGCAAAGATTGATAACAACCTATACTGTCAAGCACAGATTCTTTCAGTTGTTGGATGTTCATCTTTGTATCAGTTTTGATGGTATCAAGCCAGTATGTTCTTTGTTGCCATTTCTTCTTGTGCCATTAACCATTCCAAGCATCACTGACTTCTCCAACGAATTTGCATGCATGACATGGCCAAAATAAATCAAACGTAGCCTTACGATTTTAGCTTCTAGTGGTGTGTCTGGTTTTCATTGCTCATGGTGATTACAGCTTTGAACAGTTAAATACATCTTCAGTCCATACAATGCACTGTGTACATCAGGAGTGTCAGACTCAAGGCCCAGGGGCCGGATCCGGCCTGCAGGGTGCTTAGATCTGGCCCAAGGGGCTGCCTGGAAACAGCAAAGGACCAGCCCCCAGTGCCTCTGCCAGCAAAAACGGAGCATGGGAGGGCTGCGGACAGCCCCACCAAGCTCTATTTTCACTGGCAGAGGGTTGCAGGAAGCCATCACAGCCTAAAATGGAGCTCGAGAGCCTGTTTTCACTGGTAGAGTGCTCGGGCCACCAGAGGCACCCTGACATGATCTGGCCACGCCCACCCTGGCCCCCCTAAGGTCAAACACAACCCTGATGCGGCCCTCAAAGAAATCGAGTTTGACATCCCTGGTGTACATTCTAGTTTCAGTTAGTCTCCTCAAATCTATGCATATTCCAACAACAGCCTAAGGTGAATAATGATAATATTTGTACCTGCCATCATCCTTCTTCCTCTGTATATTGTTTCAGCCCTCCTTCCTTCAAAGGGAATCAACATCTCAGTCTATTTGCTATTATACTTTGCCTGATAATTAACTTTGGACTGATGGTGACATGGTGGCATTTGGGGGCTAATGATCCAATAGGTTATAACAAAGGAGACATTTGGTGTCAGCTTGTTCCTATTAAATATTTGGAAGGAACAATGCAAGATGCCATCGATTGCATAGCCATTCAGCCCCTGAAAGAAGTGGTTTTTTCACACATTGCTTAAATGATCAATCAATGCCTATGTCCTGCAGTTAATTGGCACTTAGGATAACACTCTGTGTGCGAGATAAAATATTAAAGGGGAAAAACAGATTTCCAGCCGAGCAGTGATATGTCTGCACTGATTAAAAAAAATGAAAGATTGACTACAGTTGGGAGAGCAGGAAAGAAAAGTCTTGAGGGTGGGGTGGGGATGAAAGGAAGTGCCAGTCCTGAAAATAAGTAAACATAGCTCTTCCTTGCATTTCCTTGCCTTCATTCATAGATTAAAATCAAGAGAGAACACCGCTAGGAAGCTGCAATAGATGCATAGCAACAGATGGTCCTTGAGGATTTGAAGAATTTTCTCCAACATGATGACCCTGAATGTCGTTTTCCTAGGAAGTCTGTGACAAAATTTTGCACTTTGAGAGAGAGAGAGAGAGAGAGAGAGAGAGAGAGAGAGAGAGAGAGAGAGAGAGAGAGAGAGAGAGAGAGAGAGAGAGAGAGAGAGAGATTATAACAGTTGGTCTAATAATCTTGGATCTATTTACCAGCAATGGGTATCTGTATCAGAGGTGGGTTCCTCCCAGTTTGGACCAGTTCTATAGAACTGGTAGTAACTTGGGGGCCTGGGTCGCTGGAACCGACAGCGACCCAGGCCTGCCACCCCACCCCCAACCAGTTCTCTCGGTGGCACTATAGGCGGCGCCATCTTGTTTTTTGCTTATGCGCATGCTTGAACGAACCGGCAGTGAAAAAAACCCAGAACCCACCCCTGATCTGTATGTGCATGATTGCTGGGAAGCATACAGTTTGCACCCTATGATCCCTTTGGGAGTCATGTGACAAGGAGGTAAGGATGCTTGGAATATTCTGTGTGGCTCCTCTTAGGAGATTAGGGGATTAGGGGATTTTTTCAGGAATTAATCCTTGATTTACCACCACAATTGAGCCCAAATTTTCTGTTGCTAAGTGAGAGTGTTGTTAAGTGAGTTTTGTTCCATTTTACGACTTTTCTTGCCACACTTGTTAAGTGAATCGCTGCAGTTAAGTTAGTGACACAGTTGTAAAGTGAACTTGGCTTCCCTCGTTGACTTTGCTTGTCAGGAGATTTCAAAAAGTGATCACATGACCCGGGGACACTGCAACCGTCATAAATACGAGCCAGTTGCCGAGCGGTTTTTGATCACGTGGCCATGGGGAAGTGGCAATGGCCATGTGAAAAACAATCATAAGTCACTTTTTTCCAGTGCCGTTGTAACTTCCAGCGGTCACTAAATGAAAGATTGTAAGTCAAGGACTAACTGTAATCCTCTGCAGCCTGATCTGACCCTGTTTCCCGCTCAGTCTTCCTCTGCCAGCTTCTCCCCATACCCCAGATTCGGTTCTGTTCTGTTCCTCTTCAGCTTTTTGTACAGTTCTTCTGCAGATGTCCATGTCCAATGCCTGGAATGCACTACCTGACTCTGTGGTTTCTTCCCCAAACCCCAAAAACTTTAACCTTAGACTGTCTACAGTCGACCTCTCCCAGTTTCTAAGAGGTCTATAAGGGGCGTGCATAAGCGCACCATTGTACCTACCATCCCTGTCCTACTGTCCTATTGTCCAAATTTACCTATACCTACTTTGCTTTTGTTTATGTTTATACCATACCTGCTATCTTGTACATGTTTTGACAAATAAAAAAAAATGAAAAGTCCCAAGCTCTTTACATAATTTATCTCCAACATTTCCATTGGGTTGAAAAGTTCAGAAAGAGAGCAAGAGTCATTTCTGTGACCAGTTGCCACTCTATAATTTCCTCTCACACCTTTTTTTTTTCACAACTAGATTCCCTTCCGAAAATACCAAACAGCAAAGAAGAACAAGTGAAAGAAAGGCGAAGCAAACTTCAAATGGGAAGCGATGATCATGTATTCAGACAAACACTCCAGGAGGAGTTTGCCCTGTTAGGGGCGTGTGTGTTTGTGTGTGTGTAAAAATAAGCTTGTGCTATAAAGGGAGGGTTTGAATACTAAGCTAAGCTATGCATCCAAGTGGAGAACTTAGTCAGGCTATTTGAAAGATGCAGAAGTTAAAATGCAGAAGCACACTCAGTGCAGAGGCCCTGAAGAAACGTTTTATGCAGCCCTTTTTGTAAACAAAGTCACAGAAACAATAAGCAAGGGGAGGTACTTGTGCGAATGGAAGCATTACCTGGAGCAGGAACATCATCACTTTAGCATGGAAAGTTCAGTCCGTGTCAATGAATGCAATCCGTTCACGGCAGAATTGCAATCTGGAGGGAGACTTTTGAGTTTCTAAAACAAATGAAGAGCAAGAGAAGATCTTGTGCATCTAGAATTGTTCAGAAGGCATGTCCAAGCTGTTAAATGTAAATAAATATGTAAATAGGCAGGCAACGCAGTGGCAGGACAAAGACTGTGTTAGTCACATTTGACCATAACAGCTAACTAAAACTTTTAAGGGAAAAATAATTGCAGTGTTGGACCAATTGAATGAACGGAGCAGAATGAAATAATAGGCAATTGTAACTCAAGAAGAAATGTTGCATTTGTATGTGTGCAAAGGAACAATGGATATTCAAAAAAGATGTCACTAAGAGAGGTGCTCAGCTAGAACCAATAAGCACATTAGATATTCTGGTTTTCTTGGGCTTAGTAACCAAGGGGAAAAGAGCAGAGAATTAAGGGATCCTTGATTCTCTCAGAGCTTGGTTTTTTCTTGGAGACCTTTCAATACCCAAACTACTTAAAATCATCAGACTGATGGTGCACCCCAGGGGCGGGTTCCTAATATTTTTACTACTACTCTGTGAGCGTGGCTTATTTTGTGGGTGTGGCTTGCCAGCCATGTGACCGGGTGGGCATGGCTTGCCGGCCATGTGACTGGGTGGGCGTGGCTTCTCAGACTGCTGAAGGGAGGGGAACTGAGATAGGTCCTGCCGCCCATTCCCCCTCCCCTCAGCAGCTCGAGAAGCCTCAAACGTGCGAAAATGTCTAGGATCATCACCGCACGTTCGTGGCTTCTTGGACTGCTGAAGGGAGGGGAATGGAGATAGCTCCTGCCGCCTGTTCTTTCAGCGTCTCACGCGCTCCCTCAGCCATCCTCCCCTGCTTGGACTCATTGTGGGGTAGGAAGACAGCGCATGTGCAGTGCCGGAAGCTCGGTTTCTGGGCATGCGCAGAAGAAAATTTTTTAAAAAATTAGTTTTTTTAAAAAAATGGCGGTGCTCAGGCACCGGCAACCGACAGCACCGGTACTGTGACGTCACCAGCGGGCCGCTACTGGTGCTATAGAGTGGACTGCACCGGTAGGAACCCACCACTGGTGCACCCTCATTTCAACCCTGAGCTGCAAATATTCTCCTTTAGTAGAGAATAAAGGATAAGAATATGTCAATGACAACAAAGGTCGGGGCGCTCAAAATAATATCTTTTCAGTAGCAATCTAGGGCTGTGAAAATTAAACCCTGAAAAAAATACAAGAGAAATAAGATAAACACCTTCAAATTGTGGATTTGGAGACGGTGAAGAGCAGCTTGGATTGTAGAAAGAGACAATTAATCGATCTTAGAGAAAACAGAAGCTAACTGCTCCTTTGAGATAACAGTAGCGAGCCAAATCTTACATGCTTTGGTCATGGGATAGGAGTGAATGAAGGATTAGAAATTGTCCTAGTTAGCAAGCTTGAAAGAATAGAAAGGAAAATCCATGGATAAAATAGACAGAATAAAATAAACCTCTGGAATGCCCTTGGAAGAGCTGCAGACAGCCATCAAGAGGAAATGCCATTTCTTCAAGCAGCCACATAAGGCAAGTCCAACTCAGAGGCCTCTGACTAAATTACCTGAGAATTTCCATTTACTGTATTTTTCGGAGTATAAGACGCACCTTTTTCCTCCCTAAAAGTGGCTGAAAATTTGGGTGCGTCTTATACTTCGAATGTAGCTTTTTTTTCCCCAGCCCTAACTAGATGCTAACACAGTGGTTCCCAACCTTTCTAATGCCGCGACCCCTTAATATAGTTCCTCATGTTGTGGTGACCCCCAACCATAAAATTATTTTTGTTGCTTCTTCATAACTGTAATTTTGCTACTGTTATGAATCATAATGTAAATATCTAATATGCAGGATGTATTTTCATTGTTACAAATTGAACATAATTAAAGCATAGCGATTAATCACAAAAACAATATGTAATTATGTCAGATCAGAAATTCTCGGGCCAGTCTTTGCAAGAGCACAAGGAATATCATCTTCCACAACAAGTCTACTTCTGTATTTAGACCTCATAACCAACAAGTGTACAGCAATATTTCTCAATCTCAGCAACTTTTAAGGTGTCTAGACTTGAACTCCCAGAATTCAAAGCAAAGCTGGCCAGAGAATTTTGGGAGTTGAAGTCCAGGTATATTCAAGTTGTTGAGGTTGAGAAATTGTGGCCTGCAGTGTCGAAAAACTAGAAATCAGATAAGCTTCCAGCAAAGTAATCCCTGTTTAGTAGCTTTCTCCCAGGATTCCAAAGTTTCAGGAGGCAAACAGGGGGCAAAAAAAGCCATGATTGGTCCAAAAACATTGCCAGGGGCCCCAAAGCCAATTTCCTCTTTCTTCTTAAAACAGCCCCATATTCCTTCTTCCCCAGTTGGGCCTGCTCATCCACCCTTTCCAAAACCCCTGCAAAGACGGAGCAGGGCGGCAGCGATGGACCATACTCCGGCACCACCTCCTTCTCCAGATCCCTCTGGCTTAGCTCCTCCTGCCCCCGGCGGTGGCGCCCTCAGCACCAAGGCTGTATGATCAGGCTAGCCCTGCGCTAATATCTCTCAGTCTCTCTCTTCCCTCCCTCCCTGTTTGCCTCTTTGTTCGCTGGGTCTCCGCGCCAGCCGAGGGCGAGAGGGCAGACAGATGAGCCCAACCCAGCTGTCCTCCTTCCCACTGTCGTGCGCTGTTAAACTTAAGTGGTCGTTGGCTGGCCGTTCCCTCCCGTGACTCCCTTTCCCTTCGACACCAGCGGGAAGAAACTGCCACTGCGAGCAGGAGACAGGGGCGGCCACAGATGTCTTAAGTACTGCCTTGCACTCTCCATCGCGCAATCTTGTGACACCCTGCCCCTTAGCTGATGCCTTCAAAGCTCGGCCGCCAGGTGTCACAAATGCCTCTCGCCGAATGGCACCTCTCCCGACCAATTGGAGGGCTCGGGCAAGTTGAGCCGATATGGCCAGGCTTGTGGCAGTGGGGGGGAGCTGAGGATGCCGGGGCGACCCCTGGGAAATGGTCATTCGACCCCCAAAGGGGTCCCGACCCCCAGGTTGGGAACCGCTGTGCTAACAGATCTTCCCAGCTCTTACCTTGCAGGCTTTTTCATTGTTACTCTCTCCAAAGAATGTTTTTCCAGCCCTAAGTCTTTGCAGAATTTTTTTTCATTGCTCTACTTGCTCCGAATAAGTTTTTTTCTAGCCCTAACCAGGTGCTAACGATCTTCCCAGCTCTTACCGGCTTGCAGGCTCTTTCATTGTTATTCTCTAGAAGGTTTTTTTAAGTCCTAACCAGGGGATAAAATAATGTGCTGAAGCTGGTCAGACTAAGGACGCTAGCCAGATGAATACCCGGTAGGCAGATTGTTTTCCCCTATTTTCCTCCCCAAAAACTAAGGTGCGTCTTATACTCCGGTGCGTCTTATATTCCGAAAAATACAGTACTTTTCTCTCATTTTGCCCAGTGCACCATAATTTTCATGCTGGGAAAGACTAGGTTCACTTTAGCAGCTCTTCCTTCTTCCTGTGATATATCAGAGGATCTGGGATCATTAGTGAATTACCCTCAAAAAGCATTCTGCTGAGAAATAGAGCTATGGATCATTCTGTATGAATAATTTTGATTAAATGCATCACTTCATTATTATTCTCCTCCATCACACCAAGGCTGATAAAGTTAGCATAGTCACTTGTGAACACCTGTATAGGAAACACCTGGAGATTATTTATACATCACAATCACTCCGACTGTAAATAGCAATAGCACTTAGATTTATATACCGCTTCACAGTGCTTTACAGCCCTCTCTAAGAGTCAATATATTGCACCCAACAATTTGGGTCCTCATTTTACCCACCTCGGAAGAATGGAAGGCTGAGTCAACCTTGAGCCGGTGAGACTCGAACTGCCGAATTGCTGGCAGCCGGCAATCAGCAGACGTAGCCTGCAGTACTGCACTCTAACCACTGTGCCACCATGGCTCTTATGGTGTTTCCCAGTGTTTCCAGTGATGCAAAGGAAACTATAGTAATAATGTGATTGCAATAACTTTTTTACTGCGTTCACCTCTCTTATTAGATTTCCCAACTGCACTCAGTCTGATGATGCATATGTCAAAAAACAATCTTGTTTTTGCTTCTGATTTGCTGCAAAATATAAAAGACACTTCCTATCTCACACAGAAGAAAATAAACTTTTCAGCTGCTTTTAAAATAAGCTGGAGAGAAAGACAATGGAGTAGATTAGCAAGAGTTTCACCTCCACAATCTGCAAATCAGCATAGGGGATGATTTTCTCAAGCACTTTTAAACTAAATCTGTTACCTAGTATTTTCAATACTTGGATCCCTAGATCAACTGGCATAAAAATCCATCTGAAAAGCAGGGGGCAAAATCAGAAAGCATGGAATATTAGTAAATATTCAGAAACAAGAAAAACAAACAAATAATATAAAAAGTTTAAAATATGACTTTTGGGTCATATTTTAGGTATCCTGCAATAATCCTGCAAATAACTGCATATGTCTTACAGTGTAAGCCTTACAGCATTCATATTGTGCCCCAATACAAAATTTAAGACACTTATCCCAACTCTTGCAAAGAAATTAGAAGTCATGAAAGAAATCCTTCCGATTACAACTTCAACAGTAGATAAATAACTACCTTGTGAGATTTATTCAGTTAGTTACAGTAGGATCAAGGCAGTGATTTATTGCAATACAACGCTGGAGGTTATTAAGCTCCAGTTTCTCTTTTCAAAGTATTTTTTCTGGACCAGCGTTAGCTAAGAATATCAGTATATTACAAAGCATTGACAAGGCCAACTTTCTCTAGGTTTCCTGTTGCATTCAGATGAAAACCAGGTAGCCAGTTGCAATGAGAACTGATCGATATGATTCAATATTCAGTATAATTAACAAACTTGCAGCCATTCTAGATATGTTGCAATGATATTTTAGATTACCACAATATAGTGATTGAATGTAAGTTGGACAAAGCCATCAGAAATCCATCTTAGTTGTCTGAATCCTAACTGCGCAAATAGGTGGAATGAGATTGTTTAAATATGTTTATAGATAGCAAAAGCAAGCTTTGCATTGTACAGCATAGTTAAGTCTCAGCACATGAGAAAAATGTACAAGATGATTGATTCGCGTAGATGTTTGCACCAGTGAACACCACTATTTTCATCATTGGTTTGCATTTTTTCACTTCTTAGATTGTGACAGTCTGAAAATGAAGGCAAATCAAATCTTGCGAGCCTTCCTTCAATTTTGCATTTGCAGTTATGCTATTAATGAGAAATCAGTGTTATTAACATTTACCCCTAGAGTGCACTGGAGTTGGGTGGGCAATATGTTTAAATAAATGTTTAGTCCTGCTCTGAAAATAACCGGCAATGATTTTTTTTTTAAAAAAAAACCGGATTATTTGATCTGTGCTAATTTTTCTGGCTTTGATCAATATGTAATTGTGAATTTTAAATGTCAGCAACTGGACTGAAGTAAATTGTTTCCTTCTGAATCTGTTTCTCCTCTGTTATAAGATGGCATTCAGAGCTAAATACCAATGACAGCACATGGGTGCCCAAGTAGGACAGGGGGTATCATGTGATATCATGTCATATAATAATAATAATAATAATAATAATAATAATAATAATAATAATAATAATAATAATAATAATAATAATAATAATAATAATAATAATAATAATAATAATAATAATAATAGCAGCAGCAGCAACAACAACAACAACAACAACAACAGAGTTGGAAGGGACCTTGGAGGTCTTCTAGTCCAACCCCCTGCTTAGGCAGGAAACCCTACACTACTTCAGACAAATGGTTATCCAACATCTTCTTAAAAATGTCCAGTGTTGGAGCATTCACAACTTCTGGAGGCAAGCTGTTCCACGGATTAATTGTTCTCACTGTCAGGAAATTTCTCCTTAGTTCTAACTTGCTTCTCTCCTTGTTTAGTTTCCACCCATTGCTTCTTGTTCTACCCTCAGGTGCTTTGGAGAATAGTTTGACTCCCTCTTCTTTGTGGCAACTCCTGAGATATTGGAACACTGCTATCATGTCACCCCTGGTCCTTCTTTTCATTAAACTAGACATACCCAGTTCCTGCAACCGTTCTTCATATGTTTTAGCCTCCAGTCTCCTAATCATTTTTGTTGCTCTTCTCTGCACTCTTTCCAGAGTCTCAACATCCTTTCTACATCGTGGCGACCAAAATTGAATGCAGTATTCCAAGTGTGGCCTTACCAAGGCATTCTAAAGTGGTATTAACACTTCACGTGATCTTGATTCTATTCCTCTGTTAATGCAGCCTAGAACTGTGTTGGCTTTTTTTTGGCAGCTGCTGCACACTGCTGGCTCATATTTAAATGGTTGTCCACTAGGACTCCAAGATCCCTCTCACAATTACTACTGTTGAGCAAGGTACCACATATACTGTACCTGTGCATTTTGTTTTTCTTGCCTAAATGTAGAACCTTACTTTTTTCACCATTGAATTTCATTTTGTTTGATAGCGCCCAATGTTCAAGTCTGTCAAGATCCTTCTGTATCTTGAGCCTATCTTCTGGAGAGTTGACTATTCCTGTCAGTTTGGTGTCATCTGCAAATTTGATGAGTTCCCCATCTATCCCCTCGTCCAAGTCATTGATGAAGATGTTGAAGAGTACTGGGCCTAAAACAGTACTGTGTTTTAGTATAATGTATAATAACTAGTATAATAACTAGTTATTTAGTATAATAACTAAATAAGTTATTTAGTATAATAATATATAATAATAATATATTATTTAGTATAATAACTAGTAAAATGATGACATTTGATGTCATCATCCCAATGGTGGAAATTCTGTACTGGCTTCAAAAAAGCATGGAATTCTGTCTTCGGGGTGATGACATCATCATGCATACAATGACATTTTAACATTCTTGTGGTGTCTACCAGATATCGGCAGCTGCCCCCCACACAAAATCCTTTATCAGAACTGCAGAAAAAATAATTACTGCCAACCTGCCTTCCATTGAGGACCTGTACACTGTACGAGTCAAAAAGAGGGCCGTGAAAATATTTACTGACCCCTCACATCCTGGACATAAATTGTTTCAACTCCTACCCTCAAAACGACACTATAGAGCACTGCACACTAGAACAACTAGACACAAGAACAGTTTTTCCCCGAACGCCATCACTCTGCTAAACAAATAATTCCCTCAACACTGTCAAACTATTCACTAAGGCTGCATTACTATTACTATTAGTCTTCTCATCGTTCCTATCACCCATCACCTCCCACTTATGACTGTATAACTTGTTGCTTGTATCCTTACGATTTATATTAATACTGATTGTTTCCTGATTGCTTATTTGTACCCTATGACAATCATGAAGTGTTTTTTACCTCATGATTCTTGACAAATGTATCTTTTCTTTTATGTACACTGAGAGCATATGCACCAAAGACAAATTCCTTGTGGGTCCAATCACACTTGGCCAATAAAGAATTCTATTCTATTCTATTCTATTCTATTCTATTCTATTCTATTCTATTCTATTCTATTCTATTCTATTCTATTCTATTAACAGAATGTACAGTCCCTTATCAGACTGCTGATAAAATTAACTGTTGTCCCCTGCAGTTTCTGAACATCTTGAGGTCTGAATAATAGCTTCTTTCAGTCTGATGAGAGAGAGAGAGAGAGAGAGAGAGAGAGAGAGAGAGAGAGAGAGAGAGAGAGAGAGAGAGAGAGAGAGAGCGCTGGGTATTGTGATAACTGGGAGGAATCATTTGTTAGATAGCAACAGGGCTGCACCTGCACTGAGTTGAAGAAAAGTGTCCTCATTCTACCTCCACATACCCTCCCCCCTCTTGAAGTAGAACAGCAATCTGAATTGTGCCATGGACAAATGCATCAACTCTGACCACCTATCTTTGATCATACCACCCCTAGGAGAGTGCTTTATTCTTGCCTTAGGAATTCAGGGGTGAAATCCAGCAGGTTCTGACAGGTTCTGGAGAACCGGTAGCAGAAATTTTGAGTAGTTCGGAGAACTGGCAAATACCACCTCTGGCTGGCCCCAGAATGGGGTGGGAATGGAGATTTTGCAGTATCCTTCCCCCAGGAGTGGGGAGAAAATATGGATTTTGCAGTATCCTTCCCCTAGAGTGGAGAGGGAATGGAGATTTTACAGTATCCTTCCCCTGCCACGCCCACCAAGCCAAGCCACACCAAGCCATTCCCACAGAACCGGTAGTAAAAAAAATTGGATTTCACCACTGCTTAGGATGGTATGGTGCTATCTAATGCAGTGTTTCCCAACCTTGGCAACTTGAAGATGTCTGGACTTCAACTCCCAGAATTCCCCAGCCAGCGAATGCTGGCTGGGGAATTCTGGGAGTTGAAGTCCAGACATCTTCAAGTTGCCAAGTTTGGGAAACACTGATCTAATGGATAGATTGGATCCCAAAGCAGGGTCCAACTGTGCTGACTTTCTTTCTTTCTTTTTTTTAACTACCATATCCATGTTTCTTTCTTGATTAAGAATTTGGTTTTCTACCTTTACCATTTTGTGGTCTGTTTTTCCTCCCCACCAGCTTTTATGGATTTATTACTGTTTTACTTGTGTCACATTAATTGTTTCTATAAATCCTCTCTGGGAGCCTAATGTTGGCTAAAGAAAGGGACATTCTTAAGGTAAGTAAATATCTGTGATCTTCCTCTATCAGTTAAAGTGTGACATAATTATGGACTTGCACTATCCATTAAATCAAAAATAATTGCATATTTGGCTGCCTACTCTGGGATTATAATTGCTATAGCAATTCAGTCTTCCGCTTTTCTTCTGCAAATCCGTCACTAGTAAAGGACAAAGTCCAAGTTAATTCTATGCACAGGAATCAAGATTTTCTTGTTGTCTTTTTTAGGTATAAGCTTCGGCTATGATCAATTATCCTTCTTTAGCTGATTAGCTCTCTGATTGCCATTATACTTTGATGTGTGATTCTTTCTATTTTCTCCTTCTAGTATGATCTTGGCTTCATGTACTACAGCCTTTTATTTTTCATGGAAATTAGCAAGAGTCATTTGTATTCTAAACTTGCTAGGAAACACGTCTGCCTTATCTTTTTTATACCTGTCTTGGTACCACTGTTGAGAGCATTGCATCTGTTTCCAAATCTTCTCCCAGCACATTTCTCATAACTAATAACACGGGACATCATGCATTTATCATCTTCAGAGGCTATATTATTATCTGTTCCAGATCACACGGTGTGCATCAGTTAGCGAAGCCTGTGGACTTGAGAATATGGTGTGCCTGGGGGGTTGTGTCATAGCTTGAATTCCAGGATTTTATTACACGTCATGTTCTCAAATCATTTCTTCCACAAGTGATGTACCGTGTTTAATATCCACGTCTGAGAAACTATCACATCTGCGACAACTGGAAGGGGACAATGATTTCCTTTGGTCTTGATAATCAGTACATAAATCAGACATATGGGTTGGTTTTCAAATTGGGATAAAATTTGCTTATTTATCTCACTTTCTTTGTTCCTGCATCCTGAACTCCTTTGTGCCAAGTATTTTAATATATCTGAGAAAGAGTTTGGAGTCTTACAATGGGTTATCTGGCTATCACAAGAGTCTTCGCTCCATAGCCAGAAATTTGACAGTGCCTCTGTACAATAGGAAAATTATTGTACAGAAAACTGAATCCAAATGAGTTCTACAAAAGATAAGGTGCCAATCCTTCCATTCGGGACTAAAGACTTAGATTATTTATTAAATCAGCTTATTATTGCTACTACCAGCTCTCTCTTTTCCTGCCTATAAGGCACTCAGAAATCTGCAACAATGGAAATAAATGAATATCTAACCCTGCCAATCACATGCCTGCTTTACTAATGGGAGGGTGTATAATGGTTCCTCTGCATTTCTTCCAAGCCTCCAGTATAAAAGGGCTGAGAATTTTCTGTTTAATAATGAAAATGAAAATAAAGGAATCTAGTGAATTTGGCCAATTATTGAAGAAGTTGGAACTCTGCGGTAGCTATTTCTATGGTCAAAGCTGTCGGGCCAAATATAATTTATGCATTTGATCATTTTAATGAAAAGGATACTTCCCAAATGAGCGGCACTGAGATATTGCAATTAAATCCCTGTATTATATTCAGTGGGTCATATATTTTTTCTTATTTAAAAATTTTCTGTAAGATAGATGTCCCCGCTCACAGTCTGAAAAGCTGAAATCGCATGTCTAAAAAGTAATTAGTTACATCTGCACTTTATTATTAATGTGTAATCTGTTCTCCCTATCTTTTCGCAATTATTGAAAAAATATTTTTTATTATCCTATCTTTTTTAATGGTAAGATTCAAATGTTGTTCCCCAGTACAAAATAAAAGGGGGAGGGGGTGGGTGTGAAAAAAATGTGAATATAATTAAAAGGTAAAATAGAACAGAATAGAATAGAAAGCCCCACTCTCCTTATCAAAGCATTTCTAAGTTTTTTTTCCATCCTCCCCTTGTCCCAGGGGTGAAATTCAGCAGGTTCTGATAGGTTCTGGAGAACCAGTAGCAGAAATTTTGAGTAGTTCGGAAAACCGGCAAATACCACCTCTGGCTGGCCCCAGAGTGGGATGGGAATGGAGATTTTGCAGTATCCTTCCACTGCCACGCTCACCAAGCCACGTCCACAGAACCGTTAGTGGAAATTTCTGAATTTCACCCCTGCCTTGTCCACCTCCAATCCAGCCGTGCCTAGATTCATCCAAGGGTGTGTTTGATGTATATAAATTGCAGTTGAACCACTTCCTTCTATCTCGCATTTTAACACATCCTGGCAGCTCAATTTAATTCCTTAAGACTTCTCTATATACTCCAGCCTTCTCTGCCACTTTTAAAACTCTTGAGGAGTCTCCAGTCCTGTTGTTATACAGAATCAAGAACAGTCTTTTAAAACAAGGACAAATTTTGCTTTTCCACTTGCAGTCGATAAATGACCTTCCTTATGCACTTGCAGTTTGCTTGCCTCTCCTTCCTTTCTTACTGTTCTTACAGCAGATTGAATTCCATTGGCGTTTAAGTCTTATCTCCACAGATAACTAACAGTTGTTTTACCCCACAGCTACACCACCTGAGCAGGGGTGGGTTCCACTTATCTTCCCCACCAGTTTGCATCGCGACGTTTTGCATGCGCGGGCTTGCTCCGCTCACGTGTGTGCGCATCCACCCATGCAATTAGGCTTCCGCGCATGCTCAGGAGCTGGAATCAGCCTGAAACACAGCTGAGGAGCTGATCAGCTGAGCTTCGGGTGAAGAAATAAAGGTCAGTATTAACACAGGGGCGGGTGGGAGGCCCTTTTTCCGAGCAGCTGAACGAAAAAAAGATGGCGGTGCACACAGACCGGCACCGGACAATGCAGTAACATGACGTCACCAGCGGATCGCTAACGGTTCGGGCAATCTGGTCCGAACCGGGAGGAACCCACCCCTGCACCTGAGGTCCTTTGAAGAGCTATATTTTAAGTTGCTGTCCTTATCCATTTTGTAAGCATTTCCTCTTAGCTGGGTCTGTTCCCACCCCCCCCAAAATGATTCTTGAACAAAGCCTATTGCACAGGGACAAAGATTTCACAAAAGTGCTGACAGCTCCTCATCCAAGTAATCTATCTGCTTAATTAAAGCTACATATTTATGCTTCTTACCTGAGAGGATATTGCATCCAGATGTTTGAATTGCACTCTCATTCCTAAAATGTTACCAAAAAAACCCACCACCCCACACACAACTCTACAACAGCTTTAAGTCAAGGTATATTTAACTTTTGATTATATTGTAAGCTCTCCAGAGTTGCTGTATCAGTGAGATGGGTGACATAGAAATTTAATTAAAATAAAAATAAAAATATGGTACCCCATAGTTAGATCCTGAAACTGAAGCTCAAATACCTTGGCCACCAAATGAGAAGAGAGGACTCCTTGAAAAAGACCATATTTTTGGGAAAGATGGAAGACAAAAGGAGAAGGGGATGGCAGAAGATGAGATGGTTAGACAGGGTCATCAATGCAAGGAATATGAATTTGCCCAAACTCCGGGAATCAATGGAGGGCAGGGGGGCCTGGCATGCTGTGTCCATGGAGTGGTGAAGAGTCGGACACAACTTAGTGTCAACAGCAAAGTATCTACTAATTGTTCCTTGGGAAATTTACAGTAGACAAAATGCTGAAATGCTCCTCATCCTCAAAAATTATGGAATGAAAGTATCCTTAGAAACAAACTTTTAATATTTAGTGTATATACACTCACACTCACTCACATGGACACCAAGAATAGAGATGTCAACCCTGAAGTGAACCTGGATGAATCCATCTTGGAGGCTTCAGGATTGCCATGCAGCAGTATGTATGTGTGTGTGGGGGGGGGGGAATAGTTAGATGGGGGTTTGTAGCCTAAACAATACAGTTTTCCTGTGGGAGCCAAGGACATTCTGAGAGGTGGCTGGCCAGAGGAGGAGCCAGTAACCCAGCAACCAGCCAGAATCTGGATGTGACCAGTGCCTTAGAGTGAAAGGGAAAACTTCTACTTTTAATTAGGTGAAAGCCGCGGGAAATCTCAGAGTCAGCTTTCACTAGTTTGTGCCACTATGATGTATCCAATAAACTCTTCTTTGAGGAGCTCAAGTGCCTTAGAGTTTGTTTTCTATGGGTGCACTACTTGGAATGCTGACAGCATCCATAAATGTTACTGTTGTATATCTGTTAAGCAAGTTTATTCATTCATTCATTCATTCATTCATTCTCTCATTCAATTTATATAG
This sequence comes from Diadophis punctatus similis, assembly GCA_023053685.1. Lineage (NCBI taxonomy): Eukaryota > Metazoa > Chordata > Lepidosauria > Squamata > Dipsadidae > Diadophis > Diadophis punctatus. Next base: position 14,152,261 of record JALIGW010000017.1, read on the forward strand.
CTACCCATCTTACATACCTGGCCCTAGGTAGATTATACAATACAAAAAAATAAAACACATAGCCGTCAAGCATTGTAAAGAGCCATCAACACAGCCTTCAGATGGATTAGTCTTGAGAATATATTGAAATAATCAGCAGAGCACACATCCTTAAAGACAAATGCCTACTATCAAAATTAACTCTACAACATTCAAATGTTACAACTGATATCTGGAAAGATTTGCTAATAGTTGCTAGCGTAGTTTCCTGTTGCATAGTTTGAGTTTCTCTGGATGTTGAAGAGCCGCTGTTTGCAGCTAACTAAGGTATACTGTAAATAGCAACTTCATCAATATTGCCTTTATTTCAGCAATAAATCCCAGTTATAACTGCACAGAAAATGAAATCCCAGATCAGCTTCAGTATCTGGGGATACCATTATCATTTATGACAGCCTTCCAGATGAACTCAAAGCTAATCCCTTTTCACTAAGTGTGAATAAACCTCTTGTAAATTCAGTAGAGAACTTTCCTCGGAGGGAATGTTTTTCTGCTGTATACTATGAATCACCTGTGATGTTATTGTAACTACAAAATCACAAATGGTGTCTATCATGAAATGGAAATCTTGCTTGCCCTCTGGAATAACATCTGTCCCTGAGATTCCTCTGGTCCTCACCCTAGCTGTGTTGAGCCCTGGCTGATCCCCCCTGAGTTGAAAGGGACCTTGGAGGCTGTCAAGTCCAACTTCCTTTCCAGGCAGTACCATTTCAGACAAGTAGTGGTCCAATTTCTTCTAAAAAGACTCCAGTAATGGAGCACCCACAACTTCTAGAGGCAACTTCTGTTCCACTGATTAATTCTTCTCACTGTTAGGAAATTTCTCCTTAGTTCTCTCTTTGATTAATTTCCATCCATTTTTGGTCAGAGGGAATGACCAACTCCTGTCTGGCATTGCAGTTTTTGGTTGTTGTTATTTCACAGGACTCTTCTTTTTATGGTTTTGTTCCCTTGCAATTTCTATTTTTGGCTGTGGTTGTAGGCCACTCAGAATGGTCATCCATGACTGACTGAATGGGACAGTGTATACGTCTCTCAAACAACTAAATATATACATATATATATCCTTACCAGTGGTGGGTTGCTCCCGGTTCGGACCAGTTCTTAGAACTGGTAGTGGCGATGGTGGGAGACTCCGCCCACCCGGGTGCATGCAAATGCATGCGCGAACCGGTAGCAACGGGTTTTAGAAACCACTACTGATCCTTACTCAAGGAGGAATATAATGTGGCGAAGTAGCATCTATTTCGAGAATCAATTTTCATCTTTGCATCTTTCTTCTTTTCCAGTTTTATTACCCTTTCCGTACATTTAGCTTATTCTTATCTCTACGTTTACTTCTGCCCTGTTATCCACTTGTCAGAGTTTCATTTTAATTTTATTCCTTATTTTTATTTTATGCCTCCCCTGTCGCGAAACCGAGGCTGATCTCTCAAGCAGCAGGAAGGAGAGACTGCAGAGTTTTTATTTTTAATTGCAATTGTTTTTAACCATCCCGTGGAGCAGTGTCCGCTGTCTCTGTGACAACGGCTCGTCTGCCATTGCCAAGGGGACATAACAGCAAGCAAAAGTCATCCAAACTTAAGTCAAGGAAGTGTAAGAGAAAACCCAAGAATGTATCTATGCAGAAAGAGTTCTGAGATAAAGAAGAGCAGTAAAAACCTTCTAGGCAACCCACCACAGAAGAGTAGGTGCAGCATGCCCACTCCTCAAGTGAGTTACCTTCTAATACAATAAATATGCAAGGCTTGGCCAGGAGAGCTAAAAGCTAGTATCTGTTGAGGACAAAGTACAATTAGATATAGGGAGGCACAAAAATCTAAACCTCCCCTGTCCTGACTCCCAATATGGAGTTACTACAGTGGCTAAAGATTGTTTACTAGTTCTACATAATAGTAATCTCATTTATGACCAATTAACAGAGGCGTGGTGGCTCAACAGGTTAAAGTTGCTGGATTTGTTGATAGCAGAAGATCAGCACTCTGAACTCCAGGAGTTTGAGTCCTAGCACCATGTGATGGAGTGAGTTCAAACGCATGTGAAATGCAAGTCGTTAAATAAGTACTACTACCGGTACTTATTTATAGTAAGTAGCAAGAAACCAACCAGTGCCAGACTGAACCAAATGCGAGGCAAAATACCAGTGGAGAAAAAACCCCAGATGATGCCGACACTGTTAGCTGTTAGCTGTTCTGTATGCAGAGCTAGTTCACTCTCTTTGGTGCACCCTGGATAGCATGCAAATGTGAACTGAAAAAACTAGCAATCTTAGGCAACCAAACTGCTACTCAGTAGTAACATTGCAATCTCCTGATTTTCATGTACCAACACCATATGCTAAACAAACAAACAAACAAACAAACAAACAAACAAACAAACAAACAAACAAACCAATTAATAGAAGCTAACAAGGAAGTATGTAAGCTAAACTACCTCTTGAATACAATCTTGGGAAAGAACTCCTAAGCAGGTAGCATGGAACTGACTCATCAATGCATCCTATCCTTGTTCAACTCTGCAAAAGAATAACCAAGATTCCTTTGAAGGAGACCAAAATATCTATTAAGGATCCTACAATATGAATCTCAGAACTGGCTGCTTATTGGTTTTATTTTATAAACCAAATTATCTTACTTTCATTTGGTAATATGAAGAAGGGAAGGGAAGGGAAAGGAAGGGAAAGGAAGGCAAGGCAAGGCAGCAAGTGACATCACACCCCAAAATTACAAATTATGTACTTTATGTCAGCTGCATCTTCATGTGAAAGACCTGTAGTGATGATATCATTGTGGCCTCTACCATTGTATGTTGTGTTATCATTATCACATTATAAAATGCTTGCAAGATTTTCTTAATGTAGCCCTACAATAATACAGATTTAACTCACTTGGTTGGTGTTCCTGTGTGGGTTACCTGAGCGGGCTGACATCGATCTTGCTAGTCTGAAAGTACAAACTTCCCACTGTCTCTTTTAATGGCTTGATCCATTACAGCAGGTCTTTCCTAAGTTTCTTTCTCTGACCATTAAACCACTGGGGGCTCCTGCCTCGCTTTACTGGCTGTTTCCTGGGCAACCTCTCTCCCTTCCTTCCTTTCCCCAAGGTCATTCCCACACAACCCTCGTATTTCTTTCCCTGGGTAGGAGGAAGAGAAGAGGAAGGGTGGAAAAGGATGGAGCTACTGTACACATGTTGAGATTTCCTTATTTCTTTTGAACTTCTGGGGAGAAATGATGACCATCTCCCAATCAGATCAGCTTCTGACCCAGGTCTTCCTCAAATGATTGATAAAAATTGGTACAGATCAAGCTGCTCAGTTTTGCCTTTGAAAATTATGGATCCTGTACATGCATATCAACTCCTAGTCACTGTTTTTTAAGTAGTTAAAATCTCAAACTGGGAGTGAGAAATGTCATGCATTTTTTTTCTTTCTTACTATACTTATCAATCTACAGCTTGTGCTTAACTCTAGAGGGAAACTATTATGGACGGTGAGGCTCATTTTAACAGGCTCTTCATGTGGACATGTGTGTGGCCCCAGTTCTTTTATGTTTTTAAATTGTTCTTTTCTTCGCTGCTATAGTTGAGGATGATGCTTTTAACTTGCTGTCTGGAGTTGTTGAATTAAAAAAATAATTAAAATTAATTAATTTTTAAATTAAAGATTTTTTTACTTTAAAAAATAAAAAAGGGAAAGAACAGCAAAGCATGTTGATCATCCACCAGATGTATTTGAAGCTTCTAAGTCATTCTTCTTTGATGAATGCAGCTAACTTTTAAAAATTGAGTGTTTTTGGTCCATGCGAAAAAAACGTGTGATGCCGAGGGCAGAAAAAATGGTGCCCAGAAGCGAAAAAAATTTTCAAGTCAAATGCAAAAACGCATACTAGGATGTGAATCAGGGTGATATTCCATACTAAAAAATGGTATTGCTTGCTGTTTTTAAAAATTGAGGTTTTTTGGTCCCCAGTGAAAAAACGCATGAAAAACGTCAGAAAAATGGTGCCCAGAAGCGGAAATTTTTTTTCAATTCAAATGCAAAAATGGATGCTAGGACATGAATCAGGGTGGAATTCCATACTTAAAAAGGGTATTGCTTGCTTTTTTAAAAAATTGAGAGTTTTGGGTCCCCCGGAAAAACTGTGTGATGCCGTGGTCAGAAAAAATGGTCCCCAGAAGCGAAAAATTTTTTTCAACTCAAATGCAAAAACGGATGCTGGGACAGGAATCAGGGTGGAATTTCATGCTTGAAAATGGTATTGCTTGCTGTTTTTAAAATTGAGTGTTTTTGGACCCCAGTGCAAAAAGGCTTGAAAAACGTCAGAAAAAATGGTCCCCGGGGGAAAAACGCGTGATGTCCCGGTCAGAAAAAATGGTGCTCAGAAGTGGAAAAAAAATTCAAATCAAATGCAAAAATGGATGCTAGGACATGAATCAGGGTGGAATTCCATACTTAAAAATTGTATTGCTTGCTGTTTTTAAAAATTGAGTGTTTTTGGTCCCTTGGGAAAAAAACGCATGATGCTGCGGTCAGAAAAAATGGGGCCGAGAAGCGAAAAAAAAAATTTCAAGTCAAATGCAAAAAAAGATTCTAGGACATGAATCAGGGTGGAATTCCATACTTAAAAATGGTATTGCTTGCTGTTTTTAAAAATTGAGTGTTTTTCGTCCCCAGTGAAAAAATGCAAGAAAAACGTCAGAAAAAATGGTGCCCAGAAGCAAAAATATTTGTTCAAATCAAATGCAAAAACGCATGCTAGGATTTGAATCAGGATGAAATTCCATACTAAAAAATGGTATTGCTTTCTGTTTTTAAAAATTGAGTGTTTTTGGATCCCGAGGTAAGAAAAAATGGTGCCCAGAAGCAAAAAAAAATTTCAAGTCAAATGCAAAAACGGATGCTAGGACATGAATCAGGGTGGAATTCCATACTAAAAAATGGTATTGCTTGCTGTTTTTAAAAATTGAGAGTTTTTGGTCCCCGGGGAAAAAAGATGTGATGCCGCAGACAAAAAAAATGGTGCCCAGAAGCGAAAAAAAATTTTCAAGTGGAGGGAAAAAATGGATGCTAGAACTTGAATTAGGGTGGAATTCCATACTTAAAATGGTATTGTTTAAAAATTGAGTGTTTTTGGTCCTCGGCGAAAAACGGCATGATGCCGCGGTCAGAAAAAAATGGTGCCCAGAAGTGAAAAAGTCAAATTCAAAAACGGATGCTAGGACATGAATCAGGGCAGAATTCCATACTTAAAAAGGGTATTGCTTGCTATTTTTAAAAATTGAGAGTTTTTGGTCCCCCGGAAAAAACGCGTTATGCCGCGGTCAGAAAAAATGGTGCGAAGAAGCGGGAAAAAAATTTCAAGTCAAATGTAAAAATGGATGCTAGGACATAAATCAGGGTGGAATTCCATACTTAAAAAGGGTATTGCTTGCTATTTTTAAAAATTGAGAGTTTTTGATCCCCGGGGAAAAACCGCATGATGCCGCGGTCAGAAAAAATGGTGCCCAGAAGTGAAAACATTTTTTCAAGTCAAAGGCAAAAATGGATGCTAGGATGTGAATCAGGGTGAAATTCCATATTAAAAAATGGTATTGCTTGTTTTTTTAAGAAATTGAGTGTTTTTGGTCCCCGGGGAAAAACACGTGATGCCGCGATCAGGAAAAATGTTGCCTAGAAGCAAAAAAATTTTTTTCAAGTCAAATGCAAAAATGGATGCTAGGACGTGAATCAGAAAAAATGGTGCCCAGAAGCGATTTTTTTTAAAAAAGTCTGTATAATAGGTTCATTCCTGAATCCAGAAAAGGAATCATTTTATCGAAATCAGCACTGTCATGCACGATTACTTCCTACCACAACAGGAAAGGAGTACAACACTTATCACCTTTCTCTCTCTTAATATTCAGAAGGCCTGAGGCTACCACTATAAAATTCCATCAAAAACAGTTGCTTCACAAAATATAGATATTTGCCATTCATATCTTTGCTATCCAATCTCTAGAGGCTATCTGGGCTGCTTATATTTAGCCTAACCTCTTGGCTATTTTGTTTTTGTCTGTCAACATTCATTGTGTGTCAAGCTTCGTTGTCGTCTATCGAAGGCAAAAATAACTTTTGAAACAGATTCCCATGCTGTAGATTCTCTTTCTTTATTCACTTTCCTCCTCCTATCCTTGCATCGGCCATGCGTTTCTTGACCATTGGTCTCAACAAGAGCATCTTTCATCTTCCTTCAGTTGTGCAGTTGCCTTTATTCCAGAGGTCTTCAAACTTGGCAACTTTAAAACTTGTGGACTTCAACTCCCAGAATTCCTCAGCCAGCACTGGATGGAGAAGTCTGGGAGTTGAAGTCCACAAGTCTTAAAGTTGCCAAGTTTGGGGACCCCTCCTTTATTCAAATAGCAAGCAGCATTGGGAGGTGCTGGTGAAAAGAGAAGATAGAAATTTAAGCAGAAGATTTCTCAGTTCTTCCTTCTGCCTCCTCTACTTTTGAAGGTAATCTGGCAAAAATGATTTATTCATCAAATTTATATGGCCACCATATCATAAGAAATTAGTCTGGATAGCATAAATCAGGTTCTCGATGCCATCTCTGGGCCATCTCTACATGTGAGACTTGGAGGATCTGTTACTGCTTAAAATTTTAGGAATTTTATTAAGTTTCATTATAAAATGTACATACGGGGGAGAGAGTTAGAAAACTAAGAAAAAAAAAGTTTAAGGAGAAAGAGAAAATAATTGGTGACTTCCGACATTTCTCAGTGCAGTAAAATACAGGAAAAATGTAACCTCAAATCTTTGGTTTTATATTTTGCAACATTTCAAGCTGTTTCTATAATAACAAAATCATAACCTAAATTTTTTTAAAAAATCATTTTTTTCCAATGTTGAGCAAAAGGTTCAGGAGCAGTTTCCAAGTAGAAACAAAACTAGATGAAGGATCCTTGATGCTCTCTGAGCTTGGCTGTTTTCTTGCAACATGTTACCCAAACTAGGTAACATCATCAGTGCAAATATTCTCCTTTATGGGTATCACACAACTAAATACATTCTTCTGTTTAATTAAAGCAATCAATCCCACATCTCTACAAACTCCATCACCATTATCATCCTATATTCTATTGTGGGAATTACCGTATTTTTTGGAGTATAAGACACACTTCCCCCCCAAAAAAAAAGTGAGTGAAAATTTTGGTGCATCTTATAGACCAAATACGGGCCTGTTTTTGGCCTCCTGAACCCTCCGTGCATTGCCTTTTTGCCCTCCCCGGCCCCCAGAAGCACTCTGCAGTGCTCTGCAGGTCCAGTTTTCGCCAAAACCAGGCCTGTTTTTGGCCTCCCGAACCCTCTGCGCATCCCATTTTTGCCCTTCCCAGCCCCCAGAAATGCACTGCAGGCCAAAAACAGCATGTTTTTGGTGAAAACGGGACACGCAGAGGGTTTGGAAGGCCAAAAACAGGCCTGTTTTTGGCCTGCAAAGTGCTTCTGGGGGCCGGGGAGGGCAAAAACGGGACACGCGGAGGGCAAAAACTATTTTTTTCTTGTTTTCCTCCTCTAAATCTAGGTGCATCTTATAGTACGGTGCGTCTTAGAGTTTGAAAAATACGGTAATGGCAACTGCTACTCCTGTAAAGGGACCCTGATACTACCTGGTATATTTAGTCTTTCAAAAGTCAAAAGCAGATTTGATTCTCCGCTTGAACAAACATTTTTGAAATCACATTGCTATCAGGGAAAGCATCCTTTTCCAAAACTCACACTAAGTGTTAACAACCAATGAGTCATAAAGTTTAGCAAGATTCAAGTTGTACTGGTTCAAACTTTTTAATCTGTGGTGAAAAATAGAACCATTTGCTAAGAGGCAATTTCTCAATTTCATCCCACAAAATGCTTAACTTATGTCTTTAGGTATTTAACCCTAAACATGATAGAGAACAAAATGAATACTATAATTCACTTGAATCGTCTTGAAAGCCGTTGAAACTTCAACAGCCTTCTGCATTAATTAGCTTTGGATGAGAGAGAATAGGATACGTTGAATTTTTTCATAAATTTCCACTGTATATTTTGAGGAAAATACCCTTTATGAACCATATGCCTTTAAAGAAGTTAACTTCTCAAAGAAGCTACCTATAACCAAAATAAATTGTTCAGGCACATTGTTGACTCTGTTTATACACGAAGTTACCCTAATATATCCATTTGCTGTAATTTGGACCAATTTTATTTTGAAAAAGGGACTGAAAAGGAAATATTGAAGGAGGGTTGAAAGAAACTCACAGAGAAACACAGCTAAACGTTTCACAATCATCACATTGCAATGAACATTGATTTCTTTTAGATATTTTTTGTGGAAATTTGTCAAGGGCAAGATTGATTCTCTTATTTATGGCATTATTACCTCAGCATAGCTAAACCCTATCGGCGCATTTTCCCATTCTTCCTAACATTTGTCAGTGGCAAATGAGCATAATTTTGAGGACTCCTACCTGGCTGCTGAGGAACAAAGGAAGACCTTAAACTTTTTTTCAGGCAGCGTGTTTTTCTAAAGGGGTTAAGGAGTGAATATCATTGTTATAGTAATAACTAGCTAGAGGAATTAACTGGAATAAAATAATAATGCCAGAAGTACTGTAGCTCTTTTCATATATTTTTTAATGGAGATTTACCTTTTCTCTCCCTTCAGTTTTCATTGAACATGCTCTACTCAAATGTTCTTTAAGTACATTCTCAAACGCTAAATAACATTTTCATTTCTCTTCAGATATATCACATGTGTGTGTGTGTGTGTGTGTGTGTGTGTGTGTGTGTGTGTGGTGTGTGTGTGTGTGTGTGATCAACTCCACCAAACTCTCCAATTCACTTCTAGAAGTTCTATTGCAGCCTCTTCCCAGAAAGTTTTATGTTTCCTTGTGTTCTAATTTAGTAGGAAACCTTCCACCTCCAAATCAAATTCCCCCTATTCCTTTCTGGCAATGGAGTTGCAGAAGGCCATTCCTGAAATTCTGGGTACATAATTTTAGTGGCTTTGACTGTGCCACAAAGGATAGACAAGGCCCTGGGAATCAGCATTGGTGTATCTAAACCTCAGTGTAGCTGCAAGATAATCTTAAAATAATGTTCAGATCTTTCCCCACAGCCTAGAATACAAGCCTAGAATACAAGGAAGAGATTGGCAGCTCTTAATAGGAGTTTGACAGATGAGTAGCTTTGGCACTCTAGAATTGACAAGCCTTCTGAACAGTAGAACAGTTAAGCTCTGATTCACATCCACCTATTCATGGAGGAAAATATGATATCTGAGAATTACTTGGCTCTGCTTATTCCATACAAAGTCACAGTCAGGTTCCAAAGAAGGTGAAGAGACCAAAATATCTCCATGTCTTCCTCCTACCTTGCCTATTTCTGAACTCTGTATTTATTTAAAGAAAAACCATTTCTTTGCAACCAAACCAAATTTGATTTTCATAAATCCTCTACTCGCAACAGAATACCTTACGCCACCAGACTTGAAATCCTGGGCTTAGAAAGCTTAGAACTACGTTGCCTTCGGCATGACCTAAGCATAGCTCATAAAATTATCCACTACAACGTCCTTCCTGTCAACGACTACTTCAGCTTCAACCACAACAATACAGGAGCACACAACAGATACAAACTCAAAGTGAACCGCTCCAAACTTGACTGTAGAAAATACGACTTTAGCAACAGAGTGGTTAATGCCTGGAACTCACTACCTGACATTGTGGTTTCGTCACCAAACCCCCAAAACTTTACTCTTAGACTGTCCACTGTTGACCTCACCCGATTCCTAAGCGGTCCGTAAGGGGTGTGCATAAGTGCACCAGTGTGCCTACTGTCCCTGTCCTAATGTTCCCTCTTATCAGTACCCATCTTATGTATATAAACAATGTTATATCTATGTATATTACCAACACGTACTTGACAAAAATAAATAAATAAAATAAAATAACTGAAGTAAGGTGACAATCCCAACTTAACTGAGAGCTGGCCACAATCCAATTTCCCTTACTTTGTGATAAGTTGTGGGAATAACGATTCTGGAGACCGACTCTTGAACAGTCTTTATTTGGCAAACTATATACGACAACCAGCAGCCTGCTGTCTGACAGCCGGCCCTGTCCAATGCTTAGGCAATAGCGTTTGAGCATTCTTCCCGCTCAAACGCTGGTCCTGAGTGGAATCCTTTAACTGTCAAATACATAACACTTTGAAGAGACAGTGCTTCAAATTAAACATAACAATGAAATATCCCATTATTTCTCTTTCAGAAACCTAACTTGTAGGGGAGTAGGGTGGGAAAACCCTTCTCTTGCCCAGATTTCTTTTTCTCTGGACATTTTCCAGAGTAGGTAAGAGTAAGTAAGCAGATTGCAAATTACATACAGTAAATGGTACAAAGTGATACACTCTCTAAAATCCTGCTTTTAACAGTTTGACTAATTCATCAAAGACCTCATCTGTATCCTCAATTAATATACCTATTTTTCCTGAGTAGTTGGCTGAAATTCTCCTTTGGCAACTTTGGAAAACGTTTGTGAGAGTTCTTCAGCACAATAAAATATCGGTAAAAACGTGGCAAGTTGGTACAACTGTCCTAAGGGAGAGGTTCGTGAAATCCTTATGAAAAATGTTTTTACTCTGTACTCAAACAACAACAAATTTATTTATTATTTATTAGTGACATTTATATACCGCCTCACAGTGCAAGCACTCTCTAAGCGGTTTACACCAGTAAGCAATGTATATTTACATTGCCCCCAACAATCTGGGTCCTCATTTTACCTACCTGGGAAGGATGGAAGGCTGAGTCAACCTTAAATTAAATTTAAATTCAACAATATGTTTGTCAGAATATGAGGAATATACCAAACCTGCCTAGAATTGCATTATAGCTGAAAAGATCCATCAAAGAGAACCAAACCATGCCTACCTTTAACCTATTCAGAGTAGACATACAATTTACAGTGTAATGAACTGAAAATGGGAAGAGCGAGGCTTTATCTATCTTCCAGTGTCAACCTCAGCATCCATTAAGAGTGGATTTTGTCAGTGTTGTGTCCTGGGATCTGCATACTATCAGTAAGTTTCCACTCTAGTCCGCTCTATTGAGTGACCCAAGTAACTGCTGATTGGTCCTTTTCCAAGCCTGGGCTACCCTATTGAAACCTCAGACACATAGGGGTACAGTGTTTGCTCACTGTAACCAATAAAGAGCTGAAGCCACTAACCCAGTCTCCTGCCTCTTCAGTATCAGAACTCAACAGTATTTATTTAATAGTGAGATTTATATACCGCCTCATAGTGCAAGCACTCTCTAAAGCTGTTTACACCATTAAGCAATGTATATATTTACATTGCCCCCAACAATCTGGGTCCTCATTTTACCTACCTCGGAAGGATGGAAGGCTGAGTCAACCCTGAGCCGGTGAGATTTGAACAGTTGAACTCAAATGATCACAGTCAGCTAAAGTAGCCTGCAGTACTGCTCTCTAACTGCTGCGCCACCTCGGCTCCTTATCCATCTTAAATATCCCTCAACATTCCTGGCAATTTAGAAAACAGACCTGGGTTGTAAAAAGTGGTGCTTAGTTCAGTCTGTTTTTAATTACTGCTTCATTCTGAGTGTTAAGTGGTCCCTATTTGTATGAGACAATATCTGCCTTCTTTGGCTGTTGACTTTTCAAAATAGTGCCTCATAGACTATGATTTTATTTGTTCTTTCATTTAAGAAATGTTAGCATACTTATTAATATTCCTCAGCAGTCAGATCTGGGTGGCGGAGTATTAATATAACATTTTTTAAAAAATGAAGTTCCTGTTCTACTTGAGTTACTCAGTAAATATTTGGTAATCTATCTTAATATGTTCCTGTCTGTCAAGGATTGTTGCTCGCTTAATGCTTCTGCTTAAAAACCAGATATAGCAACACGCAAAGCCACTTTCCTGTAATTTTAAATCCCTTCTTTCTTAATCAGTTTGGAGGCCCTACTTCCCCATATTTTCAAATCCCCTGGTGACATGAGTAATTACAAGCTGCATGGGGCATTTACTTTGGTGTAAATGCATAATGATGCTGAAAATGGGAAGCAAATATGCCAGAGCTAAATTGATCCAGGGCAAGAATAAATTTTATACATGTTTATATTTATATACATATGCACACATATACACACTGAAGTTTTAATTCAAAGTGGGTCAAAAGATTCTCGCCCTGCACAATTAATTTCATTAGGGTTGCTCTGCCAGCGAGATGGGCGGTCTTTAGATTTGATATGTAAATTAGTAAATAAAATTTGTCACAGGGTTAAAGGACCAAGAGAAGGAAAGGATCTCCACAGGTTCCTGCATTGTCCTAGCCCAGGGGTCTGCAACCTGCAGCTTTTTCATCCCTCTGCTCTGGCTCCCTGTTGCTCAAGATATGCATCACAACCACCAATGTGCGACACCCACCAGTACGTGAGCTTTATTGAGCTTTTCGACCCATCTTTTTTTTTTCGGAGTTCAAAATGTTTTTGTTGCATGCAGAAATAAAAATGTGTGTTCTCTGTAGCAGTTCATTGATTTCACAAATGCAACACACTATAGTTTTTTTTATACATAGCATAAAGATAAAAAACGATATATGCAGTGTTATCTTAATTTTAGATGTCAAAAGGGTTTTGTGGCTCCCGGTGTTTTCTTTTCTGTGGGAAACTGGTCCAAATGGCTCTTTGAGTGTTTAAGGTTGCCGACCTCTGTCCTAGCCCTTCTTCCAGCCAGCTAGAACTGCCCACCCTCAACCTATTCAGACATACAATTTAAGCTGGACAATGTTCCATAAGCAGATGGAAGAGTCATATGGGGTCTCACTAAGATGAGCTTCAGACTCAATGCCCTTCTCCCATTCTTATGTTCTAGAACACGACTGGGGTTATGAGACTGTCCATCTCTCCACCGACCTGCAGCAAACCATTAAGGTGATTGTGTGTAATCAGGGCGTGGCTCATTATCAGCTTTGGTGGAAACTGCACCGATCCATGATCAATACATCTGCAGAACCCATTGGTACACAACAGCGGCGGGTTCCTCCCTTACCGGTGCCGGTGCACTGCGCGCGCATCTCCACACTTCAGGCACACGCGTGCTTGCTACGCATGGGTGCCCCCTTGCGCGATTTTGCTTCTGCGCATGCGTGGAAGCAAAATCACGCCAAAATCTCATGAGGCAATGCATGCGTGAGAGAGATTTTGGCGCAAATTTGCTTCCGCGCATGCGCAGAAGCAAAATCTCACCAAAATCTCTCACACACGTGCGTCCCCTCGTGAGATTTCGGTGCAATTTTGCTTCCGCACATGCGCAGAAGCTAAATTGGCCAAAAATTCACCAAAAAAATGGCGACATGCACGGTGGACCGGCAGAGAGGCCTCCGGAGCGGTTGCGCGCAAATTGCGTAATCGGCCACTCCCTACCGGAGCTGCGTACCGGGCAGCTCCAGCAGGAATCCACCTCTGGTGCACAAATAATTCTTCTTCATTCTGATTGACAGTACCTTGAGGACTAGCAACAGGAAATATTAGGGAAGAAATTATAGAAATTCCTTTTATAATGGAGAATATTTGCTTCGCTTACCTAAGAGTTGCAATAATTGGATTACATCCTTTTTGGCTAATTCCCCTTCTAGCTGTTGAGAACAACTTAATTCCCATTCAATCGTTTTTAAAATGACTGAGTGAGGAAAAAGCTTTCTGCACACTACAAATATATGCATAGAATATTTTGATAGTTGTCTGATGCAAACATCAAGATGTCTCCTCAATCTTCCTGCACTGCAGTGCACTTAAGCCCTGTTAACAGTGTCAGGTTGTTTCTATGCCAGTGAAGCTGCACATCACACCCACAAATGGATGCCCAGAAGAACAATGCATCAGCAGACATTTTGTGACTAGCTACCTTCCATTCTCTGAAACAGTAACATTTTTCAACTACATGGTCAGATGTTGTATCCATGTGACAGGAAGGTCCATCCAGAAGATTAAAGAAAAGCCGTGCATAAAGAAGTAAGCTTGGCCAAGGGAAAGCACAAACCTGAGGACACAAACCCACAGATTTATCATAGTCAACCTTTCCAATAAAGAAAATAAGTGCTTGTCAAACCCAAATATAACCAAGAAAGAAAAGATGGATGGGCAGCTATCATACCCACCCATATCTTTAATTCAAGGAAAAACAAAGGGAAATTTGCACCTACAGCACATTTCAAGATACAGTTGCCATATTCTCTGAAAGGTCTAAAGTGACATGCAAAGGAAATTAGAGGGTTCCGGAGCTGAAATATTTGTTGGAAAAGAAATTGAGAAAAAAAAACCAAAGTTAGAAGTGAATTCCTTGGAAGGAAGTATATTTCTTTCATTCCTTTACAATGAAATCCTCCACTGATGATAACATAAAATAATACATAATCTTGCCCAGAAAAGCCACATGTACTGAACGAGGAGGAGAAACCTGAGATAAGGGCCTGGTTACTATAACTTTCTTCCCTCTGCTTGGATCATTCCCATTTAAGAGCAAAGTGTCCTACGGACCATCGTACTTCACAGTTGCTGGATTTTCTTTATTTGCTGAAGGGATAAGAAGAGGCAAATATAGTTTTATTTTTAGAATTATAGGCAACCAGGAAAGGTTTTTGGAAATTTAAGTAGAAGGTGGCCATTGCCCAAATATTCCGAGACAATCAGAGTTCTTATTACAGTTGAGGTGATCATTGTTTTTCTGTGTATATTCCTAATTGAGTGCCTATAAAGAAGAACCTTCAAATTCAGCCAACATTGCTGAAGAAGACATGAAGATCTATTCACATCCCCAAGCAAAACAGAGCATGGCTTTCTATAGCAGAGAAACTTGAGGGCAAAATGAATTATAAAAAGCACAAAGTACCATAGGTGCCAAAACAGGAACTGACTAATTTATGGCTGG
The DNA here is from genome assembly GCA_023053685.1 of Diadophis punctatus similis. Taxonomy (NCBI): domain Eukaryota; kingdom Metazoa; phylum Chordata; class Lepidosauria; order Squamata; family Dipsadidae; genus Diadophis; species Diadophis punctatus. The sequence continues at coordinate 14,167,273 of JALIGW010000017.1, forward strand.
AAGAATGAGGGAGTAAGTGAAATTAAAATTGTCAGGTTGGTCTGATCTCAACCTGCACCCTTGCAGTACATTGCCTACTTGGGAAAATAAATGTTGGCAGAAAACTAATGTTCCTTAGTCATATTCCCTAAGTCACTGTCTTTTGCTGATTCAAGTAAAATGAGGGTGATAAAATGATGCAATTAATTTATAGGATCAAGACAGATAAATCCACTCAGGAAGTAATCTGTATTATTGACCTGAAATCTCAAGGACTTTCTTGGGAGGAGGTAGTGTCCAGTGAAAGCGGACACTCCACACAGGGGTGGGTTTCACTTACCTTCCCTATGGGTTTGCAAATTTGAGCGTGTGTGCCCACCTCCGCACCTGCACACAGCTCTCACACATGCACTTTACTCGCTCGTGTGCCTTCTGTGCATGCGCCCAGCATCAAAAATGTGGCTTAATAGAATGGCATTATGTCTGGGAGGGTGGGCGCTACCGGTACAGGCGAACCGGTTTGAACCGGCAGAATACCACCTCTGACTCAGTGGTGGGATTCAAAAATTTTTACTGCCGGTTCTGTGGGTGTGGCTTGGTGGGCGTGGCAGGGGAAGGATACTGTAATATCCCCATTTCCTCCCGATCAGCTGGGACTCAGGAGGCAGAGAATAGATGCGGGCGGGGCCAGTCAGAGGTGGTATTTACCGCTTCTCCGAACTACTCAAAATTTCTGCTACCGGTTCTCCAGAACTGGTCAGAACCTGCTGAATCCCACCTCTGCTCTGACTTCACACCACCACCAAAAAAAAAAGATTAATTGCAAAAACTTAAGAAAATATCCAAAGAGACCAAAGGTTGAGGTTGGATCACATGCTACAATGAAAATTGCAAAGAACTACAAGATAGTGCTGCAAAAACTGACATGCTAGAGAAGAAAGTTTCTTTGTTTTCTATCAAATGGTCACCTCAATTTTTTGCAGCTCAGAACTGGCAGCCCTGCACTTCCAGGTCTGTGAAGTCATACTCTAGAACAGTGTTTCCCAACCTTGGCAACTTGAAGATGTCTGGACTTCAACTCCCAGAATTCCCCAGCCAGCTTTGCTGGGAGTTGAATTCTGGGAGTTGAAGTCCAGACATCTTCAAGTTGCCAAGGTTGGGAAACACTGCTCTAGAACAAGGGTGTCAAACTCAAGGCCTGCAGGCTGGATCCGGCCCACGGGGTGCTTAGATCTGGCCGCCCTGGAAACAGCGAAGGACACAGTGCCTCTGCCAGCACGCACCACCCACCCACCCCATTGGCTCCATTTTCCCTGGCAGAGGGCTAGCAAAACAAACTAAAAGCAAAACAAAAACAAAAGGAGAAATGTTTCCCCTTTTGCATTTGAGCATCCAAGAAGGGAAGGGAAGGAGAAAGGGAAAGAAAAAAGAAAAAAGAAAAAGAAAAAGAAGGGAAGAGAGCAAGGAAGAAAAAAGAAGGAAAGAGGGGAAAGAAGGAAGGAAGGAAAAGGAAGAGGGAAGAAAAAGAAGAAAAGGAAGGAAGGAAGGAAGGAAGGAAGGAAGGAAGGAAGGAAGGAAGGAAGGAAGGAAGGAAGGAAGGAAGGAAGGACTTAATTTTCTGGAAGTGCCTGTTGTTTTCTGGAGGCTGCCAACTTAAGAGATGGACAATGTCTAGAACATCCTAAACCGTTGTTTCATATTCTTAGTTCCTGGTGGGAGAAGAAATTCTTCATTTCTTAACCAGTTGAGGATGCTAGTCATTGTAGTCTGAAAGACACCAAGTTGGAAAAAGTCTGAGACAGAAAACTTTTCCGGCTCCCTCTTAAAGGAGAAAAAAGACTTAACGAAGTTTCAAGTAAGACCAGGTGCCCTCTTTTTCAAAAGTTTGAAGAGTTCTGGCTGGTTAATTTTTTAAAAAAGAATTTTACTTTAATTTAACATTATGAAAATGAGTAAATAATATATAAAATGGCATTCATCCACTGCCCTTCGTGCCTTTCCCACTCACCTCCTCTCAATAATTAATTAGGTTTTCATAATACATTATTATCATCCAACACAAAAATGCTTAAGCAGTCTGGATGTGGTTCAAAGAAGTTTGTGGAACTTTCCCTTCACCACCAAAAAATAATGGAACTGAAATCATGGTCTGCATACCCGTATTTTTCGGAGTATAAGACGCACGAAGTATAAGATGCACCTTAGTTTTGGGGGAGGAAAACAAGGAGAAAAGGCCTCTGCCTCCCGGCAATTTGCCAAACAGCAAACAGCACAGATGATATACACTGTTTGCTGTGTATTTCTGTGCATGTGTGTCTGACCCATAGAAATAGCAAAGAATTGGAGAAATGTACATTATGGCAGTATATTAATCCCAGAAAGTTTTCTTAAATGTAATCACACTAACTCCTCCCAATTATTTAAATAGATCTACTCCAAACTTGACTAAGTCAGGGTTTAATTCAGCTGCCTTATTTTAATACTAATACTTAATACTAAAACAGGACATTTCAGATTATACTTTTACAGATCTTTAAAATTGATGTGGCTTTCTGGAAGGCTTTCTGCGATTTAAAAGAAGATACAATAGCACTGGGCCTCTTCAGAGCAAGCATTTATTTTAAAAAGCTTCTTCGTTTTGTTAAGTTGTCTAGAACAATAATAAAGCGGTCTTTAAAAAATAAGTCTTATAATTTGAACACTCTACAAACATTTAACAAAATAACGTATTAACAGAATCTGCCTCTACCTAGGATAGAACTCACAACCTCCTGACTGTGAGGCAAGAGCTCTACCTCTAGGCTACAGTAGCTGTAGCTTACTTTCTTGCAATTTCAGCAGTGTAACATTGCCAGCAGTTTATCTCCCAGCATTTTGTCTCATTACAGCCACCGTAGTTAGTTTCATTTTACCACGTGGCTTGCAAGCCTGTCAGCTGTAGGTCGGGAGGCAGATAATCTTTTATTGTGCTAATAAGGCTTCTGTTTCTGTTCTGTTTGCTGCAAAGAGGTAAATTGCTGGCAGGCAGAGGCCAAAGGGTGGGGGTGGCTGGGTGGGGCTACATTCGGTGTATAAGACGCACCCAAATTTGCACCCTCTTTTTGAGGGTAAAAAGTCTTATACTCCGAAAAATACGGTAGCTAAAGTCACGCAACATATTAAACTCACCATGGTGTGCAGATTTCCCCCAGAAAGGAACCACATTTACAAACTACAATAATATGAATATTCATGCTACTGTAGGCATGTTTTGTTATGGCTTAGTACTGATCAATCTGCATATCTGCCTGGGGTAGATATGTGTGATTTTATATTTAGCTGTTCCCCTTTATTTTTTAAAAACTCCATTAAGCAATAGGAAATTAATGTTGTGTGGTTGTGATTCATACTATTAATTTCTTGTTTGAATGTCCCTCAACACCCAAAGTGGTGGGTGGTAAAAAAAGGAGGAGGAGGGGGGAGGAGGGGAGGGAGGAGGAGGAGGAGGAGGAGGAGGAGGAGGAGGAGGATTACAGATTACAGATTAACAGAGTTGGAAGGGACCTTACAGGTCATCTAGTCCAACCCCCTGCCCAAGCAGGAGACCCTACATCTGCCTCTACCTAGGATTGAACTCACAACCTCCTGATTGTGAGGCAAGAGCTCTACCTCTAGGCCACAGCAGGAGGAGGAGGAGGAGGAGTTCCTGATTTGTATAAAAATGGTTGTTCTCCTTCTTGATCCCCAAAACACTTTTTTAAAATACTGAGTTTTAGAACAATGTAAATTATTTTCCTCTTTTCATTCTTTCCCTTCTGACATCACAGGAGCAGTTAAGAAGGAGCAAGAACATCTGTTGGATAGAGTCAAAGAGCTGCAGATGTTGCTCGTGACCATCTGATCAAAGGCCCATCCTTGAAAAAGTGTGAGAGCTTATGCAGTTGTGGCTGCCATCTTGACTTTTTCAGCATACCCAAACGCACAGCCCATGGATGACCCCTGGAGAGACACAGTTGAGTTGCAGGCCTAATTTTATTTCTCCCAATATTTGTGTTATTCCGTACTATTCTTGATTGATGAAACTGGTGGGGAAAGTAGAATATTCCTATTTACCCATAACAAATTTATTCTTATTGTCATCTACATTAATCAAATAATTGTTTTCCATTCTGTTTCATTCATATAAATTAGGGAATATGTTTACTGAACATTTGTAAACCTGCTTTTTCAGGGAATTATAGAAATAGCCATCTTTTAATATTCATGCTTTTCAGACCAAGTGTGACCCAAATCCGCCACAGAAGAAAAGAATGAAGATAAGACAAAGGTGAAGGTACAAGTTATGTCCCACAACCTTCTTCCTTGCTCTTCTACCACAAACACACATATAGTCAGACCATATAGGTCCTATATAGGGATAGAATCAAGATCATGTAAAGTGGCACACTCTTGGCGGGTGGGTGGGCTCGACTTCGGGGCGTGGAAGGAGGGCCTGTGTTGGGCCGCTTCTTCTTGGGGAAAAACGATGACTCTCTGCATCCCCTGGCTTCTCTCCCTTCCCTCTCCCAGGTGTAATGGCCTTTGCTCCTTTCAATACACCTTTCTTTGCCTTTACCTGGGCAAAGGTTGGTGAAGCATATGAGAAGGCACCACTTCTCTTTGGGGCAAGGTGAGGAGTGGCTGGGAGGGGAGGGGTCAGGGTCCAGGCATGGCAATCAGTGGTGGGATTCAGCCGGTTCATCGAACTGCACAAAAAGTTAGCTACCAGTTCTACTGAACCAGTGCGAACCGGCTGAATCCCACCACTGGTTGAAACACTGCATCAAGTTTTGGTCACCATAATGGAAAAAAAAGATGTTGAGACTTTAGAGTTCAGAGAAGGGCGACAAAGATGACTAAAACACATGCAGAATGGTTGTAGGAATTTGGGTATGTCTAGTCTAGTGAAAAGAAGGGCATGATAGCAGTGTTCCAATATCTAAGGGGCTGCCACAAAGAAGAGGGGATCAACCTATTTTCCAAAGTATGAGAAGGCAAGAAAAGAAGCAATGGGTGGAAACTAAACAAGGAGAGAAGCAACTTAGAATTAAGGAGAAATTTCCTGACAGGGAGAACAATTAACCAGTGGAACAGTTTGCCTCCAGAAGTTGTGAATGCTCCAACACTGGAAGTTTTTAAGAAGAGATTGGACAACCATTTGTCTGAAATGGTACAGGGTTTCCTGTTTGAACAGGGGTTGGACTAGAAGACCTCCAAGGTCCCTTCCAACTCTGTTATTCTGTTATATCGACTTTCTGGTCCACCGCCACTTTTCAGAGTTGGGGATAAAAAGGAATCTGTCTGCTATTTCTTTGGCAATTAAATCTGCCAAACCCTGAGCTCAGCATGGATAATACATGTAGAAACTGAGGGCATCTGCAAAAGGTGTGCTCTGGCATTGGGGGGGAATTATAAAAATAGCTCCCTAGGCATACCACAACAAAAGACAGATGCTCTGATATATTTGTTGCTGGTTTTAATTTAGAAAGTGCTGCAGTGGAATAAAGCCAAAAAAAAAAAAAAATGGAACAGACACACGGACACAGATCAGCTAAGACTGACTGACACTGGAGAAGGTAGCATCCATGTAAAAAAAAATATTTATTTATTTATTTATTTATTTGTTTGTTTGTTTGTTTGTTTGTTTGTTTATTTATTTTATATTGCCGCCTATTCACCCATGGGGACTCAAATAAAATTAAATAAATTCACGACTGCTTCATTTACTTCGTTAGACCCTCACTATTGTTTTCAAAAGATATACATGCAGTCCTCATTTAGTGACCATTCGAAGTTGCAACAACACTGGGAAAAAGTGACTTATGACCACTTTTCACACTTCTGACCATTGCGGCACCCCACCGTTATGTGATCAAAATTCAAACGCTTGGCAATTGGCATGTATTTATGACGGTTGCAGTGTCCAGGGGTCATGGGATCCCCTTTTGCGACCTTCTCACAAGCAAAGCCAATGAGGAAGCCAGATTCACTTAACAATCATGTTACTAGCACAACAACTATAGTGATTCACTTAATAACCGTGGGAAGAAAGGTCATAAAATGGAGCAAAACTCCCTTAGCAACAGAAATGTTGGGCTCGATTCTGATCATTACCTGAGGATTACCTGTATATCACTGCTTTCCAAAGGTTCTTCCAATTGCCCGAAATAATTATGCTAGTATTTTTTTATTATGAATATTGTTCGATACTTTGCATCTTTTACTTATAAATTAATAACAGCTCAGAAGAAGAAGAAAAAAAAATTAAAACACAAGCCAGGAAGAGGGTTTTACCCAATAATAACTTAGTAAAAATTTTCTTTGATCAAACACAAAACAAAAAGAGATAGGAAATTCTCACACATAAAAATCTAATTATAAATCATTGATAATTAAGTTTTCCTTTATATTTTTTTAATTTAAAAAAGCTGCATTTATTTTTATCTTAGTTTGCTGGTTCAATTCCCAGGAAAACCTAAGCTTCACCCCCACCCCAACCCCCCACACAGATATACACACAGATGTTAAACAATGACACATTTCTGTGCAGTTCTATTTTGACAATTCGATAATCTTCGTCTTAATTCCATGCTATTGTCCAGAACTGCAAAAAAATGACTAGCTGCCATAAAATGAAAACAGCCGTCTCTTCTAAAAGCCCTGATATTCATTGCTATTCTTGAAAAAGAATATTCTCCTCTTATTTCCTTCTACGTTTGCACACTGTAATACTATACATAAATTAATATATGCATCAATAATAGAGTTAATAATAGACTACTCTGAATAAACTCACTCAAATCTGCAGACTGTTTGAAGTAGCTAATGGGAGTGCCAGGGGCCAAGTTTCAGAATCTCTTTTTTCTAATTAAGGTGGCATTTGACTACCACAGAACCAATTTGCATGTAACAAATCAAACAATTAAAAAAGGCTGCATAATAAAACATTTTGAATTTTGTGTATAGAGATCAGACTGGCTGGCACATAACAAACAAGCAGGCTGTGCAAACAAGAATGAACCTTAACTGCAAAAGCCCACAGCTTGATACATGATGGATCCGAGCTAATCTGGCCTCTATTTGCATTTTAAAAATTGCCTACTGTATTTGAATTAAAAAGCAAGATTTCAGACCTGGCCGTAAATAGAAAACATTTTCAGCTCTTTCCATTAAAGGTTTCTGTCTAAAAACAAACTTTGACAATAATGGGGCAAGATTGTAGCCACAATCTTCACTGAAATATCCTTGCTTGGAGGAAAAAAGATGAGTGTGTTGATCCACTATTGGTCAATTTGACAAATGCACACCTATAAACATCAGTGTTACTTAGATGAGTGCACTGTTGAGATGCGTTGTGTTGTCAAGATCTTGGCAACAGAACAGAAGATTCTCTCCAAGCCTTCATTCATAAATTGGTACAATTGTTCACTTTCAATAAAGCACCCAAATTTATGTCTGAATTCATTTGGGCAAGGACTTCTAAACCCCTTTGCTAATAATTGTTCGATGAACAGGCTAACAATTTTCCTGATAATGAAGGAAAGGGAAGTCATTCCAAATGAGTGATTGTAAACTTTTATCCACTTCCATAAGCTCCAGTAACAAAACCTGGGTTATAACTCTGGGTTATGGAATCTTGCAATTTTTTGGGGTCCTTGGTGCTCTCTGAGCTTGGTTGTTTTCTTGCAAACATTTCATTACCCAATTTATGAGTTGCATTTGTATGCCGCCCACTCCACAGAGACTCTGGGCGGCTCACAACAGTAAAAATTCACATGCAACAACAAATATAAAAAGCATTAAAAACAATAGATATTAAAACATTTAAAAACATTAAAAACCACAATTTAAAAACCCATACAATAAATAATTCATGGGGCCAAGAGTGATCGGTGTATTAAAATCATTGGCCCCAGGCCTGTCGACAAAGCCATGTTTTTACTGCTTTTCTGAAGGCTGGCAGGGTGGGAATAATGCGGATCTCGGGGGGTAGTGTATTCCAGAGAGCCGGTGCTGCCACAGAGAAGGCCCTCGTTCGTGGGCCCGCCAGCCGACATTGTTTGGCTGATGGGACCACCAGCAGAGCAACTCTTTGGGCTGTAATCGGTCTTAGGGAGGTATGTTGGAGAAGGCGGTCTCGGAGGTAAACTGGTCCTAAGCCATGTAGGGCTTTAAAGGTAATCACCAACACCTTGAATTGCGCTCAGAAACCTATAGGCAGCCAGTGCAGTTCGCGAAGGATGGGTGTCACATGGATGTATCTAGGGACACCCATCACCACACACACTGCCGCATTCTGCACTAGCTGCAGTCTCCAAACATTCTTCAAGGGTAGCCCCATGTAGAGTGCGTTGCAATAGTCAATAGGATTAAGATCTTCAGTGCTAGAAGGGATTGGGGTTTGCTCTCAGCAGTCAATATCCAGATAAACAAGGATTAACATCAGGATTAATACCAAAGCAACAATCAAACAGTAAACAATAACCCAGTGAAGGAACCAACGAGAACATTCCCACCAACACTGGCAGGCAAACCACTAATATATAAATAGAAAGCAAACCTCACTCCCTTCTAGAACTGATGATGTTACCTAGTAGAGTAATGAAACATTTGCAAGCAAATATTCAGAGAGCACTGCAGCTTTCATCATGAACAGATTGCTCACACACAGACTTAAAAATAAAACCAGCTACAGAATTTGTGGGCCTAAAACAATTGTAGCCTTGACAAGGGACAGCATCAGTTCAAATTTTTCTGAACATGAAAACTCAGAAGCCTTTGCCTGATTAGAATACAAATAACAGTAGCCAAAATTTAACCAAATTTGAGGCCAATTTTTTGGCAATGTAAAAAAAAAACACAAGGTACCTTCTTTCACATGTGGTGGTTGTGTCCCGAAACGAAAAGATTTTAGACCAAAATACATAAATGGATGCAGGAAATAACCAAAGAAACAATAGAATTTACACCAGAGCTTCTCCTCTTGGGAATATTTAAAAAAGATCATTTTTATTTAAATGTTTAAATATTTAAATGTTTAAATGTTTAAATTTAAATTAAATATTTTCATTTAAATGAATATTTAAAAAAGAAGAGTATTACATTCCTCTGTTCACAACAGAATACCTTACGAAACCAGACTTGAAATTTTGGGATTTGAAAATTTAGAACTACGCCGCCTTCTATCTGACCTAAGTGTAGCTCACAAAATTATCTGCCACAATGTCCTACCTGTTAACGACTACTTCAGCTTCAACCGTAATAATACACGAGCTCACAATAGATGCAAACTTAATGTAAACCGCTCCAGACTTGATTGCAAAAAATTCGACTTCAACAACAGAGTGGTTAATGCCTGGAACACTTTACCTGACTCAGTAGTTTCTTCCCCAAACACCCAAAACTTCAACCTCAGATTATCTACCATCGACCTCACCCCATTCCTAAGAGGTCGGTAAGGGGCGTGCATAAGTGCACAATCGTGCCTACCGTTCCTGTCCTAATGTACCCATATATTCATACTTCTTTTACTCTTATTCTTGCTTGTACTATTACATATATATTCAATCATGTTTTATTGTTTATACTTTGCTTATAATCATGTATGCTTGACAAATAAACAAATACAAATACAAATAACAAAAATATCAAATACTTAATATTGCATATTACTACCGCAGCCAGGATAGTGTTTGCACAGTTTTGGAAAAACTCAGAAGTTCCTGTAGAAAGTATAATAGTTAAAAAAATCTATGAATGTGCTGAAATGGACAGACTTGCAATAGAATTACGGGGCCAAAAAGAGTCAGACTATTATAATATATGGGAAAAATGGTATCAATGGATTGAACTTAGAAAAAAGAAAAGAGATAGCTAAAATAGTATTGCAATATGTAAATATGTAAATACAAATGTATTTGTAATTATGATAAATGAAATAAGATTAAGTGTAATGTATTAATACTCTAACAAAAGTTGAACTCTGTGACAATGTAGAATTGCTTAAAGAATTTTTGTAATTGTCATTTTAAAGAAAAGATTTGAAAATTAATAAAATTTATTTTTTTTAGAAAAAGAATACAAATAACAGAACTCCAGGGAATGCCAGAGCTGATAATAATAGGTAAATAAATCCCAGAATGACACAATGACAAACCACTTCCATAGTCCAGCCAAGGAAACTACAGAGAAGTCACGGAGAATCAAGATTTATGCAAAAGAGACGCTCATCCCATATTTTAAAAAAGCAAGTGGATAGAGAAATAGAAGACACAATATAAGGCTATGCAAAATGCACTGGTCTGTTTCTTCAAGCCCTCCTCTTGCATTGCAAGAGCCATTGCAAGAGCAATTTCTTGAAGTGAATGCTACAAAGCAAAGTAGCCCCCCCAATACAAGTTAACATATACTTAGAGACTGGAACATTCTAGAATTCCTAGATCATCCTTAGACTATTCCCCAAATTTCAGAACTGAAGAGTTTTTCCCCATCTAATAGATAGTTCATCAAATGCATTGACGAGTATCCCAGAATTGACAATTTTATCCAAATATGGCTCCCTGTAACAATGCACAGACTATAGAATAAGAGATGGGAGAACCTAGGGGCAGAGAGAAAAGGGGCATTAGCCTGGAATCCCTATGTAGCCACAAGCAAACCAAGTCCAATCCCCCTTGAGTACTGTTGACCTTTATCTAACTCTAAACAGCCAACCATTAGGCGGGAAGATTCCTGCACAGAGGTTTTTTTAGCAATAAATCAGTTATATAAGAGCCGAGGTGGCGCAGCGGTTAGAGGCAGGTACTGCAGGCCACTTTAGCTGACACTGATCCGCAGGTCAGCGGTTCAAATCTCACCGGCTCAAGGTTGACTCAGCCTTCCATCCTTCCGAGGTAGGTAAAATGAGGACCCAGATTGTTGGGGGCAATATAAATATACATTGCTTACTGGTGTAAACCGCTTAGAGAGTGCTTGCACTGTGAGGAGGTATATGAATCTCACAAATAAAATAAAATAAATAAATAAACTATCCTTCACATTTAGACCTGGTCTTTTGTGCCTGACACAAGCACAGCCTTTGTAGGAATTTATACTGGCTTTTAATTAGCATTTTGAGATTTAAAACTACAATAATCCTTGATGATACATTCTCATATTCTGTTTGAATGCAAGTCAAAGTGGACGCCATTCCAACGTTCTTCCTTCATGCAAATGGAACTTTCCACCTGGATAAGCTCACCATGGAAGTTCTGTGAAAGTCAAACCAACATTGTTGAGGACAAAGTCATCAGCCGTTGACGGTTTTTAATGAGCAAAATAAAATAAAAAAAGCACAGAATAATGCAACTTCATCAAGATTAACGTTGATAGCTTTATATATTGCATTTGACCTCCGGGTGTCAGGAACTAATGTTCCATAACTTGGAGTTTGGGGATAGTGAACTAATTGAAGTTTAAGCTCAAGCTACCTCATTCTGTTTAAATGCAGCCTCTTGCATTATTGGAATTCCGTTCACAGAAACAGCTACAACGGAAGCAAGTATTACAAAAAAAATACTTCTGAAAAGAAAAGTTATAAAGGCATCAGAGGTGCATTGAACAACCACATCCTCCTTATTCTGATATGTTCATACTTTTTATCCCATTTTATAAAGAATAAACCTCATTCCTGTAATAGTCCTTCAGAGCTACAAGCTGTTGATCAGTGGCTGCATTAAAGCGTCGGCAGCAGAGATGCAAAGCCCTCTGTGACTGGTCTTGTTTTCGACATGTACAAAGAGGCAGTTTTGATTGTATTAAAAAAAACCAGTGTGGGGTTTGTTCCATGAACCAAATCCTCGCGGTGCCCCCCCACAAACAAAAATTTGATCATCCTGCCTCGCTCTTCTCAGTTAAAGGGAACACGCTGTCTTTTGGGAAAAGAACTTTTTCCCCAAGAGATGTCAGCCCAGCAAGCTTTTACATCACATTTTTGTGAGATCAGAGGTGGGTTCCTGCCGGAGCTGCCCGGTGTGCAACTCCAGTAGGGAGTAGCCGATTGCGCAACCGCTCCGGAGCCCTCTCTGCCAGTCCACTGCACGCGTCGCCATTTTTCGTTAATTTTTGGCCGATTTTGCTTCTGCGCATGCACGGAAGCAAAATCTCGCTGAAATCTCACAAGGGGACGCGTGCGAGAGAGAGATTTTGGCGCGATTTTGCTTCCACACATGTACAGAAGCAAAATTGTGCAAGGGGGCATGCATGCGCGTAGCGAGCACCCCCCCAAAACTTGGAGATGCGCACGCAGTGCACCGGCACCAGTAAGACGGCAACCCGCCACTGCGTGAGATGCTGTAATGAGCTTGAAAACGTGCCCTGACATAGTGATGCGAGTCACATGGCAAAACCAGTAGTGCAAAAAAGGAGATGAGGGGAAAGCTAATTATTAAAGCTGTCTGGTTCACGTGGTTGAGGGATCACTCTGCTTGTCCCGAAGGTGCTTTTTCAAGAGGACAACTGGACTTTCTTGTTTTTCTTTGAAGACGTTTCGCTTCTCATCCAAGAAGCTTCTTCAGCTCTGACTGGATGGTGGGGAGTGGATTTATATTCCTTGCAGAATTGAACAGCCCTCTCTCAAAAGAGGGGGGTGGATATGACATCATCTACTTACTCATGGTCACTCACGCCCTCATCAGCTCACGGCTGGACTACTGTAATGCGCTTTACATGGGACTACTCCTAAAGAGTATCCGGAGACTGCAACTGGTGCAAAATGCAGCTGCGCGAGCCGTAGTGGGTGTGCCAAGATACACCCACATAACACTTATTCTTTGCCAGCTGCATTGGCTGCCCATTAGTCTCCGGATGCAATTTAAGGTGTTGGTTTTAACCTTTAAAGCCCTACATGGCTCAGGGCCAGGTTACCTCCGGGACCGCATCCTACCGCATACTTCTCTTCGACCGGTTAGGTCCCACAGAGTTGGTCTCCTCCAGGTCCCATCAGCCAAACAATGCCCGTTGGTGGGGCCGCGGGGGAGGGTCTTCTCTGTGGGAGCTCCATCTCTCTGGAACCAGCTCCCCGCAGAGATCAGGATTATCCCCACCCTGCTGGCCTTCCGTAAAGTCGTGAAAACATGGCTCTTCCTGCAGGCGGGGTGAAATTAAGATCAATCCCCCATGTTTGAATGATTGTCTGTTTTTAAATTTTTAAATTTTGTAATTTTTTAAAGTATTGGTATTGTTTTTATAAATTGTTTTTGAATTATGTTGCCCTGAGTCCTACGGGAGTTGGGCCGCATATAAAAATGACCAAATAAACAAACAAACAAACAAACAAACAAGCAAACAAGCAAACAAATAAATAAATAATCTATGTCCAGTCTACAACACAGCAGTTCCAAGAAGGCTCCACACTCATTTGCAATACTCAGGTGACCCTGAGGACACAGATAAGCCTCCAAGTGGCCTCAACGTCTCTCTAAAAGGATGCAAATCACCAGCTGTCTGCAAAGAATATAAATCCTTCCATTCCCCACCATCCAGTCAGAGCTGAAGAAGCTTCTTGGATGAGAAGCGAAACGTCTTCAAAGAAAAACAAGAAAGTCCAGTTGCCTCTTGAATAAAAGCACCTTTGGGACAACCATGACCTGGATGACTGAGAATCTCCAAAGACAATCATTCTGCTTGCCTTCTTGAAGCAAGGCCAGTCTGAAATATCATCAGTGTTTTCTCTAGAAGCTGGTTTGCAATAGGACCATAGATCCAAGGGCTATTGATCAGTATAGCGCAAACTGATTTGAACAGTTATAATTTCTTAATATAAGAATGGAGTGTTATTTCTTCAATTCTCCCTGGGAAGTCAAGGATCACCTTCCAGGACTATCAGCTATCAAAATAAACTTACAAGTATTGTTTCCAACTTTGGTGCAATTTATTTATTTATTTATTTATTTATTTATTTATTTATGTATTTATTTATATATTTATTTATGTATTTATTTATTTGTTTATTTGTTTATTTGTTTATCTATCTATCTATCTATCTATCTATCTATCTATCTATCTATCTATCTATCTATCTATCTATCTATCTATCTATCTATCTATCTATCTATCTATCATCTTATATGCCGCCCTACTCCCTGAGGACTCAGGGCGGCGTACAACATTTGAAGAACAACTAAACAATATAAAATTTAAAAACAGAATTAAAAAAGAATTTTAAAAAACATATAAAACCATACATACATGGGGGAGACTTAGGATGTAAAATTGTCTCAGTACCCCGCCTGCAGGAAAAGCCATGTCTTAATGGCTTTTTGGAAGGCCAGCAAGGTGGGGATAATTCAGATCTCTGGGGGTAGTTGGTTCCAGAGAGCAGCCCCCCCCCACAGAGAACGCCCACCCCCTAGGCCCCGCCAGCCGGCATTGTTTGGTTGATGGGACCTGGAGGAAACCCACTCTGTGGGACCTGACCGGTTGAAGGGAAGTATGAGGTAGGATGTGGTCCCGGAGGTAACCTGGTCCTAAGCCATGTAGGGCTTTAAAGATGATGATCAACACCTTGAATTGCATCCGGAGACCAATGGGCAACCAGTGCAGCTGGCGGAGTATGGGTGTTACGTGGGTGTATCTTGGGACACCCACCACAGCACGCGCAGCCGCACTTTGCACCAGTTGAAGTCTCTGGATACTTTTCAAAGGTAGCCCCATGTAGAGTGCATTACAGTAGTCCAATCGAGAGGTGACAAGGGCATGAGTGACTGTGAGTAGAGCCTCCTTCTCCAAGTACTTTTCATGAAGTTCACAGCAACAATGGTGACCTAAAGGTAGTTTGTTCTGAAAGAAAATAAATAACATAGAAACAAAGACCCACATCTATCCATCTCCATGCCTGGATTCTCATGATCTTTCTGAAATTAAGGAATCTCTTCCCACTCAAGTATATGTAAATCCAGGCAACATGAACTCCTAATTGTGTTGACTTGGAACAGGACAGGGTATAAAAGCTACTGACCAATAGCCCTTTTCAGCTCCTGCTATAAATTCTTAGAAAAATTACTTCTAAACAGGATCAGTCCTATGACTGAAGAACATAATGAGCCGAGGTGGCTCAGCAGTTAGAGAGCAGTACTGCAGGCTACTTTAGCTGACTGTGATCAGCAGCTCAGCTGTTCAAATCTCACCGGCTCAAGGTTGACTCAGCCTTCCATCCTTCCGAGGTAGGTAAAATGAGGACCCAGATTGTTGGGGGCAATATTGTAAACCGCTTAGAGAGTGCTTGCATTTTGAGGCAGTATATAAGTCTCACTAATAAATAAGTAAATAAACATCTTCCTGTGGAACAAGCAGGATTTTGACAAAATAGAAACCGCAAAGACCAGGTGCTGGGCCTAACACATCACACTGAAGCATGGTTCCAACAAGGCCTTAAAACCACAGCAGTTTTTGTGAACCTGGATGTGGTCTATAACACCGTCTGAGAGGAAGGTTTATTATATAAACTACAACTGATCATTCCATGTCAAAAGATTATCCACCTTATTAATCATATGCTGAGCGACAGGGCTTTTCAAATAATAACGGGAGGGGGGGGAAGCAAAGGGAGAATAATAATGAATAATGGCCTACAACCACAGAGCTCTGCCTTGGTTTTCATGTTGTTCAATCTACACATAACTGACATTCCAGATACCAAGGGATGGAAATTCACTTACGTGAATGACCTGGCTCTAGGAGCCCAAGAGAAACATATGGAAGATGCTGACAGCTCCCTCACAGAAGACCTAAAAGCTCCGGGGAAGTTCTTTGCCAAACAGAAACAAGGCATTTCCACCTTAATAATAAACAAGCAAAAATGTCCTGAAGGTGTACTTCAATAACAGCCTGCTGCCTTACAAAACACCTTGGCACAATACTGGATCTAACTCTATCTTACAAGAAACACATAGAGAATACTACAGCAAAAATTAATACCAGAAATAACATACTCATTAAACTTTGTGGAACTAAATAGGGAGCCTCTGCCTTTACGCTCAGAACATCAGCTGGATGAGGGGGCACGGTGGCTCAGTGGTTAAAGACGCTGAACTAGTCCGCTGGAAAGCTAACAGTCCAAGTTCAAGACCTACAGTAAGTGCTGCATGATGGGATGAGCTCCTGTCCAGCTCCTGCCCACCTAGAAGTTTGAAAGCATGCAAATGCATGTAGATAAATAGATACCACTTCGGGGGGGGGAGGTAATTGTGTTCCATGTGCCTCAGTGTATAGTCATGATGGCTACATGACAACAGAAGGGCCTTTGGACAATGCTGGCTCCCTAGGCCATGAGCATCGTGCCCTCGAGTCACACATGACTGGACAGGGGAAATCTTTATCTTAACTTTACCTTTACAGCTGAATATTGTGGTCCTGTTTGGATGAACAGCTGCCGTAAAAATAAATTGGATGCCAGACTAAATGATACAATGCAGATAAAAGTGGGTGCATTGAGACCATGCCAACCTGCTGGCTTCCCGTACTGAGCCATATTACCCCACCAGTCTTACAATGGTTGATTTAATAATAAAATTTAATAAAATTTCTATCTTGCTTTCAAACCTATCTTCCCCCTATTCTCATTCATCCACCATTATTATTTCCACTGTTGCCTCCTCTTTGTCTTCCTCCTTCTTCATTCCTTCTGTTGACTCCTCCTTTTCCTGGGCGTCTGTTATCCGTATGCTCTATGCCATCCGCTAAATATATACATAAAGAAGGTTGTCTTGTAAGAATCGTTGCCCGTCCTTGACTTACCACATTTTCTTTCATTAACTTGCCATTATGAAGCCGTTGGAAAGGCTTCTGTGTTGCAAAAGCTCATTCTTTTTAATTCAGCTACTCGCTCAGAGCAAAGGATCTCTGCTTAGGTCCTTGTTGATCAGGAGAAGCAGTAGAGAAAGTAAGACTTAGGCAGGTTTAGATAGCAAAGACGCAAACACGCAAATTGCAGCCCAGAGGTTGGCTTGCACCAGTGCCTTTAAATGCCACAAAAGAGAAATCAAATTATGAGCAATTATATTCCACGTACCTTGTAATCAGCAGCAGGAGTCTTTAAAACAATCTGTGTTGCACACTCAGGCAGAGTCTTTGAAAGCACCTTTGGTAGCACACAACCAAGACCTTCAAGCTGTTCACACTTCCCCTCCTCCTAAATCCTGCTGGTGATTGATATCTAGAAGATTGTTTGTGTGTGTGGGGTGTGTGTGTGTGTTTCTGCTGAATCGTGTTTTGTAAAAGTGTCTGCAGAATGAGTCAAATGGTGGGGCCACAGCAGTGGTGGGTTCCTACCGGTGCGGTCCACTCTATAGCACCGGTAGCGGCCTGCTGGTGATTTCACAGTATCGGTGTGGTCGGTTGCCGGTGCCTGGGCACCGCCATTAAAAAAAAAATTTAAAAAAAATTTTTTTTAAACTTTCTTCTGCGCATGCCCAGAAGCCGAGCTTCCGGCACTGCGCATGTGCTGCCTTCCTATCCCACAGTGAGTCCAAGCAGGGAAGGATGGCTGAGGGAGCGTGTGAGACGTTGAAAGAATGGGCAGCAGGAGCCTAGGATCATCGAATGGGGAGAAGCATTCAGGCCGAACGGAGCCTCCTAGAAGAACCGCTGCCGCGGTCTTGCTGCTCCCGCTGCAGGGGGCTGCGTTGCGGGTGGGCAATGCCCTCCCGCTTCTCCAGCTGCTGCCAAGCTCCCGAGGCCCACGCCCACCCGGTCACATGGCTGGCAAGCCACACCCACAAAATAAGCCATGCCCAAAGAGTGGTAGTAAAAAATTTAGGAACCTGCCCCTGGGCCACGGGGGGCTTAACCAAACAGCTCTCTTCATTGTAAATGCCCCTCTGCCTTTTGCTGAGATCCTGATGTCTGGGCTACATCTCTTTCAGAGTTGGGATGGTCTCTTTCCCTTGGTTTTCCAAGAAAAGGAATTTGCTATGCGCCTTCTTGGCCTTTAAAATAGCTTTCAGGATTTTATTATTTTAATACTTTAAAGGCGTTTTCTTGCTGGTGTTTTGACGTTTGCTGTTTACTTGTTGTACACTAGTTTGATAGTTTGTGAAAACTAGCAAAAAAATATGAGTAATGAATAATAAAGATGCTATTCAGAATATTTGGACTATGATTTGGATGTGCCTCAACATCTCATTTAAGTTTGGGGTTCAGGATATTTTTCTGGACATGTTTCTTTATTTTATTTGATATGTTTATATAACAGATTAGATCATGAGTGCTCAAACCCTGAGCCGCAGCCCACTACAGAGCTGTGCCCTATTTGGAACTGGGCCGTGCAACCGGCGGGCCAAGCGCACACACGTGTGCGCACAGCTTGACTTGCGCAAGTGGTGGGCCAGCACACATGCACATGCACACGACTCAGTGCTTGTGCAAGTTGAGTTGCGCGTGCATGCTTGGATTAGATTAAAGCTCCTGGATTAGATTAAAGCTCTTGAAAGAAGCTACAGTTTTAACCTCCTAAAGTGGGGGTGCAACACTTTTCTTATTCTTATTACTATACACCTGGTCTCCTTCAAAAATCAAGCTTTGTTTGAGCCTGATGCACTTGATCTATTGAGTACTGCAATATTGCAGTAAACATCAATGCTATTGATGTTCAATGGACCAATTTTTATAAAGCAATGTGACTGCTACCCTTGTCCTTTAGGAGATTATTGCATAGTCATCCAAATCTATAAGGGCCATCTATAAGGTGGAGTGTGGTGAGGAATCAGCAATTTAAAACATCAGATCTTCTTTTCAATAGTGTGTTGAGCATCCACAAAATTATGAAAAATTAAATTAAAGAAAAGTATGGTCAAAAATCTTGTGAGATCCCACATTTTTAAGACATTACCCAAGGTTTTTAGTGGCAATGCCAAAATGTTTGAGACTTGGGGATGTCATAAAATTCTGGCATTTAAAAGGGTATATTTGGTGTTCAGAGCAAGAATGTTTTTAATGTCTTTATGCACCAGCAGGGCTCGGAACCAGTGGTGGGTTGCTACTGGTTCGCCCCAGTTCGGGCAGCGGGAGGCTCCGCCCACCTGCCCGGACGTCATCACGGATGATCTGCGCATGCGCGCACATACGCTCATCTCCAAACCGGTAGCAAAGGTAAGTAAAACCCATTACTGCTCGGAACCATCAATATAACACATAAAGGACAATTTCTTTTCAATCCAGTTTTGCCAAATATAATGGAACAATATTTGTTTATCAGTGGTATCACAAAATGAAAAGCTTCTGTAAAACTAATAATTAATATCCACCTTTCTGAGTTATAAACTGATACAAATATTTAAAAATAGTAGGAAATCAACTATTAAGCTCTTTTAAAAGACATACATTGCATTTCTATAGTTTTGTATGGTTTTGTAGCTTGAATATTGTCTGTCACAAATTGTGATATTTTTCTTCTCTACAGGCCAAAAACATTAATAATTTCATGGCTACACATTCTAATTTATACCTAGAAGTCCATTTAAAAAAAAAACAGAGGGCATTGACTAAAGAACTAGGGGAATTATTAAAAACTAAAAGGGTAACAACATGTCAACTATTCTGGATGGATTCTACAAAAAAGAAAATTAATCTATCTTCACTTAACCTTTTGCTGATCTTTGATAAGTTGTTATGAGCAGAAATAAAAAAGAACCCTGGTGAGAGAAAAAGAAATAAAGTACTGAAAACTAAAATTAAAAATATTATAGTGACATTTTATAAATCCTATATCCATACCTAACCAAGATGGGATTTTGCACAAGCTGATTAAACAATTAATTGGCATCTCTGGGAGCCATATTAAACTTGTAGGTAGATCAAAAAAGGCCAAACCTTCTCTGATAACATCAAAAGAATAGTCAGTGTAATGTCATAGATAAATGAGTAGCTACTTAACATCAATTTCCTTACTGTGATGCTGGAGGTTTAGTCACACACACACACAAAGTGTCATTAGGTTAAATTTCTTGAAAGAAACATGGGTTTTCTAGGTAGCTGTAACATATCTATTATTTTATTTATCAAACTTAGATACTGTCCATCTCAGATTTTATTACTGGTCTCAGTTGCTGGAAAATAATTGCTGTGATCTTCCCTACAGTATCCTTTTACTTAAGTCCCCTATACCAGGGATCCCCAACCTTTCAGACCTCAGGGACCACTAAATTCATAATTTTAAATCCCACAGACCACTAATGTGATCTGCCTAATGAGTGGCTGTGTGGGCGTGGCTAGGTGGTCATGTGACTGGGTGGGTGTGGCCAACTCCTCGCCTCCCCACACGGGCTCCTTAGGGCCCCAACAGCAAGCAGTTGTTGGAGCTAAGCAGCCACCATGAGAATTGAGTTGGAGAAACAGCTGGCTCAGTTCAAATTGGATCTGACCGAGAAGGAGGCTCAGCAGAAGCACCTCACTGAGGACTAGGAGCATAGGCTTTCCAAGCAGAGGGAAGACCTGCGGGAGTGCAAGGCCAGGTACCAGCACCTGGAGGCTCAGCGGGCTGAGATGGTCAGCCAATTCCAGGCCATGATGCAGTCCCACTGGAACAAGGCCCTCCGGCTCTTTGCCACGAGCAGCACTTCCCTCTAGCCTTTGCCCAAAGTCCCGCACCAGGAGGCCAAAGCAGACCCCAAGTCAGAATTTCTGTCCCCCTCCGACCTGCACAAAAAGACCCCAAAGGGGGAGACTCTCTGCAGCAACACAAATATTCATTGCACGTATCAGGCCCAGGGGCCGTAGTTTGAGGACCCCTAATTTAGTGCAATATAAAAAATTGCAAATAATTTTTCTGCGGACCATCAAAATTTTCGCTGGTGACGTCACAGTACCGGTGCGGTCGGTTGCCGGTGCCTGGGCGACGCCATTTTTTTTTTAAAAAAGTAAGTTTTTTAAAAAAATTTCTTCTGCGCATGCCCAGAAGCCGAGCTTCCGGCACTGCACATGTGCTGCCTTCCTACCCCACAGTGAGTCCAAGCAGGGAAGGATGGCTGAGGGAGCGCGTGAGACGCTGAAAGAACGGGCGGCAGGAGCTATCTCCATTCCCCTCCCTTCAGCAGTCCGAGAAGCCACGAACGTGCAGTGATGATCCTAGGATTTTCGCACGTTTGAGGCTTCTCGAGCTGCTGAGGGGAGGGGGAATGGGCGGCAGGACCTATCTCAGTTCCCCTCCCTTCAGCAGTCCGAGAAGCCACGGCCACCCGGTCACATGGCTGGTAAGCCACACCCACAAAATAAGCCACGCCCACAGAGTGGTAGTAAAAAAATTAGGAACCCGTCCCTGGTTACCTAGTTGGGTAATAAAACATCTGCAAGAAAACAGCTAAGTGCTGAGAATCCCATTTTACATGTCTGTCATATAATTCTTCATCTAATGCTACCCAGAATTGGGTTAGCACTTTGGGCCTTTGTGAGTCATGGATCTCAGGTCCAGCCTGTTAAAGTATTTTCACATGTGATTGTGACACAGAGGGCTGAATTCCCACTGAAATTATTTTAAAGCCGGCAGTGATATAGATCAAATAATTGCACTTATATTACCACTCTGCTTCTGAGCTGATCTCACTTCTTCATCATCATCTCTTTGATGCCTACAGAATCAAATGGTGACTAAATAAATACACAGATAAATTGATGATCAAATGGATCATAATGAAATCTAGATCACATTCTAGATATATAGTAAGCTACAGTGCCTGGCTTGAACCTGGCCAACTGAAAATTTACGGTACCAAGCAGGTATTAAAAAAAATTATTCAAGGCTTCAGAGAAAAATATTTCATCCTGTTCTGCTTTGATGGGCCTTAGGAACTGAAGCCTTCCTTAATCACTGCAATAGGACATTACTGAAAGATAAAGTATTATTAGTACTTTATTAATTTTTCCTTTGCACAAAAAGTTGAAATATATTTGGGAAATTCAGAGCAGAAGCAGCCATTGTGCATTTTGCTATAATAAAACTTCAAATTCTTATGCTAACTAATTACTTGAAGGCCTCTAACAAGTTTCAGCCATTGAGCAGTCAAATTTATCTCTTCCTCTTAATGTACTTTTTTTGTATTTTTCCCATGGCAGTGCCATCCACCTCAACACGGAAAGAGGAAGATATATTTTGACATGACTTCTATTGCTTGCAGAGCCAAAATAACTCAATCTTGTGTTTTGGTTGAAAGCAATAGCTGATATTTTAATATTCATGCTTAATCCTGCAGCTAATTTCCCCTTCGAAGACAATAGCAGTGTGAATCTGCAAATACATTAGGTAAATGATAATTCCAGTAGCCATGAAGAACTGTTGCCAAGGTTGAAAGACCCATTGGGTGGAGATTCAGGTTAACTGGATTTTTCAAGCACCATTTTTTTCTCTTTTAGATTATTTTCTATTAACTGAGAAAGTGGTCTCTCTCTCTCTCTCTCTCTCTCTCTCTCTCTCTCTCTCTCTCTCTCTCTCTCTCTCTCTCTCTCTCTCTCTCTCTCTCTCTCTCTCTGTGTGTGTGTGTGTGTTGCTATGCATGCATATGCTATGGTGGTGTTCCTTCCAGAGGAAACTGCCCAAATGAACAAACAATTGACATTAAGAGCACTGCAGTGTTCTTAACTCAGTTAAAAAGCCCTCTGCTGTATACAGTGCACTCTGGAATTAGTCTCATAACATTATATCAGACATGGAAAGAGGCAACCCGGTGGTGGTCACTGAAATGAAAAGAAGTCTACAAGTCTTCCTTTTCCACACGCCACTTTGGACGGCAGTGAAGGAAGTGGGAGGACTTCATGCTTCGTGTTCAACCTGGTGAGGGAGATGATCTACATAAGAGAGCGACTTTGTATAATTATTTTAGGATGTACTTACATGGCTGCAGGTTGAAATTGCCAGAATTGTATCAGATGACCAGCAGTTTGTGTTCATAAGGCCTGAGAGATGTGAAGGAGAGCAAACAGGAGCAATATGGTGAAGGGATTTGGGAGAAGTATCCTTGGACCATGTATTCCTCCCTCCCTCCTTTCCTTCCTTCCTTCCTTCCTTCCTTCCTTCCTTCCTTCCTTCCTTCCTTCCTTCCTTCCTTCCTTCCTTCCTTCCTTCCTTCCTTCCTTCCTTCCTTCCTCTGACAGTATGGATTTAAAAGTTGATGATCACAAAGGCTGTCCCATCACACATCAAATTAACACATTTCATCTATTCTGTATCCCACCAATGATAACCTATCCCAAACTTTCTCCGTTCAGGTTCCATATTTTTTCCCCGTATTTTTTTCCATAACAGCTCTAGACCAAAACTACCCTGAGTTAGTGCTTTAAAATATCCCACAGCACCCCTGTGAGTTTGAGAACTGTGGACGCATCACATGAAATTGGCAGCAAAGCCTGTATAAATATTAATGGAAGGAATGAGAATTCAGCATTATGTTGAGTGCTATGTTGAAATTTGTGTATAGTCCAATCCATGGGAAAGTGAAAAAGGAAACTAATGTTTCCTCATTATAAGTACAACATTTTGAACTACACTTTCTTCTTCAAAATGTCCCCAATATGTAATAGATCTTCAAACACAAAACAAATTGCCGTCTAATTTGGCCCTATCACTGAAATCAAGCTTGAAAAATTGCTCAGTGCTTGATTCACTGAAGCCATAATTCATTTTTGTTATACCTGTACGACTAAATGGATGAGGAAGAGGAAGAATAATTCTGATTAGCCATATTGGCAGTAACTTGCATATTCATTATAAACCACAAAAGTTATATATATATATATATATATATATATATATATATATATATATATATATATATATATATATATATATATATATATATATATATATATATATATATATATATATATATATATATATATATATATATATATATACCGTATATATATATATATATATATATACCGTATATATATACCGTATATATATACCATATATATATATATATATATATATATATATATATATATATATATATATATATATATATATATATATATATATATATATATATATATATATATATATATATATATATATATATATACCCCACCAATTAGATGGACATCTACTAATTAGATGGATGAAGAGGAATGTCTGCAAGCAAACACTTGACTTCTATTACTCCGATGCTTGTTTTCAATGTTACTTCAATGACATTGCTGGAAGCTTATTTAACTGAGATTAGGATGCATATTGGTTATTGATAGCACTCACCAACTCAGACTTGAAACTTTTCCTCTATATCAGTGTTTCTCAACCTTGGCAACTTGAAGATATCTGGACTTCAACTTCCAGAATTCCCCAGCCAGCGAATGCTGGCTGGGGAATTCTGGGAGTTGAAGTCCAGATATCTTCAAATTGCCAAGGTTGGGAAACACTGCTCTATATGAAGGATACTTCTGCACCAACCAAATATATTTCAGAATGGGTGAAGGATAGATCCTATCATTCAAAACTTTGTTGACAGTACCCATTGTTAAATTGCAGCAAGGAAGCTTGGCCAACCCACATTTATTACCAGCATAGTGTTAACATTTCAGGGGTACCCACCCCGTTAAACTTTCAGAAGAGCTGTGAGCATGAGAGAATAGCAAATACAAGAGAAAAATAAGTAGAAAGGTTCTCCCCTGACCCCATTCCCAAGAAGCGTTACTTGCTCCTGCTTCTAAAACAAGAAACCAAAATAAACATTAGGAGGAAAAAAGTACCATTTGTTAAAATCCAAAGACATTTTTCCTGCCTTTGGTCCCAATAGAGGTTGTCTTTGTCACTTGAGAACAGTCACAAGTTCGTCTGCCTTTTTTTTTTATTCATAGAGAACAAAATTTACAAAGTCTTTCGTACATTTTTTCTTTCTTTTTTTCTTTCTTTTTTTTGTATTTTTGTTTGTTTGTTTTTTACTGACTTTGAAAATTGGGAATATTCAAAATACACTTTTTTTTAACCCCACTTCATTCTTTCATTATTTACAGATATGTACAAGAAAAATGTAAGAGTCTTTTTTTTTTAAATTTCCCCCAGTTGTATTAAAAATCTCTGCTGGTCAATGTCTCCCTTTATATGGATGTTCCGTGAGAAGGTTCCAGGCCCTCTGGAATCATCCCGCCCGGCACAGACTGGAATGACATGGGAATGGGAGTCTTCACGGGGCTCTGGCGAAATAGTCCTCCGTTCGGCGATCTGTGTTTACACTGTATTGAGGGTATTGTAGAGGAGCTGCTCAGTGGCAGCGGCAGGTTGCTCCCAGAGGGACCGGAGAGTGTCCTGCTGCCCCCGTGGCCTGTCTGTTCGGGTAAAAAAGAGGTGACAGAAAGTTGTGTGTTCTGATATTCACGGACAGGCTCCAGGGCCTGGCTGGATGACATGCCACCGATCTCCAAGGCTGAGATTTCGATGGAGGCGGGGGACAGTTGCTTGTGAGCTAAGTCTTCATCAATTAAACTGTTCATACGCCGATGGACTTGCTCCAGGTTGACTTCTTTATCCTGCAAGAAAGGGGGAATGAGTAGATTAATCCCTTCCAAAAGTGGTTGATGGATTCCTCAGATGTGAGATTAAATGGGTATCTGATTCCCATTTGATTTGCTCTTCTATCTGAAGTTCTAGGTACTTGTGGGCTCTGGGTCTGGAGCAATATCTCTCAACCTCAGCAACTTTAAGATAGGTGGTTTTCAACTCCCACAATTCCCTAGCCAGTTGTGGTCCACCCATTGTAAAGTATCGAGATCGATGAATACTGCTCCAGACAACAGGACAGTTTGGGTTGCCTTTTGTTTTTGTTACCTACTAGAAGTACAAAGATGCAGTCATGCATTGAACGAATTAGTTTTGGTAAATCACAGATTGATTGTCGATGCGGGTCGGGGTGGGGTGAGAGGATCATTTAATCAGCTTGGGTCAACTTTTGTTCTAGAGTCCCAATTCACCATTGTACATTGATGCAGGGGCTAAAAATCCAGAATCTGGGCCCAATCAATTTTGTTTTCTTCCTCCAGTCTCCAGGTATAACATTCAAGTAAAGTTTAAGTCCTTAAATAATTGGATCTTCCATTGTTTACATGAATTATTATGAGCCCTGCATATAAGACGGCTAGGAGGGGCTGGATCGTGGCGATGAGACAACCATAATTTTAGAAGATCAGCAAGGAACAATAATTTAGAGATAGGGTGACCTACTACAAACAACTTTTGTCTGCCTGTCTGTGTTGGAGAGTTATAGAAAGGAACTGATTTATATTTAATACAATGAGTGAGAAAGAGCACTATAAAGTTTTTAGATAGATCCATAAGTGTGTATATGATATATAAAATATGTATTATCCATATTCATTTTGAATTAAAAATACGCAGTATAAAACTCAGCAGTCAGACTCTGCTTGTATATATCATCTCGCGATATAACTAATTTATGTCCTGAGTTATAATTCTCCTTCTCAGCACATACTCAAACTATCTTTCCTTATTTTTCACCTCATCATTTATCTTCTTTTTGCTCAATTTATCTGTACTGATTCATCCACTATTTGAGGATAATGATAAGAAATCTATCTCACCCAACCAAGCATCATTGAAACCCTGGAAAAAAAGGTGTACAATTCTTGTTTGGTTATTAATTGTACAACAATGTGATTCTTTCCCCCTCAAGTTTGCTATTTCTTTATCATTTCACAAAAGGTAAAGCAGTTCTAAGCAAGTATGTGAAAGTTTTCTCCCCCTTTTTAAACGTAATAATTATGGAGGCCTTTTGGACAGATTCTTCTTGACAACTGTAGATTGTAAGCCAATTATATTCTATCTGCAACAAAGTGAACAAACCTATTAAGAGTTGGAAGAGAGAGACGCAGATGTCGACATCTCCACTAAGATTATTTTTTTAAATAGCTATTTGATTAGAAGTGTGAAGCTTCAAGATTATCAAGGCAATATGGGAAGAAGGTCTTCTGTAGTTGATCTCTGCACCATTACATCTGAACAAATTACTGCTTTCTGTGTCATCCACCAGAAGCCATATTGGGAAAAGGTATTTGACGTACTAGAATGGGAAATGGAGGACTGCTTGAAATGCCATCATTTGGAGTGATAAGTCTTTCTTTCGTTTTCTCTAACGTGGCACTGAATATCAGTATACAAATCATGGCATTAGCACCAAGGTCATAATTTTCATTGTATACCAGTTGACCCTATACAATACACCTTTTGTGAGGCTCTTAGGAGCATGCCTGAATACTTGGCTTTTAAAGGGGGGGGAAAAAGATCTGCCCACTAATTTTTTGTTTTTAGTGCCAAAATGGTTTGTTAGGATGAGAATAAAATCTCATAGAGGCGATGTTGGATCTTTACTTGGAATCCAGACAGTTAGAAATAAAACTGAGATTAAATGTCTAATAGAAAATATTTATTTCAGTACAAAAACAATAAATCCTGAATAATTACATCTTTGCTAAAAAAAACATGACCGTTCAGGTCAGAAGAGAATTAATGGTGGATTAGGAATGTGGACATGCGTAGAAAGCATATCACATGTTCTGCTTGTATTGGAATATACCATAATATTTAGGATAGGGGTGCATCACCCTGCATAGACATACAACTGACAATATTCACTATGTGACATGGTTCCTCCCCAAAAAGATAATTTAATCACATCAGGACTATCATATTATAAATTGGTTCTTGCCAGATGCAAAATTCAGAAGAGCATCAACGCACCACCATGGGGATAGGATGCCTATAAATAAAAATGCTATTTTTGCCATTCAGGATGTAAATACTTTTGTTTTATCTATTCTCTCCTTCTTCCTGTTTCACCCTTAGCAACTACTAACTCTGCTTTCTATCCAAGCTTATTAGAGGTTCAGCATTGTCACCATTTCAACAAAACCTCTTCAAGAATATAAGACAGATGGAATACATGAAAAAACAGTTGCAGAATTTCAAGATCCAAAATACAGTAATATCCTGTCAACTCCAAAGCTACCTTGCTTTACCAAACAGATAAAAGAATATTATAATTCAGCTAAGGGAAAATAAATTTCCACTTTGCAAAGCAATGAAATTATAAATTGGGATATCCATATCTCTATCTCTCTCTTTCTGTAGGAAAATAAAATGATACTCTTTAATTTGAAGAAATAGATCATGTTAATCAGAAAAATCCAGTGATGGCTTGGATTCGGTAGAAATTGCTTCTAATCAAACCTAGGTAGTTACATTTCCTGGATCCCTTTCAAGGCATACCACTGTCCTTGCAATACAATCTCTTTAGTCTCCCAAAAGTTGCTTTTAAAAATTGAAAGATTCTCTCTACAACTTTTGAACAAAATGAGATGAGAAAAGAATGATAGAGAAGTAAATACTGTGAATTGCATGAACAGAAACATTTTTGCTTTTTAAAAAAAGGTCATGGGAAAAATTGAAATATAGGCAGTTATATGTGTTTGCCATGATGAGTTTTCATCAAGTAGCATTTACCCCAAGGAGAAAGCTTAACAGATCTGGGCACAATTATAATATGCCTTAAAGCAGGGGTCCTCAAACTTGGCAACTTTAAGACTTGTGGACTTCAATTCCCAGAATTCTCCAGCCAGCTATGAGAATTCTGGGAATTGAAGTCCACAAGTCTTACAGCTGCCAAGTTTGAAGACCTCTGCCTTAAAGAGTTGTGTGACTTAAACACACTCACACAGACACTGATTCAAAGGAAAATGTTATGAAACCAATGGTCCAGCTATTCAACGGATGGTTATGGATAAAAGTATTCTTAAAGACTTGAGTTCCCGCAAGCATGACTGGTTTAATTAAACTATTTGGGGGTTTATAAATCCTTCCATTCCCCACCATCCAGTCAGAGCTGAAAAAGCTTCTTGGATGAGAAGCGAAACATCTTCAAAGAAAATCCAGAAAGTCCAGTTGCCTCTTGAAAAAAACCACCTTTGGGATATTTGGGGATTTGCATAACACCCTGAACTGTAAACGTTCACATGGGTTGGATTCATGCAACACATTAGATAGAGATGTGGTGGGACACTGTCAATGAGTTGTACGAAGTCAGCCACATGCATCCAGCCCACTCAGTGGTCCCTGGATGAGAATGACCGTGAAGGTACTAAAATCTGTTTGCACCAACTATTCATGGTTCTTTCTGCATCAAGATGGTGCATATTACTACACATAGTGCTGTGTTAAATCACGGTTCTGAAACTTGATTTAAGTGACATTAATGAGTTCAGTTCCTGCAAAGATTTAAAATAAGAAGCTCAGAATAATTTAGCATTATATATTCTGTTATGCTACTGAAAAAAGGAAAACCCCTCTCAGTATTGATACCGATCCTCGCAATGAGAGTCTACTGACCTAAAGTTAACTGAGTTGAGCACAGGCTGACATTGACCACATTACATGCTTAGTTTTTCAGGAACTGGGATCATTAATCAGCATCATGAGAAAAGCTAACTTCCCATGCCTGATGAGGTATTAAAATGGACAGAGATCAATGGCCACTTAATGTTTAATGAAGCACTGAGGGCTATCAGAGATTAGACTTGGATTTACAGAAATTGCTACAAGTTAATCTAATCTGATGTGCTGCCTAGAACTCACGAGAGATGTAGAAAAATCTCAATTTGGTTCCATACTGTGGCTGCGGGTGTTTTGATATGTTATTTGGAAGCTAATCCAATGGCAACGTTTCAGGGGGGTAGCTGTTGCTTTGTGAAAGTGACAATTTGGAAACTGATATAAATACACAACAGTCATGTGGATTTCTCTATAAATAATCTAATTATAGAAATATTTAGTAATATGTTCATTGGTGGAATTGTTATTATGATGTATTTATGGGTTCTGTGGCTTATTTAGGGTGAGATATTGTGTGTGTGTGTGTGTGTGTGTGTGTGTGTTTGTGTGTGTATGTGTGTGTGTGTGTATGTGTATACATGTGTATATGTATAATATCTAGGTGTGACTTATAGTCCGGTGTGTCTTATAGTCTGATTTTCAGACTATACGACACATAAGACTATAAGACCCACCTAGATTTACAGGAGGAAAACAAGAAAAAAAATAGTTTTTGGCATCCACGTGTTGTGTTTTCGCCCTCCCTGGCCCCCAGAAGCACTCTGCAGTGCTCCGCATGTCCCATTTTTGCCGTTTTTGCAAAAAATGCACCCATTTTTGACCTGCAGAGTGCTTCTGGGGGTCGGGGAGGGCAAAAGTGCCGAGGTGGTGCAGCGGTTGGAGGCAGTACTGCAAGTCACTGTGATCCGCAGGTCAGCGGTTCAAATCTCACCGGCTCAAGGTTGACTCAGCCTTCCATCCTTCCGAGGTAGGTAAAATGAGGACCCAGATTGTTGGGGGCAATGTAAATATACATTGCTTACTGGTGTAAACCGCTTAGAGAGTGCTTGCACTGTGAGGCGGTATATAAATCTCACAAAATAAATAAACAAATAAAAAGTGCGACGCGCAGAGGGCTCGGGAGCCTAAAAATGGGCCTGTTTTTTGTGAAAACAGGATGTGGGGAGCACTGCAGAGTGCTTCTGGGGGCTGGGGAGGGTGAAAATGTGATGCGCAGACGGTTTGGGAGGCCAAAAACAGGCCCGTATTCAGTTTATAAGACGCACCAAAATTTTCACCCACTTTTAGGGGAAAGTGCGTCTTATAGTCCGAAAAATACAGTGTGTGTGTGTGTGTGTGTGTGTGTGTGTGTGTGTGTGTGTGATTGTTTAGTATGTATGTCTTTTATATTTTAATTCTGTATCCAGTTTTTTGTTAAACTAAAACAAGAGAGTGCTTTGTTTTAGAATTGCATCTACTATATTGAAGAGAGTTGCAAGTAACTTCTTTAATGTTGTTTTAAGGGCTTTTTTCATGCTACTTTTAAACTTTCCCTGTTGTCCTCCTTCCCATTTTTCCCTTTTTGTTGTAATTTTATATCTTAACTTTTCCTCTTTGAAAAGAAGGAAGGAAGGAAGGAAGGAAGGAAGGAAGGAAGGAAGGAAGGAAGGAAGGAAGGAAGGAAGGAAGGAAGGAAGGAAGGAAGGAAGGGTGGGTGGGTCCTGGCTGGCTACTCTGGGACGTTCCACTCCATTTTAAATTGCCAACAATCTCCCAAACAATGATGTGCAATTGCTATACAGGGTGGCTGGCAACTTTCATCTACAAAGCTAAGACACAATTGTGCATTCTAAGGAACGTGGAAGCTTTTTCAAACCTCTGCCAAGGTTATGTGACATGCAAGTTCTTAACTGCTCCCACTTGCTTTTAAAATGTAAATGTCTCGCATGTTCTTTGTGGACTTCTAAAGAACATGGCTTTCTGAAGGTCAGCCCACATCTAAAATGGATGGCCTAGAAGTGACTCATTTAGCAATTCTGCATCCACCGCCTTTGTCACTACCAATTTGTTTTTACATTTGCAATGCTGTAAATTCCAGTTCTTGTCAAACATCTGACAGAGGGGGAGAAAAAGCTTTGCTGTAATAATCAACCCACTGATGGGATGAAATGGAAATAATGTATATATTTATTTGCCATTTTTAGAGTCCCCACTACGCACTATTAAGCCAGCTAGATAAAGTGGTTAAGCAATTGGTTTTTAATGTACATTAATTTACATCCTCATTAGTCAAGGTTTCAATATTGAGTAAGGTATAATCATAATGCATATATGAATGGGAAAAATAAGACTCAATTATGCTCATTAATTTAGATCTGGCAAGCAACTGACTTAGTCAAACACCACTTAATGCTACATAAAATAAATGTTGCTGATTGCATTTCAAATACAGTTTGCAGGGTTTGGTTCAGTTTTTATTTTATATGTTGCAAAAAATTGACTTCAAAGTCTATCTTAATCTCTCTTCTCCATGCAGCTACTTGGAGAAGATCAAGGAGTTATATGAAGTCCCTGCTGATAAAAATTATATGAAATATTTTGCTTTGAAATTTGCAATCCCTTTATTGACTTGGATATGTATTTCTTTGATATTCCTCTTTTTGGGATATGCAACCGTTTAAAATAATAAAACACTGTGATGTTTTTGAAGCACGAGATTGTTAAGCAAGCTGAGAGAAAGCAACAGGGGGAAATAATTTACTCTCTACAATCTGATTACTCCATTATAAAAGATCAACCAGTGTCTCTTTATTACTGCAGCTACTATGTCTAGCATCTTGCAAGCTCTTACAGCAAATTTAACGCACTGATATGTGTACGGGAATGTACAATTTATAGACAGCCCCTCAAAGACCGGAACATATATTAGAAATATTGTTTTATGTAAGTATATGACGTTCTCGTTCATAAATAATTTATTGTATGGGTTTTTAAATTGTGGTTTTTAATGTTTTTTTAATGTTTTAATATCTATTGTTTTTAATGCTTTCTATATTTGTTGTTGCATGTGAATTTTTACTGTTGTGAGCCGCCCAGAGTCTCTGTGGAGTGGGCGGCATACAAATGCAACTAATAAATAAATAATAAATTAAAAAATTAAAAAATGGGAAAAGGTATACAGCTGGGTGGCACTTCACTGTGCCAATATTTTTAGTACATTGTATTTCATGGAAGTGGTATTCTTTTATTCTTTCCCCTTTACTTCTTTTACTAGGGAGCACTAGCATTTGACCTCTGGTTTGCTCTTTCGCTGCAAACAGTCTGCTGTGTGTCACCACGGGTACCAAAGAAACATTCAGAAAGCATTTTGCTTCATGGTCAGAGCTTCATTCCCCTTTTTTCCCCTGGGGCAGAGGTGGATTGCTCCCAGTTCGGACCAGTTCTATAGAACTGGTAGTGGGAATTTCCCCCCGCTCGCCGAACCGGGAGTGATCGCCGACTGGCCACACCCCTGAACCGGCTCTCTTGGCACCGCCATGGGCACCGCCATCTTGTTTTTGTTACTGCACCCGCGTGGCACGCAATGTGCGCGCGTCCACGTGACGCGGGAGGAAGCGAACTGGCAGCGAGGTAAGTTAGAATCCACCCCTGCCCTGGGGGTGATCCTATCACTAAACCCATCACCTTTTGGAAAAAAATGGTCATTATTAAACTGTGGGCAGGGAAGAACTCTAAAGTTACCATATGATCACATTTTTGAACCGCACTGTTCATGACAGAATGAAATAGTAAGAAGGCAGCTCAATTGGTCCTTTCTGTTGGTTGATACAAAAGAAGCTTGGTGTGCACTTGACATATAGCTACCCTATTTCCCCCAAAATAAGACATCCTCTGATAATAATCCCAATCGGGCTTTTGAGTGCATGGCAATAAGACCAAGGGCTTATTTCAGGGTTCAAAAAGATATAAGACAGGGTCTTATTTTCGGGGAAACACAGTAGGTTAAATATCTGTGTGAAATGGTCCTGTACTAAGATGTTCCCAATCCAGAAAAGAAATGAATCTTTCTCAGTGAATCGACATTCATGTCAGACTTTTTAAAAAGGAAAAAGAAAGAGCTTTCTGTTAACTTCAATTTCTAACTTCACATCCAGTTTCTGAACAAGACCAGATTAAAGCATCGCTCAGCTTTAATGATTGTCATCATGTTCTTCATTGGCTTTGTTTATCAGAAATAATATTGTTTTCCTGATATCTGCCTTGAATGTAACAGCATGCTATATATACGTATATATTTAAACAGACATAAAGATATGAAAATATGATGTGCATCACACACACACACACACACACACACACACACACACACACACACACACACGTATATTACAGTAGGAATTAGAATTTGCCCAATCTTGCGTGATTTATGCCTTTTCTTCATTTTCTTTATATACTGTACAGTATTAATTCAGGGCTCTGTGGAGGACAGTGAAACATAGCTTCCAGGCGCCTAGATCATGTTTGAATTGGGTTACTAGTTCTTCAGTTAAAAAGGTTGTGGGGGTGGTTTCAGGTTTCATATATTTAAGGCAAGATTCATGAGTGATGGCAGAGCACAGGCTCTGTATGCAGAAAAATGAAGTTTTAGTTCCTGGAAGGAATGTTCAGGAGCTCATGGGAATGAGATGCTGGAGATACCACAAACTGAATTGAAGGGCTTTTCCTAACCTTGAACCCTCCAGAGGTACCACAACTGCTTGTATGCTGGCTGAGAAGTCTAGGGCTTCCCCGGCCGAAATATCTGGAGGACACCAAGTTGAGGAAAGCTGTAGTAGATCGTGGAGTGATGAATCAATGGTCTGATTGAGAACAATGAGAGGAGAAGCACAAAAGGAAGATAAATGATAATATTATCCTTGGGAATGCCAGATCATAATGATCTGTTTTGATTGGCATGCAAAGATGTCCAAGAAAGATCTGCTTGAAAATGGCAGAGTTGAATGCCAAGGACATCTCGGTTCCACAATGGTAGGTGAGCATTCACTGCAGGCATGGAAATGGCAGAGAGGGGTGGATCCTGGAATGATTGCAAGCATCGGATTATCTCACATGTGATCCCACAAATGCTCACCATGGTCCTGAGACCCAGCCTCACCGCATGGGCAATCTCCATGGGGTGGGGGGTGGGGAGGAGAAGGGGGAAGAAAGAAAGGGTCAAATAGTGTGGCTTTCTCATATATTTTTTCCTCTTGTACTTCAGCCAGTATCTATCTCTATCTGTGTAGATTTTGGTAAAACGTAAGTTATGGAATCCTCTTTATGTATTATTGTAATGTACCCAAATGTTACAATGAAGGGGAAAACCCTTCAATACAACCATCCGACTTTTCTTTCACAACAAACAGACAACAGAACTGTGTGTATGGGGGTGGTCTTAAAAATGTAGAGGGAAAGTAGGTAAATTAAAAAAAATTAAGAGATGGCAAAAAGTAATTATTGACCCCTTCTCCCACTAGCTTTGTAACTATAGCCAGCCCCACTGTCTTTAGTTTGATACCTGCAGAATAATATGTCCAAGAACAGCTATACAACGTGAAGTTGCAACTTTTTAATTTTATCTTTATTTCGCTAATCTATTGACAACACAACCTAAAGGTCTCAGCTCTGCTAGTTCTACTTGCATTCATGGGCAAATGGAACCATCTATTCCACATGCACACCTGTTCATGCATACACACACACACAGTCACACACGCATGCATGGACACACAAAATTTGCTTTTCACAATAAAACATTGTGGAACTAGATGATAAAAGCTCATATGACT
This sequence comes from Diadophis punctatus similis, assembly GCA_023053685.1. Taxonomy (NCBI): domain Eukaryota; kingdom Metazoa; phylum Chordata; class Lepidosauria; order Squamata; family Dipsadidae; genus Diadophis; species Diadophis punctatus. The sequence goes on from JALIGW010000017.1 coordinate 14,202,436, forward strand.
TGTCTGCAAAGTATGGCCATGACTGCTCCGTTGTCTTAATTGGGGGGGGGGGGAGGAAAGGCTGCACAGATGTTGATGACAAATGTAGCATTATAAGCTGACACATTAGATTAAAATGCCTTTGACAGTTGAGCTGTTACCTGGCAGGCAAGCCATTTGCTGCAGTGCTCCTGGCACCGTGGCAAATAAACATGAGCATCGATGGGTCCTACGTGTTCCTCAACTGGGAAATAGCAGCTGTTCTAACTCTCTGGAAGGAAACATCCTTTCTTAATAAAATATGGTTTAGATGCCTTCACAGTTGTTGCATTTGTGTGTTTGTGTGTGTGTGTGTGTGTGTGTGTGTGTGTGTGTGTGTGTGTGTGTGTGTGTGTGTGCAAGAAGCTTTCATGACAGGTTGATCATTACTGCTTGAAATGTTTGCAAGGGAATCCTTTGATGGTAGAAAATTTCATTTGTATCAGATGCTTGCAAGCTATTCATTCGATATATTTTTTTAAAAAAGAACTCCCTTTTTAAGAAATATCAGAAAGAAGAAAGGGAGATGGTTCAACCTGTCAATATGTCAGAATTAATTATTGTGGTATTAATGGATGGAATGAACAATCATAGCTCGGCCCACACCATGGACAAGAGAATAGTACTGTGTCAAAAACACATTCTCTGCACCTGTCCCACCCTTAGTAGTATTTTTCTCCGCAAAGAAAACTGCACTGCAAGAACAACTCATAAAACTATCCTTGATCTCCACATCCTTCTTTGCTGTTGTCTCCCTCCCTTCTCTTGATCATCTACGAATCACAGAGTACGCATCTTGTAATTCCTTCACCTCTGAGTGGCGTAGGAACAACCTGAAATGCTTGTGTGAGTCATTTTCCTTCCCTGGTTCTCAGTGGTTACCTTTCAATAATGGAAACAGAATCATTGTGGGCAGTAAATCCTCTCTTCTTTTTTTTCTTCCATTCCAGAGCAGAGACACTGTTCAAATGTCCTATGGTTCAGTGGTGGGTTGCTACCGGTTTGCCCCGGTTCGGGCGAACCGGTAGCAGCATTGGCGGGAGGCTCCGCCCACCCACCTGGACGTCATCACAGCTAATCTGTGCATGCGCAGAAGCGTTGCGCGCGAGCAAAGCAAGCGCACATGCGCATTCACCGTTCCGAACCGGTAGCGAAGGTAAGTGAAACCCTCTATTGCTATGGTTCATATGCAGTGGGTCGAAGTAAAGTTCTGCACAAGCCTCACTGCTTATCTAAGCCTCCACCATCTCCAACACACGGACTGTCTTCATTGGGAAGTCATCAGCTATACATGGCCGTACATTTAGCTGTATGTGCTTGTACATGTAGCATGCTTGGCAAGTACAAAAGAGTCAATATGTGGCTATTTCCTTCCCCTGAACTCTGGAAGCAACTCTTCGGAATCCATGACACCACTGGGCAGCATTATTTATTACATTTGTTATATTAACAGATTAACAGATTGGATGCCGGTCTTAGCTAAAGCGGAATATCTTGGGTTAATTGTCCTGGGGCCGGAAAGGGGAACACCTTTCTGAACATTTTTTCCCCGGTGCTTTGTCATAAACACATGCATGCAAGAGGAAAATGCATGTCCTGGTTTGGGTACACAACCCTAACCTGGACCATTGTCCACTTGGTTTAAGAAAAATGAGGGTTTCACATGGAATTCCTTTTTTTAAAAAACAGATAAGTTGTTTCTGTACTTCTAAAGCTCTTGGACTTTCATGCTCAAGGAAGGGGCCAAAGGCAGGGCAGCTGAGCTACTCTCTTACCCCTAAAGATGGTCTCTCCATGGCAAGGTTGAGGCACAATGGTGAGGCAATGCGGGAATGTTTGTGTTGCTGTTGCCTCCCAGGTTGTATCTGCTCTATAAATAAATACAGGACTTTAGTTGTCAGAGCTGACATTTTGGCACCTTCCATAAAGACACAAACATATGGGATTTCAAAGGGAACAAAAGAAGAAAACAGGCATTATTTAATAATTTTAAAAACCAACAAGACCACCCTGTATTTAAATGTCCTCATCTCCACCAGGATCCACTGAGCACACCTAATACTTTCATGCCTCCATTCTTACCTCTTTTCTCTTACTCCCCCTTTGTCCATGTTTTATACTCCCTACCCATAGCTGTGATAAGAATAAAAGTTATGGACCTCTTTCGGTGTTTCTTGATGACAACGGTTGCTGCTCCACCACAACTCGAGGGCGGCCACCAGGCAGGCCAGGAGTAGGCCAATGGCTAAGATGCAGAAGACCCCTGCAAAGCTGTGCAACTTCAAGGCTTTCCCATCCGTCTGGGCGTTGGTGTGGCTATTCAGGTCACAGCGTCCCATCCGTGGCCACCATTTCTCCTTGAAGACATCCAAGTACCCGGCTTCTTGCAGTTCTAGAATCCTGTAGAAGTTAGATCAGAAGAAAACGGAAGCTGAGAATGTCTACACGAAGCAATGTGTAACAGAAAAAGTAGAAATTGAAAGTTGGCATGAATTGTAAACTGGTTTTTCTGTGCACGGTTAATGTAAGATAAAATTAGTACTAACACCATCAAAGTTGGAGAGTTGGATGTAGGCATCTTAATATTGGGTTGGATTTAAAAATATGTTACCATAATTGATGCTGGTAGAGGCACTATTGACAAACAGGTGGCTTTGGAGAACCGCGTGGTCAAGACACAATTCTTTTGACTTTGACTCTTGAAACCTATTCATGATCTCTGCCCATTTCAGAAGCAAATCCCACCAATAGGTGTGCAAATTCTACTGTTTCTTAGAACTTCTGGCAGTACACAATTTATTTTATTTATTTTTATTTAGGATTCTTATATGCCGCCCTACTCCCTGGGGACTCAGGGCGGCGTACAACATTTGAAGAACCGCTAAACAATAGAATTTAAAACAATTTAAAATACATTTAAAAGGCATTAAAAATCTTACATACATAGGGGAGACCAAGATGAATTTGTCTCAAAACCTCGCCTGCCGGAAGAGCCATGTCTTCATGGCTTTTCGGAAGGCCAGCAAGGTGGGGACAATTTGTATCTCTGGGGGATGACACATGACACATCTATAATCATAAATATCAACAAAGCAAGGGATGTCCCTCCTCTAAGTGGGAGTTCCTGTTCATATGCAATTATTTTTAATTTTAATTTGCTAGAGCAATGATTAGAAATCCTGGTTTTCTTTGAGCACACGATGAAGGTTGAGACCCCCATTCTTTGGTTGTGCATGAAGGAACCCAGTTTCCTTATGAGGAAGAGGAGAACAGCTCTGGGGTGCTTTCTTTGTTGACAGGGTGATGCAGGATCACCCATAAGTATAGCAAGATTACCAATAGCTAGGCAAGATGTGGGGACATATTTTGAGATTTTTATAGAATTGCGTGTCATGTTATTTATAGATATAATGACCCATCTTACATCAAATGACCCGCAGATGCAGTTTTGACAAACAATTTTGACAAACTTTTGTGAGTCATGGTGTTTGCATAGGTGGAGTGGTGATGAAGTAAATGCTGCATTTAACAAGTCACTATACCACTGACCAAGAGTAGACCATATATGACCACTAATGGTGCATGACTGCTATTCTTAGGCATGTACCTCTGAGCTCCCGGTTGTAGTATTACAGGAGCAACAAAGGATACAGCTTAGCTACTGAGATGTGCTGTTAATAAACTACTGTAAATATTTTGGTTTTGCATATCTGTCACTGTAAAATACAGCCCAAAACCTGGTATTTGCAGAAAACTCTTTAGGTAGAGCAGATAGGTTTTTGCGCATCCTGTAAAATACTTTTATTTTTCACAGTGACTATTAACTGTGACTATTTGGCTGGCCTAGAACTCCTATCCAGAACAAGGGCTGAATCCAATCCAACCCATCCCAATCGGAAAGAGAGAGAGAAAAAAGTATTTGTAAAGCCAAAACATTTAACAATAATGCATAAATCAATTGCGCTTACTACAATATCCTGTTGAGGGAGTCAACCCAACTTTGTTATCGTGCAATTACTACAATAACAAAATATTCAATCCTTGCTTTTGCTCTTAATTTAGATTTCCTGGATGAAGATAATCCGGTTCTTGCTAATTATTAAAAAGTTTTGCTCATCAGCAGCCACTGTTTCTAACTTGTTGCATTGTGCACTTACCTACCTTAGCCTTCCATCTACCCCTCAATGGGGAGAGGTTGTAGCTGAATAAACACTGTCTCTCCTGCCTCCCTTAAGTCATCCGAATTGCTAAATGGGAGGCATTCTGAAGAAAGTAGGAGAACCCAGGTTCCCCTACAAAGAATTCAGGACTCAAAACGAGGATAAGGAACCTTGTTGATCCGCTTGCTCCTCTGTTACCTTTGTGAGAAGATATCCCTGTACGGGCTGCCATGCTGGAGAGCCAATCCATACCCTTTGGTACTGATGCTATTTGCAATCACGGTCACCGAGCACTCGTCGTCTGTCAAGGCTGCATATTCTATCACAGCCACATCCCACAAGAACGCGTAGTTGCCTTTCTTGGCCTGCAAAAAAGAGGTAGAAAATAACGTTGAGAAATAAACCATGTATGCCCAAGCCTGCCCTTTCAGAACTGATCCACGCAAGTTTCCATCCAAAAGGTCTCCAGTTCTTGAGTTTTCCTCAAGTTCTCGGACACAGCTGGTCAGACTCCAGTGCTCAAAAATCATTTTTCCCCCTCCTGTCCTGAGAAATCTTTATTTATTTTTTATTTATTTTATTTATTTATTTGTCAAAACGTGTACAAGATAACAGGTATGATGTAAACATAAACAAAAGCAAAGTGGGTATAGGTAAATTTGGACAATAGGACAGTAGGACAGGGACGGTAGGCACGATGGTGCGCTTATGCATGCATATAAAGTTTTGGATGTATTTTCTAAGCTCTGGGAAGAGTTCTAAACACCTCATGCTACCCTTCCCCTCTCTTCTGAATCTAGATTTAGATTTATTATTAGAGTTGGAAGGGACCTTGTAGGTCATCTAGTCCAACCCCCTGCTCAAGCAGGAGTTCCTACACCATTTGAGACAGATGGCAGTCCAGTCTCCCCTTGAAGGTCGCAAGTGTTGGGGCTCTCACAACCTCTGCTGGCAAGCTGTTCCACTGGTTGATCGCTCTCACCCGTCAGAAAGTTTCTCCTCACTTCCAGGTTGAATCTCTCCTTGGTCAGCTTCCATCCGTTATTCCTTGTTTGGCTTTCTGGTGCCATAGAGAACAGCCTGACCCCCTCCTCTCTGTGGCAGCCCCTCAAGTATTGGAACACTGCTATCATGTCACTCCTGGTCCTTCTCTTCGCCAGACTGGCCAAGCTCAGTTCCTGCAACCGCTCTTTGTATGTTTTATTTTCCAGACCCTTTATCATCCTGGTTGCTCTCTTCTGCACTTTCTCTAGGGTTTCAATGTCTTTTTTGTAGTGTGGTGACCAAAACTGGATGCAGTACTCTAGGTGTGGTCTGACCAAGGCTTTATAGAGTGGTACTAGTACCTCTCTGGTCCTTGATTGTATCCCTCTATTTATGCAGCTCAGGACTGCGTTGGCCTTTTTGGCGGCGGCTGCACACTGCTGGCTCATATTTAGTCTTCAATCATATCTGATTGCTCCAATCTGATTGGCAAAGGAAGATATGCCTCTTTTAGATGGTTCTTTTTATTTTAAGGACAGAATATATCTAGTCTTGCCAATCCTAATCTTGTGGTGTAGTGCAGCACAATGCAACGTTACCAGCTGATAACTGGAAGAATAGAGCAAGGATTCTCCCTGGCTAAGCAAATGGAAGATTTATTCAAGTTACATAAACTGTCCCTAAACATCTGCCAGCATCCCAAATAGATCAGATGGAAAACCTGACAAAATGAGCTAATTCTACTTTATTGCAAGGCTACATTAACAGAATCTTGCAAGTCTGAAAGTACAAAACTCCCACCGTCTCTTTTTACCAGTGCCTGGTAAGGTAGGCTGGATCCTTTCTAATTTTCCTTCTCTGTTCCTTTATGCAGCTGTGGGCTCACTCTCTCTTATCTGACTATGCCCTAGGTCAGGGGTAGGCAAAGTTGGCTCTTCTATGACTCGTGGACTTCAACTCCCAGAATTTCTGAGCCAATCATGCTAGCTTAGGAATTCTGGGAGTTGAAGTCCACGAGTCATAGAAGAGCCAACTTTGCCTACCCCTGCCCTAGGTCATTCTCGAATTCCATTACAGCTTCACAGAAGCTCTTCCCAAATGCTGGCTTAGAAACTCTGTAAAGTTGAATTATTTATCATTATTATTAGATTTATTGGCCGCCCATCTCGCCTTGAGTTCAGAATTCATTCTTTAATTCTTGGAAAGAATAGAAAATGGAAAGCACAAAAAAGATATCTACCCTAATGAACGTGGTAATATAATGCAAACTTTAATTAAAGTGGGTGGGTTACCTTAATGCTACAAAGTAAAGCAGCTCATCATCATAAAAGCCTGAAACCAGTTTTATTTCAAACCAATAGTGTATTTTCATTATCAGAAATTTGAGAAGCAGTAAACTGTTAAAGAAAGCCTTCACTGAATGTCATGGCAGAGGCAAAGAACTGTATTTTCCCACTAGATTCATTTGGCTAATATTGGCTTATATTAGTACACACCTACACAGCTCATCCGCAAATGTCAGCCTTAATTGGGATTCTAAACAGCGCCTGCAGGCTGTATGTTTATAATGAATGTAAATCATTTCCGTTAACTTAAGATGTAAGAAATGTCTCTGGATGGGAATTCATGAGGAAAAAAAAAAGATCACTTCACTTGGTTAAAATAATCATTGACTTCCTAATGCATTTAAGTAATATGTTGTTAAGTCTCTAGTGAATGTACAAAGCGCAGAGGAACAGATGGCCTGGAGATTCTAATGCAAATAAATGAGGAATCATAAATGCAGACTTCCAAAGTATTAAACAAAAGTTTATATATTTTCTGAGCCTGGTCCTTGGGAGCTTGAATTTTAGATGCATTCTTAAAGAGCGAGTCGCCATAAGCTAAAGTGACCAGATTTTTTTTTCTTCAAGCGGGACACCATTGACGGGGGTGGGTTTCTCCATTTGAGAAATGTCGGCGTCCAGGTGAGGGGGGGGGGAGGGGGGAGGGGGGACGCGGGAGGCCACTGTACGTCCTACCTACCTGGGACTTTTCCCGGTAGCTTCAGTCGCGTTCCTTGCTAATAGCGTCCAGAGCAGAGCAGCCCCTCCCAGAAGATCGCGAGACGTTATCTTTTGGAAGAGGCTGCTCTGCTCTGGGCGCCAATTAGCAAGGAACGCGACTGAGAAGAGTATAGTATTCTTTACAATCCATAAAGGTGTTCCCCCTGGAAGAATGTTTGGCTGCATTTTATTTTATTTATTTACATTTCTATGCCGTCCATCTCTACAAGATGACTCCGGACGGCATTAATTCTCAGTCCCTCAGGTTTGCGCCTCCTAAATCAAGGTAGTCAGTTATATACACGACAACACAAGGCTCACTTGTTGTTGACAAAGGTGAAAGGAATCTTAATGTGTAGCAGTAAGGTTAAGGCAGAGACAGTAAGACGAAACAGAAACTGGGAAAGGAAATCGCCGTCCCTAAGTACACCCCCCCGCTCTCGAAACGGGAGACTTTTCCCCCTGTGGAGCAGATCCACCAAGCGCAGCAAAGAAATGGAGCCCGGGGGAACCTCTTGGCTGACCCAAGCAGAGTGGGAGGAATGCGATTTCTGGCCAATCAGCACCGTCTTTGTCTTCGCACGAGGAAGAGCGAGCGAACCAATGAGGAAGCAGTGGCGCGGCTCCACCGCCAGTCTTCATTTTGCTGAGAAGTTGCTGATGCAGGGATGGGAATCCGGCCGTGAGCGGCCTTTCGCAGTCCCTGGCGGCTCCCCCCTCGCGTCATGCTCATCACGCTCTGCTACTCTACCGGGAAAAGTCCCAGGTCGGATGTGCGCCCCGTCCCGTCCGCCAGTCCTGCCCCGCCCCCCCCCAACCCCCAGCGCGAGACGCGCGTCCTACCTGGGACTTTTCCCGGTAGCTTCAGTCGCGTTCCTTGCTAATTAGCGCCCAGAGCAGAGCAGCCCCTCCCAGAAGATAACGTCTCGCGATCTTCTGGGAGGGGCTGCTCTGCTCTGGACGCTATTAGCAAGGAACGCGACTGGAGCTGCTACCAGGAAAAGTCTCAGGTAGGACGCGCGCCCCGCCCTGCCCCGCCCCTTTTGCCGCGGCACACTTAGCATGGCCTCATGGGACAAGTGCAAAGTGGCGCTCCCCCCCCAGGGTTCGCTCTGCCCCGCCCCGCGCCACCCTGTGAATAGAGGGGACTGAATCGGAAGCCTGTCGCTCGGGCGCGCGTCTGGCTGGAGGAAGAAGCGGGGGCTCAAAAATCGGGACTTTTTAAGAGGGCGGGCGGGACGCGGGACAAAGCATTAAAAAGCGGGTCTGTCCCGCCAAAATCGGGACGTCTGGTTACCTTACCATAAGCACAGGGGTCTCTTTTTCTTTGAATTTATGCACTGAATATTTTTTATCAAGTAACTGAGAAAAGATGCCATTTTAACCAGGTAGCTACTGCTGAAAATAACAGCCACTAAATAAGTTATCCTGTCCTCATTTATAAGATGTGGAACAATACTATATGCCACCACACTTCGCTGAAACACCACAATCATTACTAGTATTTATGGATTAAGATTACATGGTAGGGTCTACTAGTGATTTAGATACATAACAGCAATTTTCATCTAAAGCAATATTCAAAAGCAATCTTTAAAAGATTGGTCTATTATCTTATTGTCTCAAGAAAATACGCTCCAATGTACCGTATTTTTCGGAGTATAAGACGCACCTTTTTCCTCCCTAAAAGAGGCTGAAAATTTGGGTGTGTCTTATACTTCAAATGTAGCTTTTGGGAAGCTTTTTTTCCACCCCTAACAAGGTGCTAACGATCTTCCCAGCTTCCTATTCCCTCCGAAGAAGGTTTTTTCCAGCCCTAAGTCTTTGCAGGCTTGTTTTCATTCCTACTCCCTCTGAAAAAGTGGTGCTTTTCAGCCCTAACGTGGTACTAACGATCTTCCTGGCTTGCTGCATTTATTTTTATTCCTTATCACTCTGAAGCAGTTTTTCCTGCCCTAAGTCTTTGCAGACTTGTTTTCATTCCTACTCCCTCTGAAAAAGGCTTTTTCAGCCCTAACCAGGGGATAAAATAATGTGCTGAAGCTGAACAAACTAAGGACGCTAGCCAGATGAATACCTGGTAGGTAGATTTTTACCCGCTATTTTCCTCCCCCAAAGCAAAGGTGCGTTTTATACTCCGGTTTAAGTTTTTAAGTTTAAGTTTAAGTTTAATTAAATTTATATACCGCCCTTCTCCAGGGGACTCAGGGCGGTGAACAGCCAAGTAAAAAACATTAAAATACATTTAAGCCAAGTAAAAAACATTAAAATACATTTAAAATAAAATATTCAATGTGGCCCTAATTTAATACAGTTAAAATTTAGTAAAATCTTAAAATTTTAAAATCCCCAAAAACTTTTTCACGCCAGCCCGGCTTGATAAAAATAATACGTCTTGAGGGCACGGCGGAAGGTGGACAGGTCGTGAATTGTTCTTAAGTCTGGAGGGAGCTGATTCCAGAGGGTGGGTGCTCCCACAGAGAAGGCCCTCCCCCTGGGTGTCACCAGCCTACACTGCTTGGCTGATGGCACCCCGAGGAGGCCCTCTCTGTGGGAGCGCACTGGTCGATGGGAGGCAGTTTGTGGCAGCAGGCGGTCTCGGAGATACCTAGGTCCAATGCCATGGAGCGCTTTAAAGGTAGTAACAAGCACCTTGAAGCACACCCGGTAGACCACCGGAACCCAGTGCAGCTCGCGCAGGAGGGGTGTTATATGGGAGCGCCAATTAGCCCCCGAAACCACCCGCGCGGCCGCATTCTGGATCAGTTGGAGCCTCCGGGTGCTCTTCATGGGGAGCCCCATGTAGAGAGCATTACAGTAGTCCAGACGCGACGTGACCAGGGCATGGGTGACTGTGCACAGGGAATCCCGATCCAGAAAGGGCCGCAACTGGCGTATCAGGCGGACCTGATAAAAGGCCGCCCTGGTCACAGCTGTCAGATGGTCCTCTAAGGACAGCTGTGGATCCAGGAGGACACCCAGATTGCGAGCCCTTTCGGCGGGGGCTAGAGACTCGCCCCCGATAGTTAGAGATGGAATCATCTGACTATATCGAGACGCTGGAAACCACAGCCACTCCGTCTTGGAAGGGTTGAGCCTGAGTCGGTTTCTCCCCATCCAGATCCGCACAGCTTCCAGGCACCGGGACATCACTTCAAGGGCATCATTGGGGTGGCCTGGGGTGGAAATGTACAGCTGTGTATCATCGGCGTACTGATGGTACTTCACCCCAAAGCCACGGATGATCTCACCCAGCGGCTTCACATAGATGTTGAACAGAAGGGGCGAGAGAATCGACCCCTGGGGCACTCCATATGTAAGAGGCCTCGAGGACGACCTCTGCCCCCCTGCCAATACAAACTGCGACCAGTTGGAGAGAAAGGAGGAGAACCAACGAAAAACGGTGCCCCCTATCCCTAACTCTTCCAGCCGGTGCAGCATGATACCATGGTCGATGGTATCAAAAGCCGCTGAGAGGTCTAATAGGACCAGGACAGAGGAACAACCCCTGTCCCGAGCCCTCCAGAGATCATCAACCAATGCGACCAATGCCGTTTCCGTGCTGTGCCCGGCCCTGAAACCCGACTGGAACGGATCTAGGTATGATGATTCCTCCAAGTACTGGGGAAACTGTCGTGCGACCACACTCTCAACAACCTTCGCCACGAAGCGAAGGTTGGAGACAGGGCGATAGTTAGCTAAAATTGCTGGGTCCAGGGAGGGCTTCTTGAGGAGAGGCCTCACCACCGCTTCTTTCAAAGCTGTGGGGAAGTAACCCTCCCCCAAAGAAGCATTAATAATTCCCTGGAGCCAGCCTCGTGTAACCTCCCGGGTAGCCAGCACTAACCAGGAGGGACACGGGTCCAATAAACACGTGGCTGCACTGAGCCTCCCCAGAATCTTGTCCACATCCTCAGGGGTCACCGAGTCAAACTCTTCCCAGATAACGTTCTCAAGACTATTCCCTGTCACCGCGTCCGTATCCACCCAGTTGGAGTCCAGTTCCCCCTGAATCTGAGCGATTTTGTCATGTAGATATCGTCCAAAGTCCTCAGCCCTGCTTTCCAGGGGATCCTCCCGCGCTTCTTGATGGAGTAAGGAATGGGTCACCCTGAACAGGGCTGTTGGACGATTCTCTGATGACACGATAAGAGCGGAAAAATACTTAGATTTCTCCGCTTTTATCGCCACTAGGTAGGTCTTAATATGCGACCTTACCAGTGTTCGATCAGATTCAGAGAGACTGGCCCTCCAACCGCTCTCTAGGCGTCTTTTCTGGCACTTCATCTCCCTCAGCTCCTCAGTAAACCAGGGAGCCGAACAGGATCGGAGCCGAGTCAGAGGCCGCAAAGGCACAACTCGGTCCAAGGCCCCACCGGCCGCCCTGTCCCAGGCGGCAACCAGGTCCTCGGCTGAGTTGAGGGCTAGATCATCAGGAAGTGGCCCAAGCTCCGTCTGGAACCTGTCCGGGTCCATCAGGCGCCTGGGGTGGACCCATCTAACTGGTTCCGCCTCCTTGCGGCGTGGGGAAGCGGTATGGAGGTCTAGGTGAAGGAGTGAGTGATCTGACCATGACAAGGGTTTAATGACTACATCCCCTATATCAAGACCACTCAACCACTGGCCAGAGACAAAAATCAAGTCTAGAGTGTGTCCTCCCTCATGTGTGGGGCCATGAACTAACTGGGTTAGGTCCATGGCTGTCATGGAAGCCAAGAACTCCCGAGCCAACTCAGATGTAAAATTACCCAATTAACAGAACATTCTCAATAGGACAGACAGCTGACTTCCTAACATCCATTTCTGAAATCAGGGCTGCAAAGAGAAAAGAATGGAATGGAGAATGCCTTGGTCTTCTTTTCCAGCATGTATTGTTGTGGCTTGCCCGCGTCCCGTGCGGCTGGTCGAGGATCCAGAGGCCCTAGAGCCGCCCGTGGCGTGGCACTATCATCCTGTGTACCTGGCACCTGAGTCTGACAGCGATGAGGACTCAGTGTCAGAGAAGGAAGACCAGCCAGGGCCTTCTGCACCTTCTCAGCCGGTGCAGAGTGAGTCCTCAGAGGAAGAGGAGCCTCTGCTGGATGCTAGGGCTCGCAGAGCAGCCAGCAGAAGGGATCGGCTTTACAGCCAGAGGACTCCTCGCAGGTAAAGCTGAGAGCTAATGGGCCATGCCCTCAGGCTATTTAAGTCCTGGAACACGCCTGAATTGTTGCTGGAAGCAACACCTGTGTTCTGCGAGCATTCAAGACGTCTTTGTTCCAGCTCTGATTTCTGTATTTGGGAATATCAACTCATTGCTTTGGATTCCGGGAGTCCTGCCAACTCCAGTGAGTACCAAGATAAGAACTAAGTAATTGCCAGCTTTGCTTTGAACATTGGACTCTGGCTGAAAAGCTCACGAAGATAATATTCACCCAGACTTTCGTGCCGTTTGTTTCTGGACTTTGAAAAAACACTGACTCTTTACTAAGAATATTCATTAGTAAAACTTCTTGATTTCTTTTGGCAAACAGTTGTGTGCGTGTCTTTTCTGGGGGTTCTGGTGCTGGGACACAACATGTATGAAAGAGCCAACCCAAAACCTTTCTTGCAAAAGCCCTTTAGTTCTTCATTCAGAGTTAGCAATACAGAATATTGAATGAGGGAGGTGAGAATCCATTGCTGCTTTCACTAACGTACTTAAAAAGCTTGGAAACATCAATTCAGTGTAGAAAAGTTGATGGCAACCAATGTGCATGAGTGCCCAATTGCAGTAACAAAGCTTTCAGTGAAGATGGTCACTACTGTCCGTTCTTATTTCTCTTGTTTGAAGTGAGCTTGCAGAAATAATTCTCCAAATTCATCTTCTTCATGCTCCATTACTTTGCCAAACAACTATTTCATATATTGAAAGGTAGGCAAAGATGTTGAGTTGAGTTGAGTTTGACTCCGATGATTGCAGATACACAACCACATGAACCTAGTTTGCCATTGTCTTATTCTTGGATGCTTTTTGTTTGTTTACTTCTTTTCTCACATAAATCCTAAAAAGTCCAATAGCTTTTTTTTCTAGATCAGCTAGGTCAGACTAGTCTGATTTAAATGCAATAAAAGGTGCAGTGTTTCTATTCTCTTCATTTAAATAACCGTGCAGAGAAGAACAATTAACTTTTCTTTTTGTATTTTCAAGCAAGGATAAGCACAGAACTAACAGAATAACAGAATTGGAAGGGACCTTGGAGGTCTTCTAGCCCAACCCCCTATACCAGTGATGGCTAACCTTTTTGTCGTCGCGTGCAGAAAGCGCACACGTGCAGAAAGCCTGTGTGTGCAGAAAGCGTGCGTGTGCAAGACAGTGCACATGAGCAGCCGAACCCATAATGCAATGCACATGCAATCCCCCACCTGCACCCCACCCCTGCGCATGCGTGTGATTCCCCCGTGCTCCACCACCCCGTGCATGCACGCATCACCCCCGGTGTTCCCCCTGCCCCATGCATGCGTGCACAACCCCCCTGTGCTCCCCCTGCCCTTCGTGCATGCGCACATGACCTCCCCATGCTTCCCACCCCCGCACATGACCCCTGCGCTCCCCTGCCCCCAGGTGCATGCGCACATAACCCCTGCACATGTGTGCGTGACACCCCGCACGCATGCGTGTGTGTCTCCTGCATGCGCCCCTCCCCAGTGCATACGTGGCAGAGACACGAAAATCAGCTGGCGCGCGTGCATGCGTGGTGGAGCTGAGCTGGGATGACAGCTCATATGCCCGCAGAGATGGCTCTGCATGCCACCTGTGGCACACGTGCCATGAGTTTGCTATCCCAGCCCTATACCATTTCAGACAAATGGCTATGCCATCTCTTCTTAAAAATCTCCAGTGTTGGCAAACCCACAACTTCTGGAGGCAAGTCATTCCACTAATTAATTGTTCTCACTATCAGGAAATTTCTCCTGAGTTCTAGGTTGCTTATCTCCTTGATTAGTTTCCATCCATTGCTTCTTGTTTACAATATGCCTTCTCCAAAGGCATATTTTAAAACTATAAAGACATATAACTAAAATATGTCTTCTCCTGCCTTGAAGTTATAATGAGATCTAGTTTGTCACAGCTGGATTTAAAAAGGGGGTGCTAAGTTTGAAATCAGGATTGATGTGTATATCTTTCTGACGTGCAGATAAAAGGTTGAAATTAACTCTGGAACTGGAAAAAAATCACATCATATTAACACAATCAGGCTCAATTCATTAAATAATTCCAGCACTGAAGATTTCAAGGTAGCTCTGATTTGTTTGCTTTCTGTCCAAATTTCAACAAACCATTTTGAAAGAGATGGAACATGATTTACATGAGCTTTGCAAACACATGCAAATGTAATTTCATTGGTCTTCTCAATCACTGCATGTTTTTTGCACTGCTGAATCATGGCAATAGTGCCAATTGAATTATAAGTGGAAAGAAGAATTCTCTCTGGAATATCCAAAAATGTGTGGTCTGAGTAGGAACCGACCATTTGCTTTCAAGTTCTCCATAGTGGGTGTAGCTAGCCTCCAAGGATGGGTTAAGGCATCACTTCTAGCCAATCAGAACTGAGTCTGACCACAAAGGTATAAATAGCGTCCCTTATGGGTCATGCCCCCTCTTCAAGACTTAGTTGATAGCCAGAAGGACATAGGATCATTGAACTCCTTGAAGATTTCTCCATCAGCCTGATATATTACACAGTGAGTTTTGATTTACCTCTGCCCCATGAGCTCCCCAGGTGAGTCTGAAATTCCCCTGGGTCGAGGGTACGCTAGAACGTCAGCTCTACTACCGCTCATAAGCAGTCTGCTACGTACGTTCAACTGCTTCAAACAAACTGCCTACAAAAAACACTGAAAACAGAAATCTTTAACAACCATTGAGTGGCTTTTTTTGAGATTCCAGCCAACTTACTGATCAATACCAGGGCATCAATTCACCTTGACAAGCCTTTCCATCCTTGAATACATCATGTTCACAAGTAGGTTTTAAGAATGTCCATGTTCTCACGGCTAATGGATGCTAAGTGAGCATAAAATGGTTCCCTCCTAGATTCCAGACTCATTAGAAGTTCTGTGCATTCCCCTTGCTTTTATGAAAAGTCTCCACACAAATATGCTATAGTCCAGTGATGGCGAACCATTTTTGGTTCGCGTGCCAAAAAGGGGTGTGTGTGGGCGGTAGCGCGTGCTCGCGTGCCCACACCCATTCTCTCCCCCCCACGCATGCGCACAACCCCCCCATGCTGCCCCCTGCGCATGCGCCCCCACACCCCCGCGCAAAGGCCTTACCAGAGCCTGGGACGGTAAAAAATGACAAAACGGGCAAACCGGAAGTTCAGAAAAACGCACTTCCGGTTTGTCCGCTTCGTCTTTTTTTGCATTCTGGGGCTTCAGGAAGCTTTCCTGAACCCTCCGGAGTGCAAAAAACAGCTCACCGGCAAACCGGAAGTGCATTTTTCCGCACTTCCGGTTTGCCGGTGGGCAACGCTCGCGTGCCCTCCACTATGGCTCCGCATGCCACCTGTGGCACGCGTGCCATAGGTTCGCCATCACGGCTATAGTCTATAAAAAAGCACCATGAGTCATGTTAAAAAAAAACATAGTCTACTATAAGAAGCTTCAGTAAATAGTCCAAGTTTCCATTATGATTTTTTCCCCATCTATAAAAATCCATCTTCTCTTCCATTTTCTAGTGGAAAAATGGCTTTGGTCTTTTGAAAACCACAGTTTCCAGACATGAAAAAATAAAGCTAACAAAGGATGACATTTAAAACATGAATGTTACACCTTAGGACTATGATCAGTCAATCAAGACACATTAGGGCTAACAATCAGATTTAGTTTGACAATATTGGTATCTAAATTTAGATCATCTTCTTATTCTTCAACAGTTTGCTAAATGGTTTAAAGAGGTTTTCTAAACTGTTTGCCAAGATGATAGTAAAACATTAATGTTAAATAAATATCTATAATAAATTGATGTTTGCCTTATAAAAAGGGTCTTGTTTTATATTCTTATGAAAATTTATGAGTTCATTTATCTGATATAATAGAGAAATGCTAAATAGTCATAGAGGCATGTTAATGGCCTACTTATTCGGTAAAAGTATTTCATAACATATTTTATTAGCATAATTTGAAAAAAGGAAGCTGAAATTTCCTACTTGTCTCTCTTTGACACAAGAGATGTGGGAAGTGGATCCTCAGTTACCTACCAAAATCGAACATGTTACACAAGTTGGCATGTTAGACAAAAGCTGTGCAAACAACACAAAAATACTTGGAAAATACAGACCCAGATTAGTTTAACTAAAATTATATTTGAAAAAAATAAATAAAAAGCACCAAACCTACTACATTTTTAGAAAGTAGTAGTGTAGGATTCAGATACCCAGTTTTCTATTTTTGTGGTATTACTTTGAAATAAAAAAACTGGTACTTATTTACTCTCAGTGGCTGTAAGGATATACAACTAGCTAGTTGTATATGAACTAGTTCAGATAAAATCTGAACTCAAGTGTGTTTTGGAGTAACTATTTATTTATTTATTTATTTATTTATTAGTTTGTCAAGCACGTATGAGAAAACAATTATATGTATGAACATAACATATAAACATATAAATATAAACAGGTAAAGTATATGCATAAGAAATGAGTATGAATAAATGGGAACAGTAGGACAGGGCCGGTAGGCACGCTGGTGCACTTATGCACACACCCTTAAAGACCTCTTAGGAATGGGGTGAGGTCCACGGTAGACAGTTTTAGGTTAAAGTTTTGGGGGTTTCAGGATGTAACAACAGACTCAGGTATTTATTTATTTATTTATTTGGCAGTTTTTCTATGCCGCCCTACTCCCTCAGGACTCAGGGCGGCATACAACATTTTATAAAAACTCCAAACAAATCATTAAAAAGACAATTTAAAACAGTTTAAAAATCTATATATACACACCATACATACATGGGGGAGACCTCAGATATAAAATCGTCTCAAACTCACCTTGCCTGCAGGAAGAGCCATGTCTTAATGGCTTTTCGGAAGGCCAGCAAGGTGGGGATGATTCAGATCTCTGGGGGAAGTTGGTTCCAGAGAGCAGGGGGCCCTACAGAGAAGGTAGTGTATTCCAGGCACTGACCACTCTGTTGCTGAAGTCGTATTTTCTGCAATTGAGTTTGGAGCGGTTTACTTTGAGTTTGTATCTATTGTTTGCCCGTGTATTATTGTGGTTGAAGCTGAAGTAGTCATTAATGGGTAGGATGTTATAGCAGACAATTTTGTGTACTAAGCTTGGGTCATGCAGTTTGTTAAGCTTAGGATAATGCAGTTTGCCATCCATCTGAATAGACAAGAAGGTTTTAATCCATCAGAGGGACCTCCTCATTAGACCACCATCAGTTGTCTTACTCCAAATGGCTTTTCAAATGAAACCATAAGGTTCTTGGAAAGTGAGAGGATGAACACCATGCCTTTGAGGCAATGATGAAGCAGTTAAGGGATGGATAAAGACTATGTCACGGTGTGATTATTGCCTGTTACATGTATATGCAGGGAGATGCATCCCTATTCAATATAATGGTTTATTCCTGAGCACGTGATTGATATGTTCTTGTACGCATGTGTACATTCCTTTCTCCGCTCTACCCTTCTTGCTATGTCTTCCATTGAGAGAAGACGCACTTTTATATCAGAGATGTAAACAAATGAGGATTTATTGTTTTTGTACTGAAATAAATATTTTTACTTAGACTTTTAAACTGCGGTTTCTTTTCTAATGTCTGATGTCCGGGAAAAGATCAAACATCACCTCTGTGAGATTAATTCTCACATCTGTCAGACCATGAAGGACAGGGTCTCACTGCGAGCATAATCGAGTTTGGAAAGCATAATTATGAAACTGCTAAGTTCTCTACACCAAAACAAAAATCACAGGCAGGATGTAGATGAAGTCAAGATATTATTTTGAAAAGGATGGTAGTTCTCCCCCTCCCTCTGTGGAACATCCTGTTCCACTGGGATCATATGAAGTGTACAATCTTACAACAGAGAATGATCTTCAGTGGAAACATGTCCAAATCTAGAGAAGGCCTTTTTAGAAGACCTAAAAAGGGATTTTAAAAGGTGCTTATTTCATTGTCGCAATTTTTCCAAGGAAAAAATAATAATTGTATGCACAATTTTAAACACAACTATGAGATTTCTCCCATTGAAAGCATTGCTCGGTATCGTCCAAATGATACTCTGGGACAAGTTGGAAATGGTCTGTCTGGACATGTCTGCAAAACCTTGTTATTTGACTTATTCTCCTCTACTGTAAGAGGGCATATTTCCCTTTGCTGTGTTGTTATGTATGCATCTACTACACATGGGGAAAGGAATGCTTGGTCAACACATACAGCTTGACATGTATACCAAAAATGAATTTCAATAAACAATTACATGGAAATGTACAGATAGTGCATACATTCAACTAAAATCTGCCTAGTTCTTACTTATTTCCCAGTATTTAGAGAAGCAAAAAATGATGATGCCATATTGAGAAAAAATGTTTGATGGCAATGTATCTGACCCACTATCCCAGGACTTCAGATCTGCAAATAAACTGTTCAGGAAATGCAATTATAGAAAGGTCTGATCTAAGTTATTTAAGGTCAAGGGAGGATTCTAACTGAATTTAAGGGTGCTAAAATCAAATTTATGATGCAGAACACTTTCAACAAATATCTGAATATTCCCACTAATTCTTTTTTCCAAGGAGAACCCATGTAGACAATGTCTTGCAAGCGGCGTTTTCTAAATATGTAATCTGGTCACGTATTGTTCGCTCTCTGAATACATGCAAATGATTATCAGAGTATTGGGAATGCTAGTAGTTTCACCCTGTGATTTGAAGAGTCGGTCGCACTGTCTTTATTATTCATTTTGAGCTAGAAAGATTAAACTTGCCATTGAAACTTTGCCTAAAGCAAATCTGGGATCCCCCTCCAGGCAAAACCTCTTTGGATTTCCAGGGGAAATCATACTGAGCCGCAGTCACACAAAGCAACATTGATAGGTACCATGATTCAGTGAAAAATAGATCTTTAGCAGGGTGGTTGAACTAAATGGATTGACACGTTACAAGATCAGGGGTAAAAGGCATGGTAACAGAGGCAAACCTCTCTTGATGGGATTTAAGACTGGAAAAATTATGGGCAGAACCTTGATTTTTTTTTTAATCAGCTCTTCACACATTAGAAAAATTGTTTTCAATGTGCTCAAAGGTTAAACAGACATCTGCCTTTGCATCCCAGAGACAGCTACAACGCAGGGAAACATTTTAGGGTAAGTTAAGAGAGCCCTCAATCTTGCATTTTTTTTAAAAAAATGCCACACTTTTGCAAATGTAATGTGAGATTGATACACCTGTTGAAGTACAGCTGGAAACAAGGAATTCTTGAAAAAAATGGCAGAACACCAGGGACTGTCTGATCCCCCTCCCCAAAATCTATCCAATGTGTATTATGTGGTGCATAAATTTGGCTCTTCGTCCATTTTCCTCTAAGCATTCTTCCCAATTCTAATTATCTAAGAGGGAGAGTGAAGACAAAAACAACAACAACAATACAGAAGTATAAAGGTGTTTCCGCTATAAACTCTTGGCCCACAGAATAAAGGATTTCTAAATTTATAGGCAGCAGGTGTTTCAGATTTATTTTTTACACTGCAGCATTTTTCAGAGCGAGGATAGATATATTAAAAATGTGCTACATGTACAAGATTATAATGTTGGCAAGAAGCACCAACACTTAATAGGAGTTTAAGACGAAAGACAGGGGCTCCGGAAAGGGTTATCGTGGGTCACCTGCACTCAGTTGTAGAGTTTCTACGCTTCCTGCAATCAGCTCACACCTTTCAGCTTTCTGCTGTAACTGCAAATCCAGACGTGGCTTATCACTCTACACAGTTGCCCAGATTGTCTGTCACTGAAAATTTGTGCTTCTTTGTGAGTCTAGGTGGAAATTCTCATTTCTACACTGTCTGGCATTCTCAGTCCTGCCTTCCTGTTTGATTGGCATCCTAATTGATCAAGTAAACGTTTCCCAAGACTTTCCCTCTGATCACGATGCTTCAAAATTCAAATCCAAATGCTTTCATTCATGCAAAAAGCCCAAGAGTTGGGAAGGAAGAGAGAAAAAGGACCAAAATTCCTTTGTGCCTACTTCCCCCCCACCACCAACATCTGTAACACAAATTGATTTTTATTTCCAACCATTCCTACAACAGGAAAGCCACTGACCATGATACATGCTTGGATAAATCTCTGGAATGGACTATAGCACGCTACCAACCATAAGGTGGTTTTGAGAAAAATCTCAAAAAAAAAAAATCCATTATTTTATCTTTGTGGGTTTTTCTAAATCTTGTAATAAACAGTCCATAGCTTTCTTGAGAAAACAATTGTTGCAATGATTATTATGGCTGCTGGATTGACGGCACACTCCACCTCCCGTTTTTTACTACTCAGATTGATGTATTTTCTTTGTTTTCTTTGACTTTGTTTTATTGCTCTATTATTTTACTTTCACTTTGTTTAAACTTCCTTTTTATTTCTTTATTTTTTATTGCTGTCAGCCATCTAGAGTAACCCTATGGCAAGACAAGTGGCAAATAATAATAATAATAATAATAATAATAATAATAATAATAATAATAATAATAATAATAATAATAATAATAATAATAATAATAATAATAATAATAATAATAATAATAATAATAATAATAATAATAATAATAATAATTTTGGACCGAAACACCAGAAAACTAATGACAATGCACTACAGTTTACATCCACGTAGTGACACTGATAGACTTTACCTGCCCAGAAAATCAGGTGGCAGAGGACTACTACAAGTAAAGCAAACAGTTGAAGAAGAAAAGCATGCATTGGCGGATTATTTAAAAGAAAGTCAAGAACATCTATTAATTGAAGTAAAGAACAAAAATCTACTGAAGGTCCAACAGACGAAACAAGAATACAGAAAAAATGTGATAAAATCAAGAATGGAGAGTTGGCAAAATAAAGCATTACATGGCCAATTTCTGGAAAAAATAAAAGACAAAGTGGACAGTGAAAAAACTTGGTTATGGTTAACATCTGGTACTTTAAAGAAAGAAACAGAATCATTGATCCTGGCCGCACAAGAACAGGCAATTCGTACAAATGCCATAAAGGCCAAAATTGATAAATCTTCAAATGATGCTAAATGCAGATTATGCAAGGAAGCTGATGAAACTGTAGCCCATGTGCTCAGCTGCTGCAAGAAAATCGCGCAGACTGATTACAAATTACGACACAACTCTGTTGCACAAATGATCCACTGGAATTTATGCAAAAATTATAACATCCATACTGCTACAAACTGGTGGGAACACAAGCCTGAAAAAGTCACTGAAAATCAGATGGTCAAGATCTTGTGGGATTTTCGTATACAAACAGACAAGGTACTGGCGCATAATACACCAGACATCACGCTGGTCGAGAACAACAAGGTGACTATAATTGACATTGCAATACCAGGAGATAGCAAGGTCGATGAAAAGGAACACGAAAAAATCGCAAAATACCAGGACTTAAAAATCGAAATCCAACGATTATGGCACAAACCAGCAGTGGTAATTCCAGTGGTGATTGGAACACTGGGTGCTATCCCAAAAGCACTGGAATTACATTTAAAACAGCTCAAAATTGACAAAATCACCATCAGTCAAATGCAGAAAGCCGCACTGCTCGGTTCTGCACATATACTTCGAAAATACATTACGACTTCCTAGGCCCCTGGGTGGGGCTCGACTAGTAATCAATGCCAAATCCGGCGAAACAACTGGCCGCTGTGATACAATTGTATAATAATAATAATAATAATAATAATAATAATAATAATAATAATAATAATAATAATAATAATAATAATAATAATAATAATAATAATAATAATAATAAAAATAAAAATAAAAATAAAAATAAAAATAAAAATAAAAATAAAAATAATAATACCAGGTGACAGCCGAATTGATGAAAAACAACAAGAAAAACTTAACCGATATCAGGATCTTAAAATCGAATTACAACGACTCTGGCATAAACCAGTACAGGTGGTCCCAGTGGTAATCGGCACACTGGGTGCTGTGCCAAAAGACATTAGCCGGCATTTGAAAACAATAAACATTGACAAATCACAATCTGTCAGTTGCTAAAGGCCACCATACTTGGATCTGCGCGCATCATACGAAAATACATCACACAGTCCTAGACGCTTGGGAAGTGTTCGACTTGTGATATAGTGATATGAAATCCAGCATATAAATCTCGTTTGCTGTGTATTACTGTTTTTTGATGATGATGATAATAATAATAATAATAATAATAATAATAATAATAATAATAATAATAATAATAATAATAATAATAATAATAATAATAATAATAATAATAATAATAATATCATCTCTACTCCATGTATTAATCTCTGACTGTTTTTTTCTACAGCATCAAAGGGACTTGTATTATTCTTGATGACAACATCAAAGACCAAATCCGGCACGCATCTTACCTTCCTGATACCTTCCGAAGGATTTGCTACACAGTTATCAGCTCCGTTATTCTTGCTGATGGTCTTCCATAGCTCAGCAAAAGTGCTGTCTTGCTCTAAAGGGTTGGTGCCTTTTGCTTTAAAGTACTCATAAACGGCTGAATCTCTGACTGTGCCATAAGAGACATCCATTTGCTTGGAAAGGTCCTGAAATGTTCTGAAATGCAAGAGGAATCAAAGAGTTATTGGAAGGAGGGGAAAGACGTTGGCTTTATGGGCTGAAAGAAAAAAGTTTTCTGCAGGAGGAAAATATTAAAACTCCTATAATCAATAATCCTACTTGTTTTCTTTTGATTTCCCCCCTCTTTTTTAATTAAAAGAAGTGTTGTCCTGTCTTTATGTTGGTCAAGAAGACAGGGCAACCATGAGAAGATTCTGGTAATCAGAGGCTGCACTCAACCATCTTAGGGTTTCCTGCCTAAGCAGAGGGTTGGACTAGAAGACCTCCAAGGTCCCTTCCAACTCTGTTGTTGTTGTTGTTGTTGTTGATGATGATGATGATGATGATGATGATGATTATCTGGGGAGGGAAGATGGCAAGGGTCTATCCCAAATGAAGACAATTTTTCAAGTTCTTATTGTCACATTGTCTTAGTGTATAGATGTGTGTTTATGCGTTGATTTAATGTGATGAGCCTACTGCAAAATATAGTTTTGCTTATTGCTTGTTTATTTTTATTTGTATCCCACCTTTATTATTTTTACAAATAACTCAAGGCATTGAACATGTCCAACACATCCTTCTACTTCCTCCACAGCAACAACCCTGTGAGGTGAGGTGGACTGAGAGAGCGGGCCTGGCTCAAAGACACCTCATACCTAAGGTGGGACTAGAACTCATGGTCCTCCACTTTCTAGCCTGGGACCTTTGCCACTAGAATAAGGTGACCAGATTTTAATATTTGTAAAGCGGGACACCATTGACGGGGGGGGGGTTTCTAGGGGAGCAAGATGGGAGGGGTCCGTCTCTCTTATCCTGCACCTTTGTTCACCCCCCAACCCCCCCTTCATTGCAGCCAGGGGTGGGTTCCTACCGGTGCGGTCTTGCCTGTTCGTCGCCGCAGAGCCAAAGAAGCTGGTGGCATTCGCGGTGCGGGGCTTCCCCCGCCCGCTTTCCCCGGCCGCCGGGACACCGCCATTTGCGTTCTTTTGCCCTCTGCGCATGTGCAAAGCGTTCTGCTTGCGCAGAGGGCAAAAGAACGCAAATGGTGGCATCCCGGCAGCCGGGGAAAGCAGGCGGGGGAAGCCCTGCGCCGCAAATGCCACCAGCTTCTTCGGCTCTGCGGCGACGAACAGGCAAGACCGCCGCTGCCCCTCTCACTGCCCTCCCTCCCCACCTGGCAGGAGGAGGCAGGCGAGGCAGAAGGCAGAGGGGTGTGCAGGGCAAATTCAAATTCAAAAAGCGGGACTTTTTTGAAACGCCGTGGGACGCGGGACAAATTATTCAAAAGCGGGACTGTCCCGCCAAAAGCGGGACGTCTGGTCACCTTATACTAGAACCAAACTGGCTGTAGATTTGCTACATTTCCTGAGGCAAAGAAGTAGGCAAGTGTACCAACAATTTTAAGTAGTTATGTTCAAAGAGATCAGGAAAGAGAGAAAAGAGTCAGGGTTACCTATGGAAAAGGTGACCACAGGTTGCCTATCTATCCCTGAAGTAGGATCTCCTTTGATCTAACTGGGTGCTTTGGAGCTTTAATCTCTGCAGCTCTACAGTGGGTTAGATTGTCTCTTTGTACTTTATTATTAGACAGTTTAAAGAAGATATATAAACATTAAAAAAGGAAACAGGAAAAAAAATCCTTGCACAGCAAAGGATTTCAAATGTGATGGAAATTATAATTTTCCAGTATATCATTAGTTAAGGATGAATCACTGAATATATTTTATCATTGTAAAGACTGAAAATTGCTATTAAGCTCTAAGATAAGCACGAATATCCAGAATTCCAGTCAGCACAGCATAACTAACTGCATGGTATGATAAGAACAGTAAATTCAACCCATATTATTGAGAATCTATTCAGATTTAAACATCCCATAAAATTGAAATATGTACTCTATGCATGGAGAAACCCAATTTTGGGATGTGGTACAAATGTATGTATTAACTTGTAGTCTAAGAAAGGTTTCCATTCTTAGTTTAGCGTAAGTTGAATTCTATGTCATATTTACTTTTAAGATAGGAAATTATTTTAGACATAGAATTATACTCCTACAACTTAATTTAGCAGGGATCAAACAGTCTTTCCAGCAAAAAGCATACAATATTCTTGCATTAGTTAACCTATTCAAAGCAAATTCAGTGTACCTCGAACAGTTAGATGGTTTAATAAAGTTTAATAAAAATATTAAAGCCTATAATGGGAATTCAGTATGAAAGAGTGATCCAGCTTGTTCATTCTATTTCCATCAATTCTTAGAGAATGAACTGTCCATTTCAGCAATCAGGAGGTGATCATTATATTAATGATAAAACATTTTATACTAAGTATAATCTTTGGGGTACATTGAATGTTGTTTCACTGAAATTCGCACAGTTGCATATCTATTACTGCATTCAGATTTTGCATCCATTTGACGTCTTCGTTTTTTGCATTGTATTTCCCAAGCAGTTAATAAGGTCAGTTGATATTCTGAGTTGTGTTTTATAAGTTTGCAAATTCACTCAAGTGTCTAAGTACTCCCCCTTGTTTCTGCAGTTCTTTCAATATTATCCTGTTTAGTATTTTCATACTAATGAAGCCACCGTCGTGTTATGTGTTTCTCTTTTGATTTACGTGAATCAATAATGTTACTTGTATATCCAGATCCTTAGAGGTTGTGCAGAAGCATCCTGGGTGGATGGGCGGAGCCTCCTGAAGCCGCCGCTACCGATTCACAGAACCGGGCCGAACCGGGAGCAACCCACTGCTGTTTCTCAGCCCTATAACATCACAAACTAGGTACGTGATTATGTCACTAACAGGGGCGGGTTGCTTACTTACCGGTGCTGGTGCACTGCGCGCGAATCTCCACGATTCGGGCACGCACGCCCCCTCGCGCGATTTTGCTTCTGCGCATGCGTGGAAGCAAAATCTTGCCGAAATCTCACAAGGAGACGCGCACACATGCGATTTTGGCGAGATTTTGCTTCTGCGCATGCATGGAAGCAAAATCTCACTGAAATCTTGCGCACGCGTCCGCTCGCGCGATTTTGGCATGATTTTGCTTCCGCGCATGTGCAGAAGCTAAATCAGCCAAAAAATCACCGAAAAAGATGGCAACGTGCGCGATGGACCAGCGGAGCGGGCTCCTGAGCGGTCACGCGCAAATTGCACAATCGGCCGCTCCCTACCGGAGCTCTGTACCGGACAGCTCCGGCAGGAACCCACCTCTGGTCATTAAGCCTATTTTCCCATCCTTCATAACCAGTTGCATCCTCCTCTTTCTCCTCCTTCTCTTTCTCTTCTTCTTCCCCCTCTTCCTTCTCCTTCCCTACCCCCTCCTCTTCTTCCTCCCCTCTCTTCTTCTTCTCCTCCCTTTCCTCCTCTGGCACATAAGCCATCACCTTTGGTAGAATCGAGACCACAAATCCTGCTCCCATATACAGCCACTTCTAATAAAGAATAATGGAGAAATACCTGAAAAATGCCTCAAAGAAATACATAAAAGACAATTCTACCAAAGCATTTACAGAAACACTTTCTCTCTTCTTATCCCTATTAACACCGCTGTGAAATGCATTCCAATATCTGTATATTCTTTTTTTTTTGCAAGATGCTAGACAGTGTTTGTAATTATTGTTCACTAATTACATACAATTAGAGCAAAACAGCATCTTAGGGTAATACACAGATGGGCAGAAAAGCTGTCAGAATGGAGACCAAAACCCCTTCTATTATCTCCCATCTCATGTCTGCAACATTAGCAAAGAAGCAAATCTCTGATGAATGTGAAAGATCAACTTGAATTAAACAGCTTGAACCTAGACAGGAAATTGTTGTGCATTCTTCCCATGCCAGCCTCTGCTCAACGAAATATATAATTGTCGTGAAACTCTAGTACGAGTTCACCTTCATCCTGCACATTTGAAATATTAGATTTAGATTTATTATTAGAGTTGGAAGGGACCTTGTAGGTCATCTAGTCCAACCCCCTGCTCAAGCAGGAGTTCCTACACCATTTGAGACAGATGGCAGTCCAGTCTCTCCTTGAAGGTCGCAAGTGTTGGGGCTCTCACGACCTCCGCTGGCAAGCTGTTCCACTGGTTGATAGCTCTCACCGTCAGAAAGTTTCTCCTCACTTCCAGGTTGAATCTCTCCTTGGTCAGCTTCCATCCATTATTCCTTGTTTGGCTTTCTGGTGCCATAGAGAACAGCCTGACCCCCTCCTCTCTGTGGCATCCCCTCAAGTATTGGAACACTGCTATCATGTCACCCCTGGTCCTTCTCTTCGCTAGACTGGCCAAGCTCAGTCCCTGCAACCGCTCTTCGTATGTTTTATTTTCCAGACCCTTTATCATCCTGGTTGCTCTCCTCTGCACTTTCTCTAGGGTTTCAATGTCTTTTTTGTAGTGTATATTAATTTCCTTCCCTTGCATTGATATTTATTCCTTCTTCTTTGGTGGCCACTAAAGCTGCATTCAATCTTGTTAACTGTAAATTCATCTGTTTAACTACATGCATCTAGCTGATTATGTAATT
This sequence comes from Diadophis punctatus similis, assembly GCA_023053685.1. Classification (NCBI taxonomy): domain Eukaryota; kingdom Metazoa; phylum Chordata; class Lepidosauria; order Squamata; family Dipsadidae; genus Diadophis; species Diadophis punctatus. The sequence continues at coordinate 14,229,970 of JALIGW010000017.1, forward strand.
AAAATCTCCCCCTAATTATTTTTTGTCTGTAGCTTAGTTAATTCATACTTAGGTTTCCTCCAGTCTTTTCTCCTTTTAGAGCTTTCAACTGTGACTTCTTTGAAAGGCACAGAGTCAGTTAGCTGATTAATGTTGCTTGTATATCACTGTGTAAGCAACATGTGTTTTACTAAAGGCCATGAGGTGGGGGAAAAAAAAACCATAGCCCAAGAAAAATCACAGGCAAACATTCTCTCATGAAATAAAAATAAATCACACAACTACTTGATTTTCTCATTTATGGTTTCAACGGATTGCTTTTGATAATCAGTAATTAGAGCTCAGTGTGCATAATTCTGCATTGTAAACATCGTTGGGGGAAAGTTAAGGTTTAAATCTGTCTTCCAAATTAATGCACTGTCCTGGTGACAGAGTTCTGGGAATTATGGGAGTTGAATTTCCACACATCTGTAGGAATAGCTTTTCCTACCTATCACAAGGTGGGTTTGGAAAAAGGAGCAAGCAGGAATTTCTAGTTTTCTAAAATAAGACCTGTGCGATTTCAATCAAAAGAGCCGAGGTGGCGCAGCGGTTAGAGGCAGATGCTGCAGGCCACTTTAGCTGACACTGATTCGCAGCTCAGCGGTTCAAATCTCACCGGCTCAAGGTTGACTCAGCCTTCCATCCTTCCGAGGTAGGTAAAATGAGGATCCAGATTGTTGGGGGCAATGTAAATATATACATTGCTTACTGGTGTAAACCGCTTAGAGAGTGCTTGCACTGTGAGGCGGTATATAAATCTCACAAATAAATAAATAAAAATAAATAAATTTCACAGTGATTTGAAAGTTTCTGGGGAAGCTGCTACCCTAGATTTCCGACAAATATGAATTCTTTCTTTAAATGTATTTATTCAATTTGTGTCCTGCCTGAACTCCAACTTTGAGTGGCTTACAATAACAGATAATACAAAAGTAGCAAAATATGTAAAATTAATCAAAACTAGTACCACAGTGACTGCAAAATAATCACAAGATAACAAGTCCAACAACAAAGCAATTATAGATATCAGAAACAAAGGGGTTCCTGCTACTTTATCCCAAGTCTTGGGTAAATAGCCAGGTCCTTAAGGCTGTTTGGGTTGTCATCAGGGTGGGAAATGCATGAATCTCAGAGGAGATCCCATTCCAGAGGGCAGATATTGCTACAGAACAGGGGCGGGTTCCTAATTTTTTTACTACCACTCTTTGGGTGTGGCTTATTTTGTGGGTGTGGCTTGCCAGCCATGTGATTGGGTGGGCGTGGATTCTCAGACTGCTGAAGGGAGGGGAACTGAGATAGGTCCTGCCGCCCATTCCCCCTCCCCTCAGCAGCCCGAGAAGCCTCGAACGTGCAAAAATGCCTGGGATCATCACCGCGTGTTCGTGGCTTCTCAGACTGCTGAAGGGAGGGGAATGGAGATAGCTCCTGCCGCCCGTTCTTTCAGCGTCTCACGCGCTCCCTCAGCCATCCTCCCCTGCTTGGACTCACTGTGGGGTAGGAAGGCAGCGTATGAGCAGTGCCGGAAACTCAGCTTCTGGGCATGCGCAGAAGAAAATTTAAAAAAAATTTTTTTTTAAATGGCAGCGCCCAGGCACCGGCAACCGACCGCACCGGTACTGTGATGTCACCAGTGGGCCGCTACCGGTGCTATAGAGTGGACTGCACTGGTAGGAACCCACCACTGCTACAGAAAGATCCCACTTCCTGGAATCTTATGGGCTTGGCCACCTTGTGAAAAAGACACCCTCAATTTGATAATAGGATATTTCCTTGTTTATTTCATTTCCTTTGTGCTTCACTATATTGAAGGTTCTTGAGAAGAAGAGTCAGTGTTCCTCTGCTGGTAACTATTGTTCAAAACACAGAAAGATTTTGAAAATTCTAAGAAATCAGGGGAAATGACCTGTTCTTGCTGAAAATTTGGCAAGATGGCATTTACTAAATATTTAAGATATAACAAATGCTTCTTGGTTAATTGTTGTCTCTCAGTGTTGTCATTCATCTGTAAAGCCAAATGAATGAGAAAATCCTTTCAAATATATTCATTAAGTAGAAAAGTGCAACAAAATGAATGGATTTCTTGTATGTAACTTCACTTGATTCCAGTCATTATTATATCATTATATCCAGATGCTTTGCTCCAAGATATTATGACATCTTCAAAGTAAACATCCTATTTATTGTAAGCTATTTATTATATAGCATAAATAAAGGCTACATACATTTGTTTGTTTTTCTCCTTTGTTTCTTTCTAATTGTGTTTCTTTTTCTGTATTGTACGTAAGCCAACCTGAGAATCAGGTAAAGTAGGTGGATGGATCATAAATACTAAAAATAGCTTTCCTTTCTGTTCATCTTTGCCACTCATTCATCTTTCTCATGATATAACAAAATCCAAAAACTTCACAATAATTAATCCCTTCTCAAACCTGCTCAAACACAGGTTTCCTGGAAATCTATCAACTACAATTACTGCAACAAAACTCTTCCGGCCTTTAGCACCATCAGGAATGCAGATCCTGAATTATGGCTGCTTCAAATTAACAGGATTTATTTTGTTACATGAAGGCACAATTAGATTTTCTACTTCCACAAACAAGAGGTGCAAGCTCCGCCACATTACATTTTACTGAAGTACCGTATTTTTCGGAGTATAAGATGCACCGGAGTATAAGACACACCTTAGTTTTTGGGGAGAAAAATAGGGGAAAAAATCTGCCTACCAGGTATTCATCTGGCTAGCATCCTTAGTCTGGTCAGCTTCAGCACATTATTTTATCCCCTGGTTAGGACTTTAAAAAACCTTCTTCGGAGAGAGTAACAATGAAAGAGCCTGCAAGCCGGTAAGAGCTGGGAAGATAGATAGCACCTGGTTAGGGCTAGAAAAAAACTTATTCGGAGCAGCTTCAGCACATTATTTTATCCCCTGGTTAGGGCTGAAAAAACCTTTTTCTGAGAGAGTAACAATGAAAGAGCATGCAAGCCAGTAAGAGCTGGGAAGATCGTTAGCACCTGGTTAGGGCTAGAAAAAAACTTATTCAGAGCAGCTTCAGCACATTATTTTATCTCCTGGTTAGGACTTAAAAAAACCTTCTTCTGAGAGAGTAACAATGAAGGAGCCTGCAAGCCAGTAAGAGCTGGGAAGATCGTTAGCACCTGGTTAGGGCTAGAAAAAAACTTATTCGGAGCAGCTTCAGCACATTATTTTATCCCCTGGTTAGGACTTTAAAAAACCTTCTTCGGAGAGAGTAACAATGAAAGAGCCTGCAAGCCGGTAAGAGCTGGGAAGATAGATAGCACCTGGTTAGGGCTAGAAAAAAACTTATTCGGAGCAGCTTCAGCACATTATTTTATCCCCTGGTTAGGGCTGAAAAAACCTTTTTCTGAGAGAGTAACAATGAAAGAGCATGCAAGCCAGTAAGAGCTGGGAAGATCGTTAGCACCTGGTTAGGGCTAGAAAAAAACTTATTCAGAGCAGCTTCAGCACATTATTTTATCTCCTGGTTAGGACTTAAAAAAACCTTCTTCTGAGAGAGTAACAATGAAAGAGCCTGCAAGCCAGTAAGAGCTGGGAAGATCGTTAGCACCTGGTTAGGGCTAGAAAAAAACTTATTCGGAGCAGCTTCAGCACATTATTTTATCCCCTGGTTAGGGCTGAAAAAACCTTTTTCTGAGAGAGTAACAATGAAAGAGCATGCAAGCCAGTAAGAGCTGGGAAGATCGTTAGCACCTGGTTAGGGCTAGAAAAAAACTTATTCGGAGCAGCTTCAGCACATTATTTTATCTCCTGGTTAGGACTTAAAAAAACCTTCTTCTGAGAGAGTAACAATGAAAGAGCCTGCAAGCCAGTAAGAGCTGGGAAGATGGTTAGCACCTGGTTAGGACTAGAAAACAACTTCTTTGGAGCAAGTAGAGCAATGAAAAAAAATTCTGCAAAGACTTAGGGCTGGAAAAACATTCTTTGGAGAGAGTAACAATGAAAAAGCCTGCAAGGTAAGAGCTGGGAAGATCTGTTAGCACCTAGTTAGGGCTGGAAAAAAAAGCTACATTCGAAGTATAAGACGCACCCAAATTTTCAGCCACTTTTAGGGAGGAAAAAGGTGCGTCTTATACTCCCAAAAATACGGTATGTCATTTCAGTGAGCCTGACATAATATAAACTGCAGGCGATGAATTAAGAGATACATAGAGTAAAATTTTCATATCCACCCATTTTGTCACTGGAGATTTCATCCTTCTGGCTCATGGCACTAACCAATAAACTCCCATTAAGCAGGATATCATTTATTTGCGCTGGTTCTAATCAAATTAAGTTTCTTGGCATATTTTGAGCTAATTTTCCTCTTTGAAATGGTGCTCATTCATCTGCCTTACATCATTTTCTTATTGTGTCAGTCCCATCATCTCAATAAAAGAAAAGGAAGATAAGCAGAAAGAAGGTGGAGGAAAATCAGGCTGAATATCCACAATATTTGCAAAATGATGTTGCCACAGTGGATGAAGCACCATCTATTCAAACTTGTCAGTATATAAGAGTTTATAAACTGGAATAGCCATAACAACAAGTCAGCCAATGGGAACTGTTTGGTGATTGAGAGCCATGTGCGAGGGCGGTCGGTCGTCTCCCTCCATTCAGGTTTATTGTTTTATATGTCTTGGTAGCGTAAAGTAGTGATCAGAATAGATTTTATGTTTAATTTTCTTTTTTTATATCTCCCTGACCAAGGGTAATGCCCTCTGTTTCACTTCTCTCTCTCCTTAGAGGCTTGATTTTACTGTTACAATATCTCTATGCTCTGCAGGATTGCTTAAGATGCATATTTCTATTATGTGAGAAATAGAAAGACTTTGACATGTTTCTTGAACGAAGAAGAAAACAGTTTATTTAAATACAAACTTCTCAGTAAATGTCAAGTAAATTTCTTACAGCCACAACCAGCTATTCAATTCTTTTACACCTTTTCTTCCCCTCAGAGACTTTCCTAGCTTTCCTGACTAAATCTAAGAAAACCCAGTTCTTCTTTAGATTAAGGCCTATAGATTAGAGCACATTTCACCGTTTATCTCTATCTACAAATAACATAATACATCAATCAATAAAGTCCCCTGACCCTGGCACCTGCTTCCCACAGAACTGCCTAGAGCCTATTTTCTCTCCTGTTAACTTCCTTCTTGGACAGTTAAACTCAGGCAGAGAATCCCTATAAACCTTCCCTCTTGGAAGTTAACACACACAGAGCTCTCCTCAGCTCTTCCAACTAGGCCTTTTATAGTTCCTGGCCCTGCTATCTATGATCCGATTGGCTATCTCCTTATGATGTAATCTATCAAGGTTGACTCAGCCTTCCATCCTTCTGAGGTCGGTAAAATGAGGACCCAGATTGTTGGGGGCAATATGCTGAACTCTGTAAACCTCTTAGAGAGGGCTGTAAAGCACTATGAAGCGGTATATAAGTCTAAGTGCTATTGCTATCCCCCCTCCCTTCTGGAGAACTGGGATAAACACCTCCCCCTTTCTACTTACCATACATTTAAAAGCTGTTTGGCTCCATACTTACTTGTGTATACAATTCCTTTTAACAACATTGTACTTTATACAACAGCTTAACTCGTTTACCTTCAGTACCTGTATGTGGGCACCACACCATGTCAGACAACTCGGAGCCTGGGTGTGGCTTAGCTTAACTGTTCTGTGTATATAAGCTTGCTTCTAGTTCTGGTCCTTGCTTCTACTTCTACTTCTTGTCCTTGTACTTGCTACCACATTGCAAGAGCTGCATGGGTATTGCATACATGCATCATGTTTTATATTATTGTATATAAAGAAGTTTCTTCTATAAATGAATCCTGCTGAATTATTTACTTGTGTGCTGGCTGGATAGCTACAGACTCTGACAAAACTTTTATTAGCTTTCCTTTTATAGAGGGACTGTTGTTTAAGCCTAACTTAGCAGCATATGAAGAAGAATCTTCTCTGCAAGAGCTATGACCATAGCAAGGCAGCTCACCTTTTAGTGCAAGCGATATGCCAGTTCTTTGTTATTTAGACACACACACAAAAAAATCGGGCCAAAAAATTCTAATACAGAGCTTAAAACAAGCCACAGTTGTAAGCAATACCAATGTTAGCACTGTTCCAATATCTAAGGGGCTGCCAAAAAGAGGAGGGGGGTCAACCTATTCTCCAAAGCACCTGAGGGCAGGACAAGAAGCAACAGATGGAAGCTAATCAAGGAGAGAAGTAACGTAGAACTAAGGAGGAATTTCTTGACAGTGAGAACAAATAATTAGTGAAACAACTTGCCTCCAGAAGTTGTGAGTGCTCCATCACTGGAGGCTTTTAAGAAGAGACTATACAACCACTTGTCTGGAATTTCTTTCTTTCTTTCTTTCTTTCTTTCTTTCTTTCTTTCTTTCTTTCTTTCTTTCTTTCTTTCTTTCTTTCTTTGCGAGATTTATATACCGCCTCACAGTGCAAGCACTCTCTAAGCGGTTTACACCAGTAAGCAATGTATATTTATATTGCCCCCAACAATCTGGGTCCTCATTTTATCTACCTCGGAAGGATGGAAGGCTGAGTCAACCTTGAGCCGGTGAGATTTGAACAGCTGAACTGTTGATCACAGTCAGCTAAAGTAGCCTGCAGTACTGCACTCTAACTGCTGCGCCACCTCGGCTCTCAGGTTCTCTTGCTTGAGCAGGGGGTTGGACTAAAGTTCTCCAAGGTCCCTTCCAACTCTGTTATTCTGTTACCTAGCTGAAAAACTCTTGGGGAAAGCCAATATATTTAGAAAAAATGCTTTTTGAAGCAGGCCTTCCCAAAGAACAAATGTTGTCACTGAAGCCCAAATGAGCTACACATTTTGATGCCTACCTAAAAGGCTAAAACAAGCAGTTGTCCCCACAAGCCGATGCGCTAAGCCAATAGTTCATTTACTGCACTGTCATGTTCATTAATATTCTCATAGTCTAACATCATGTTCATTAATATTGTGATAGTTCGAGAAGGAGCCAGCAACCAGACCATTTGACAAATAGAGTGGCAGCTTCATCTTTCATTACATTCTCCTTATACCGAGCATCCTTGTGTACAAAGAGGAATAAAATACACAAAAGGCCCTGTGGAATGATCCAGCTGGCAGTGGATAAAAGGACAGTTTGGCAGGGCTTCTAAACTAAGGCAGAAACATAAACACCATAAGAACTCCTAAAGGTTAATCCACAGAGGCTTCAAGAAACACTGGAATCTTTCATTTCAAGTCCTCCTAGCGCTAAGTTTTTTATTAACAGTCACATTTACAAATTAGCCTGTTCCGCAGAACTGGGAATAGTTACCATACCCTAATTTTATGGAGAGCTTTACTGCCGCCATTATGGAGCTGCAATATTTCTAAAAATGCTGGAATGCTTCTATTATTCTTGGAATATGTCATAAAAGAGGCAAAGCATAAATAGAATCGTAGTGGCAAGGGAGCCAGGCAACTTATGGAGTTCTTATGGAGAGCCGAGATGGTGCAGTGGTTAAATGCAGCACTGCAGGCTACTGCTAGTTCAGCAGTTCAGCTGTTCAAATCTCACCGGCTCAAGGTTGACTCAGCCTTCCATCCTTCTGAGATCGGTAAAATGAGGACCCAGATTGTTGGGGGCAATATGTTGAACTTTGTAAACCGCTTAGAGAGGGCTGTAAAGCACTATGAAGCGGTATATAAGTCTAAGTGCTATTCTTATCAAGAGCCTGCTGTGATCCTGATAGAACACTTTTTTTCTTTTAACAGAAATGACTGCCTATTTTTAAAGGACGTTGTCTAGCTATTTTGATTGTGTGATTGATGGCAGGGATAGGTAGCTAGCTAGCTAGTTGATTATAGATGGGTAGATACCATATTTTTCGGAGTATAAGACGCACCGGAGTATAAGACGCAACTTAGTTTTTGGGGAGGAAAATAGGAGAAAACAATCTGCCTACCAGGTATTCATCTGGCTAGCATCCTTATTCTGGTCAGCTTCAGCACATTATTTTATCCCCTGGTTAGGACTTAAAAAAACCTTCTTCTGAGAGAGTAACAATGAAAGAGCCTGCAAGCCGGTAAGAGCTGGGAAGATCGTTAGCACCTGGTTAGGGCTAGAAAAAAACTTATTCGGAGCAAGTAGAGCAATGAAAAAAAATTCTGCAAAGACTTAGGGCTGGAAAAACATTTTTCAGAGAGAGTAACAATGAAAAAGCCTGCAAGGTAAGAGCTGGGAAGATCTGTTAGCACCTAGTTAGGGCTGGAAAAAAAGCTTTGAAAAAGCTACATTCAGAGTATAAGACGCACCCAAATTTTCAGCCACTTTTAGGGAGGAAAAAGGTGCGTCTTATACTCCAAAAAATACGGTAGATAGATAGATAGATAGATAGATAGGTAGGTAGGTAGGTAGGTAGGTAGGTAGGTAGGTAGGTAGGTAGGTAGGTAGGTAGATAGATAGATAGATAGATAGATAGATAGATAGATAGATAGATAGATAGATAGATAGATAGATAGATAGACAGATAGATAGACAGACGGATAGATAGACAGATAGATAAATTAGATAGATAGACAGATGATAGATAGATCATTTTTATTACTTGAGCTAAAGCATTCAAAATGAAGGAGAGTGTAAATTCACAAAACAAAATTCTGAAAAAGATTAAAGGATTTGGAAAAATAGGTGACGGCACCAATGCTATTTACACAATTAATACTATGCGGTCTTTTAGGATACCCAATCACTTGTTTCCAATCTTTTGCCCACACCACTAAGCCATTCTATAAGAAGAAGGTTAAAGAATGATGATGTTCTGTTAAGATAAGGGACCTGCTGAAGTTCTTGGAATGAACAATGCAGGCCTCTGGTTTTGCAAATTTCCATTTGGAGCATTGTTAGTTTTAGGTATTTCCTTCCTTCCTTCCTTCCTTCCTTCCTTCCTTCCTTCCTTCCTTCCTTCCTTCCTTCCTTCCTTCCTTCCTTCCTTCTCTCCATTTCCCCCCTCCTTCCTTCCTCTCCCTTTCCTCTATTCAAGTCACAAGACAAGGGCACCTTTAAAATGTTTCCTGCTAGTATTTATTATATTAAATTATCAATATTAAATTTATAGCTATAATAAACAGGAGTGGGCAAAAAAGAAGTAAGTGTACTTTGATATCTCTAAATACTTGAAGTGGCACACATATGCTGTATACAGAACATTTAACATTTGATTTTAAAACCGCCTATTTAATGCAAAAAAAAAATTTGAGTTGCATGTGAAATTTAAGATACCATTTATGTGGACTGAGATTTGAAATTACTGACTTTTATATTTATTTACATAATTGCTACTGGAAATACTTCGAAATGCAGCTTTCAATATTCTTGAAAGCAGCCTGATAGATGAGCACTATTAAGGTTTAACCATTTCGTGCAAACCGGCATCCCAACTAAAAACAGAATGGAACGGAACAAAATAAATATATGTACTACATGCACAATAATACAAAGGAATTAAACTAAAGTAATCAAAACTCAACCAACAGGAAATAAATTGCAAAAAAAAAAAGTATTTACAACCTTGACCTGAGTTTTGATTGATGACCAGAGAAATAGTCTATATGTGCAATCAAAGCATAAACTTTTCTAGTTAGGAACAAGGAGCCATTTTTTCAAGGGGATTCAGAATTAATTAATTTAGTGCATTCTTGTTCAGAAAAGAATTGACCTGGGGCACAGGGCATGACCGATAGTGTTATTAAGAGAGGCCTTAAAGAAAGAGTATCCAGTCCTAAGAAAGAGAAGAAAAGACACTCAAAATAATGATTTTGTTAAATATAAGATGGAACAGAGAGAAACTTGGACAAGCTGATAATTATTTTTGATGCCCAAGGGCAATGGGACACAAGCTGGACAACGACATAATGTAATATAAAAGACCTTGACCATGTACAATATCAGAATGATCAAACAACTGGCAACTTCAACTTACACATTGGCAAAAAGTATCAGAATACAAAATACGAACTTGGAGGACACGACCTTGTAGACGACCCTCACACTGTCAAAGACCTTGGAGTACTGATATCTAATGACCTAAGTGCCAGAGCCCACTGTAACAACATTGCCAAAAAGGCACTAAGAGTTGTTAATCTCATCTTGCGTAGCTTCTTCTCTGGAAATATTACACTGCTAACCACAGCATACAAAACATTTGTTAGACCAATTCTTGAATACAGTTCACCTGTCTGTAACCTGCACTGCATATCGGACATTATTACAATCGAGAGAGTCCAGAAATATTTCACAAGAAGAGTCCTCCACTCCTCTGCTCGCAATAGAATACCTTATCCCACCAGACTTGAAATATTGGGATTAGACAATTTAGAACTATGTCGCCTTCGATCTGATCTAAATATAGTTCATAAAATCATATACCAAAATGTCCTTCCTGTCAATGATTACTTCAGCTTTAACCGCAACAATACACGAGCACGCAATAGATAAAAACTTAATGTAAACCGCTCCAAACTCGACCGCAGAATATATGACTTCAGCAACAGAGTGATCAATGCCTGGAATGGACTATCTGACTCTGTGGTTTCTTCCCCAAACCCCCAAAACTTTAACCTCAGACTGTCTACAGTAGACCTCACCCCATTCCTAAGAGATCTATAAGGGGCGTGCATAAGCGCACCACTGTGCCTACTGTCCCTGTCTTACTTCCTATTGTCCTCTTTTGTCTGTACTTCTATGCTTATGTTATGGTCATACAAACACCTACTATCTTGTACATGTTTGACTAAATAAATAAATAAATAAATAAATAAATAAATAAATAAATAAATAAATAAATAAATAAATAAATAAATAAATAAATAAATAAATAGGGCTAAAGGTGAAATTTCTGAGCCATTTTTGTCTATTTCAAAGATGTCCTTGAGATGTTCCTTGAGACCCAAAACTGTCCAGTAATTTAAACTTGACTGCAGAATAGAGAACAAATTATGTTGCCCTAGACTTGGCAATGTTTTGTTTTTAGTGGAAAATGGACAATGACCTAAAATGTCAGAAGAAAAGTAACAATCCAATTTTGGCTGGGCCCAGGAAAAGGAAGAGCGCTTCTGCCTTGATTTTTCATTCTCCCTCATCCATGAAATTGCTCTGCCCAATTATCTAGTTATGCCTTTACTTGAGCAAGAAAACACGCTCATTAAAGCAAAATATTTAATTCTTGCAACGCAATTAAAGAAAAAAAACCCTGTATCCAGATTTCAAATAAAATTCAGTCCCAGAAGTAGTTTTCAGTTACTTTATGTAAATTAAATATATTCCAAAGTTAGCATGAAAGCTATTTTGTCCAAATCAGAAATATCTGGCAACTGACACAGATTCTTATTTAAAATAAAAACAAAAAATTACTTTGATTATATATGCAGTTTTGTCTTCTGCCTACTTTATTCTCATTTCTTCAATCATCCATCTTCAGAAACCTCATTTATTAAAACATGAATAACAGAGATTTTTTTTAAAAAAGAAAGGCTAATGCAATTGATTTAGATTCAGCAAGTCAACTGTTACTAACTGGACTGGCAAAAACGTGTGTGTACTCTAGCTTTTAAAAGCTGGGTCAATTTATGTCTATTGCTGGTTAGTTCCTTTAATCTTTTTGATCTGTCTCACATTATTTGACAGTTGTAACCATTATCATAAATTTTATGTAGAATATGTAACAGAGGAGATGACCAATCAAGACAATTTGCTGTGCTCTGCAGGAATTGGAGTCAAAGAATCATCACTCCGATTTTAGGAGCAAGATTGATCTTGCAGTTTCTCGAAAGAAAATCCCATAGAGACATCTAGAACACGAATAGGGACATAACACTATGTATGGTGTGTGTGTCTAATGTGGTGGGATGCTCTACAAATCTGCTGCGAAACACAATTTCTCTGGGAAACTTGTTAAGAGTCCCCATCAGCCTGGTATTATGCACAAAGTAAAATACAAATAAGGTAGCCATAAATAAGGAAGCAGTGTGAAAACCAATCAAATAGAAGAAGATTACCAGGATTGAGTGGTCCACAAACTGGCTGATCATTCAATTAATTGACTGACCAAGTTGGGCAGTTCTACAAAGCAATTTCCACTAAAACTGGTGGAATGGTCTGGATGGCCTCCAGCTATTAGATACCTTCATGAAGAGCCTGTCCAAAATTTTGCAATCTGATAATATCAAAGTGAGGCTATCTTCCAGTCATCTCTCCTCTTCCTATTATAGTCCAGGAAAGTTGCCTGATATTTATCATCAGCTACATGAAGGAAGTTGCAATGTATATTTATATTTATCATCATATTTATCATCATATTTATATTATGATAATATGATAATATTTATCATCAGCTACATGAAGGAAGTTGCAATGCATGGCTGTGAAAGTTGGACCATAAGAAAGGATAAGCGCCAAAGAATTGAGGCCTTTGAACTATGGTGCTGGAGAAGACTCCTGCGAGTCCCTTGGACTGCAAGGCGATCCAACCGGTCAGTCCTAGAGGAGATCAACCCTGACTGCTCTTTAGAAGGCCAGATCCTGAAGATGAAACTCAAATACTTTGGCCACCTAATGAGAAGGAAGGACTCACCGGAGAAGAGCCTAATGCTGGGAACGATTGAGGGCAAAAGAAGAAGGGGACGGCAGAGAATGAGGTGGCTGGATGGAGTCACTGAAGCAGTCGGCGTGAGCTTAAATGGACCCCAGAGGATGGTAGAGAACATGAAGGCCTGGAGGAACATTCTCCATGGGGTCATGATGGGTCAGACACGACTTCGCAACTAACAACAACAACAACATGAAGGAAAACAAATTGAGACATAATAGAAATGCACTTGACTCTGATTAGCCAAAAGTTGGGATTCAGTATGTTTAGACAGTTTCTCTTAAGATATCTTTAGCTTTTCCCTTCAGAAAGTATTTACCCTCTTTAGTTCAAATTCTATCTTGTAGTGGGGAAGAACTCAAAACTTTGAGTTTTCCAAAATGAGAATTACTGAACCTGCAAAAAGTTGGTTCATTTATTGAACTGAAAAGTTCATTTCAGGCCAAGTCTCTTAGTATGTCCAGTGTCAAAGTGTGTGGAAATTGCATCTAGGTAGCTGGTAAGGAGCAAATTAGTTGAGTAAACAAATACAGTGGTGCAAATTTAAATAATGAACAACTGAGCTGAGGTGGCGCAGCGGTTAGAGGCAGGTACTGCAGGCCACTTTAGCTGACACTGATCCGCAGGTCAGCGGTTCAAATCTCACCGGCTCAAGGTTGACTCAGCCTTCCATCCTTCCGAGGTAGGTAAAATGAGGACCCAGATTGTTGGGGGCAATGTAAATATACATTGCCTACTGGTGTAAACCGCTTAGAGAGTGCTTGCACTGTGAGGCGGTATATAAATCTCACAAAATAAATAAATAAATAAATAAACTAGGGTGGTTTTGCAAAGCAATGATACTCCAGTTGCAAAGATCTGGATAACTTAACGTGGTTTCGGAAGCCTAAATATGGTAACATCAGCTTTCTTTTCATGTTTCTTTCTCCTGTTCTGAAAACTGAAACATGTTTGTGCTATGAAACCAGAATTGGCAGAGGGCTTTCTCTCTGTCAGTCCCATTAATCTTAGGGTAGAGATATTTTAGAGAAGGAAAAAAACCCTCCTTTTCAGTGCTCTTGAATCTGACAGAAGGTGCTTCAGGGTGACTCTGATGCGGATGTCTTCCTCCCCCTTTTTTAGCTCAGATAAACATCTGATGATTCAAGAAGGCAACAGGAAATGCAAAAGTAGATGGAAGAGATAATTCCTTGCTGGAACGGGTGATGTGGGTTCTGGGGAAATGATGAAAAAGCACACCTATTTTCACAAATTGTGAAGGACCTGAAATATAGGCAACATTTACCAACCTACTGGAAAAGCCCTTTCAATTGTCCCAAAGACATGTCCAACTGTAAGTCAAGATTATCAATGGCAACCCACACATTGGGTTCCTGCTTACTCTTACTTTCTCCACAGTTAAGAACAGATAAATCTATGGTGTTTCAAAAATATTGGAAAATTATTGCTCAGAGCTGACCTAGAACTTGATAACTTGGATCGAAAGACAAGAACACTAACAACAATGCACCATGCTCTGCACCCAAAAAGTGATATTGATAGATTGTACTTGCCTAGATCTCAGGGTGGCAGAGGACTCTTACAGGGGAAACAAACTGTGGAAGAGGAAAAACACCGCTTAAATGACTACATTAAAAAAAAACCCAAAAGAGATAATGCTGAAGGAGGTGAACTCTAGAAAACAGCGAGACTGAAAGCAGAATATTGAAAGGAAACAATTGAGCATCGAGTTTCTAACTGGAAAAAGAAGCCTATGCACAGTCAATACCTGAAGGACATTGAAGGAAAGGTAGATACAAAGCTAACATGGAGATGGCTGAGATCAGGGGAGCTGAAGAAAGAAACTGAAGGCTTCATTTTGGCTGCCCACGAACAAGCCTTGCAGACCAATTCCATGAAAGCAAAAATTCAGCATGTCAGTAACAACAGCAAATGTTGCTTATGCAACGAGAAAGACGAAACAGTAGATCAGCTTATCAGTGGATGCAGCAAAATCTCACAGACTGATTACCTGCAACGTCATAATTGAGTTGCCAAAATCATACATTGGAAGCTTTGCCAGAAGCTTGGGTTCAAATGCAGCAAAAATTACTGGGAACACCAAATTGACAAAGTTCTTGAAAATGAACAAGTTAAGATCCTGTGGGACTTTTGGATCCAAACAGATAGATATCAGGCCCACAACACATGTGACATCTCTATTGTGGAAAAGAAAAAAGGCTGGTGCATTGATATTGCAATACCAGGTATTAGCACTTAGCACTTAGACTTATATACCACTTCATAGTGCTTTACAGCCCTCTCTAAGCGGTTTACAGAGTTCAGCATATTGCCCACAACAATCTGGGTCCTCATTTTACTGACCTCAGAAGGATGGAAGGCTGAGTCAACCTTGAGCCGGTGAGATTTGAACAGCTGAACTGCTGAACTAGCAGTAGCCTGCAGTGCTGCATTTAACCACTGCACCATCTCGGCTCTTTGCACGAATTGAAGAGAAACAGGTAGAAAAAAATAACCAAACATTGTGATTGGCAAATTGAACATGAACAATTATGAAGGGGGAAAAAAATCAATGCTTGTACCAATAATAGGGGCCTTTGGAGCAATACCCAAAGGGCTGCCTAGATACATGGAAATTTTAAACTTATTAGACCTGAATATCCTGACTTTGCAAAAAAAATACCACCCTACTAGGAACTGCCTATATACTCAGATGCTATCTTAACAGCTCTTAGGTCCTTGGTTAGGACTTGAACTGTTAAGTTTTTACCAGTCCCAGACTGTGAATCGAATTGAAGTTTAACCATAAACATCTGTCTATCCTAGATCCTTAGAAAGGTGGACAAAAATACTAAAACTAGTCTAAAAGTAACCAACCAAAATACAGTCTGAATAGTGGACCCAACACAGCAGAATAGAAGTGCTCACCAATTTAACTCAGGTCAGCATTTTGGAAGACCTTTAAGAACAAAATAGTGACTTTGTTGAAATATACTTTGTTGAAGGAAAATGCTGAAGATCAAACTATTTGAGGACTATAGGAGCCGAGGTGGCGCAGTGGTTAAAAGCAGCACTGCAACCTTCAGCTGATTGCTAGTTCAGCAGTTCAGCTGTTCAAATCTCACCAGGCTCAAGGTTGACTCAGCCTTCCATCCTTCCAAGGTGGGTAAAATGAGGACCCAGATTGTTGGGGGCAATATGCTGAACTCTGTAAACCGCTTAGAGAGGGCTGTAAAGCACTGTGAAGCGGTATATAAGTCTAAGTGCTATTGCTATTGCTATTTGGGATGGAAGTTCTTTTAAGCATATATATGATGCTTAAGATGATGCCACCTTTCTACTTTTTTTTTAACATTATCCTTATATTCTTATCTTATGTGTTTATGCTACTTTAGTGGTTCTTCTCCAGAGCTTATACTTTAGCTGCAATTGTGAATAGAACTGGTTTCAATAAGAAGGTCTAACTTTTCTTCATTCTGTATAAGCCACTGAGAGTCACTTGGTTGTGTTGGGGTAGACGTTTGATAAATAAATAAATAACATTAATATTTCATGTAGCGTGCAAAGAGTAGAAAAGTATTATTTGCCCCTACTAAATGATGAGCTGGCTTTTCCCTATGTAGATGTATCGGTGTTAACTAAAAGGGTTTGAGAAGCACAAAACCTGCCTTTCAGTTGAATTTGTAATCGTTTCAGCCCAAGAGAACAACTGTGGAAAGCATCATTTTTCTAGCCTATCACAGCAAACCATCTCTCTCTCTCTCTCTCTCTCTCTTTTCTTCTTTCTTCTTCTTTCTTTCTTTTCTTCTTTCTTTTCTTCTTTCTTTTTCTTCTCTCTCTCTCTTTCTTTCTTCTTCTTCCTTTCTTTTCTTCTTTCTTTCTTTCTTTTCTTTCTTTTCTTTCTTTTTCTTCTCTCTCTCTCTCTCTTTCTTCTTTCTTTCTTTTCTTTCTTTCTTTTCTTCTTTCTATTTCTTCTCTCTCTCTCCCTCCCTCCCTCTCTCTCTCTTTCTTTCTTTCTTCTTCTTTCTTTCTTTTCTTCTTTCTTTTCTTCTTTCTATTTCTTCTCTCTCTCTCTCTCTCTCTCTCTCTCTCTCTCTCCCTCACTCCCTCCCTCCCTCCCTCTCTCTCTCTCTCTCCTTTTAGTAACACCAATACATCTGCTCTGTGCAGCCTATCCCATGGCCGCAAGTTCCTTACATGTATGAAATAATGTGCAGGTAATTTATGTGAAACGACCTGCCAAACTGAGGTTTTCCAAATACATGCCACAAACATTAAGGCCAGATGTTGAGCACTGTATTTTTGTTTCTGTAATGAGACTGTACAATGACAGCCATATGGTGGATGGGCCTCTCAAGTGCACAAACGAACAGCCTTCAATTAATTGTATCCTTCCACTTGGCTAGGATTCATACAGCAGATTCAAAATAATGTTAGAATTCAGCTCTGGCAACCCTGCTCTAGATTACAGAAGGGAGATAGGTGGGGCTTCTTGATTGCATAGGAAGGATCTTTGTAATTGTAATCTCTGTGACTCCGGTATGCTATCCCACAAGCTTGTTAAGCATATTGCCTCCTGTTGCATACTCCTTTCTTTAAAATTCAGACTTTGGATAATAGAATGGGAAAAGACTCTTACCGAATTGGATTGTCCATCCTATTGACAGTAAGAAACGCCGCTAGGTTTGCCGTATAAGATGAACATACAATAAGAGTGAAGAGCCACCAACTCCCCATTACAATCCGCATCGCCATGGAATTGACTGTAGACTCACCACCTAAGCAAAGGGAAAAAGAAAGAAAGAAAAATCTTTGGAAGCCCGTATCTAAAGAATTATTTAAAAAAAAAAATGGCTCAGGCTCCTTTATACCATCTCTTAATCTACACTGATCTATTTGCTTCTTTGATTTTGTTATTTAAAAGCAATCTATCATTTGCTATGCTGTGTTCCTATGACACATCTAATTTAGCCTCTGGAGCAAATCTGACCTGCACAATTGCTTTATGATTCTGTATTTGCTTTTTAAAAAATATATATTTGTTAAATTTGTATGCCGCCCATCTCACTACCATGTGATTCTGGGCATTGTATGGCAAACAAACCCAGAAAAATACACATCATTAAGTTGACCATGGGAAATTTGACTGATTCTGTTTCATCAAATCATGATAAAACCCTGATACATGCTCAACTGCTAGCAACCAGGCAGGGTAGATAGATTTTCTCCATGGTGATCAATCTCTAACATGGTCTTTCAGCTCATCCAATGGTGCATTCATCACTGAGTCAGGCAAACTCAACCATTCTCAAATTCTGGAATCCCCCCCCCTTTTTTAAATGTGTATTTAAACAGATACAGATTCCAGAAACGGGAAACTCTTCCATAGATGCAAAAAAACTCAAATGGAATTCCTAGAGCTGCCCTTTTAGAAGATCAGTGGAAAAGTTCAGCTTTGCCAAGATTAAAAAAGAAATACTATAGGTGGAAAACCCTTATGCCTAGAAGAAAAATGGATTTTTAAGCTTTCTTAGGACTTCACTAATTTTTAAGCGTGGGAATGAATTCCCAAACATTGTGCAGACGAGGAACTTTGTATCAGCTAATTCAAAGGGATATTCCAATTCTTTTGAAAAATGCACACATTTTAAATGAGTCATACTTTGAACCCAAATCAAAGAAATAGCTGGGAATTTTTCATTTCAACCATTTGATCCCCCGACACTCAGGGAGAAACCCTCCAAATTTGCTTTAAGTTTCATTGTAATTTACAGTATATCTAGAGAAGTTGGAACTCACTGAAAACTTGATACTGCTTTTTTCTGAAACTTGCTTGGCTTCCCATCACATTCTGAAATCCCTTATCCTAGAAAGCAGGTCTACAAATTCATTTCAGATTCAGGCTGGCAGTTTTATCAGAGTGATCACAAAGAAAATGTATTGCCATTTTAGATCTTTCCCTGTGGCATAAAAATTATCACTCGGTGAGGCCAAATGGTAATGTGGATTGATGCTGTGTGGTAAGCAGCACATCAGAGACAAAAATATAACAGAAAAAAGTAGCTATCTCCCATACTGAAGATAGCAGGGCAAATTGTATCCAGGTACATTATTTATTTTTATTATGACATAAAAAGGATCTATGGCCTTATCTGCTGCTGATTTTAAACCTTTAAAAAAATGTTTTAGGAATTCTTATTTGGGAGAAAATGGTATTTAAATTAATGTCCTCTAAAAGCATATTTGTTATCCAACTGAACTGTGATTACTCCACAGAACAGATGTATAATGTAAATTATATTTTGTTTTATTTTCTTTGAAGTGCACAAGACAACCATACCAATTGGATAACAGGTGACATTTCTCATTAAAAGTTTAGCATCTCACTGCTTCTTCAATAAACTTAATAGCTTTGCAAATTGCATCCTAAAGATTACAATAATAGTTTAAAGGGAGGAGGGCAACTCCTTGAGTAGTTTTTCATGTTAGTTCTAATGCTATTCTGTTTCATTTGAATGATGTATTGTCAATGAATCACGTTTCTGATGTTACAGGGTGAAGGCATCTCAGGTATGGTGAAATTTCTCTTTGCTAGCATGTGAGAAGAAGTGTGGATAAGCCCACGCAGAAGATAAGAAATTATCTGCCAGTTATTTTACCTCTGGTGGAAGATGGTGATTATTCCAAAATAGAGTATTTGCATAGATAGAATCCTGTTGAAGAGAGACTGGCTATCAGGGGGAGGAGTCTAGCAGGGAATTAGTCTGGAATCTTTATGTAGGCATAAGAGGGAAAGGTCCAACCTGCTTTGAAGGCTGGTGAACCTTATGTAGTCTGGCCCAGGTGCAAACCGCCAGTCTAAAAAGATTCCTGTGAAATAGGCATGAGCAATAAAGTAGTTAATTGAACTCTTCATGTGAGGATCTGGTTGTTCAGGCCTAATATTCATTGAAAAGGTTCAAAAGCATTCAAGGTAAGTCAGACTCTTGTGCCTATGTAAGGATTCCAGACTAATTCCCTGCTTGACTCCTCCCCCTGGCTTGGTCAGTGTCTCTTCAACAGATGCAGATTTAGATCCATAGGATTAAAAGCCCTTCTGCTCCCTGCTATGTCAAGCATCAATGTTATAGGTGCCTGCCTCTGCCTATGAATAAATACAAAACGCCCATTGGCCCGAAAACCAAGCCAAAATGACCTCCTATTTCTTAGATATTATTTGGCAAAGTCTAACATGGACTGGGCTGGGGAAGTAGTTATTATTTTCTCTCCTCCAGAATAAACTCTGTGAAGAGGAATAAATAAGGTCCAGTCATGCCAATTTCAGCTGTACTCAGGGGCAGAGAGAATTGATATCTGTTTATTTTATCTCTCCCTCTAAAAAATATTGGGATTGAAATGTGCTTAACTGTACCTGGATCACTCTGGTTGTCTTACAGAAATTAAGGGTTAGTGAAATAAGCTCCAATAAACCCTGTAACATATATTGCATCAGAATTGCTTGCTGAGAAATGATAAGGTGTAAAAGAAGAACAGATTCTCAGCTTATAGAGCCCTATAGGTATCTGCTTTTCAAAAGGAAATGCCCAACTAGATGAAATTTGCCTGTACCCACAAGATAATATTATGCACTTCTTAAGAAGTTTATTTTTTTAAAAACTTTCTTTGCATGATGAAAGATTTCCTCTTACAGTACACAGGGGATATGGCCCTTTCTCCTGTGAAAGCAGGCATAATATTTAGATTGCAAAACACTCACAGAAGTTAGGATGATCTTATGATGGATATCATCATATGATCATCCTAAGAATATAGAATAGAATAGAATAGAATAGAATTTTATTGGCCAAGTGTGATTGGACACATAAGGAATTTGTCTTGGTGCATATGCTCTCAGTGTACATAAAAGAAAAGATAAGTTCGTCAAGAATCATAAGGTACAACACTTAATGATAGTCCGGGTACAAATAAGCAATCAAATCATATTAGGAACCAGTCAACATAAATCGTAAGGATACAAGCAACAAAGTTACAGTCATACAGTCATTTGTGGGAGGAGATGGGTGACGGGAACGATGAGAAGATTAATAGTAGTGCAGACTTAGTAAATAGTTTGACAGTGTTGAGGGAATTATTAGTTTAGCAGAGTGATGGCGTTTGGGAAAAAACTGTTCTTGTGTCTAGTTGTTTTGGTGTGCAGTGCTCTATAGCGTCGTTTTGAGGGTAGGAGTTGAAACAATTTATGTCCAGGATGGGAGGGGTCTGTAAATATTTTCACGGCCCTCTTTTTGACTCGTGCAGTATACAGGTCCTCAATGGAAGGCAGGTTGGTAGCAATTTTTTTTTTGCAGTTCTGATTATCATCTGAAGTTTGTGTCTGTCTTCTTGAGTTGCAGAACCAAACCAGAGAGTTATAGAGGTGCAGATGACAGACTCAATAATTCCTCTGTAGAACTGTATCAGCAGCTCCTTGGGCAGTTTGAGCTTTCTGAGTTGGCGCAGAAAGAACATTCTTTGTTGTACTTTTTTGATGACGTTTTTGATGTTAGGTGACCATTTTAGATCTTGCGATATGGTCGAACCTAGAAATTTGAAGGTCTCTACTATTGATACTGTGTTGTCTAGTATTGTAAGAGGTGGGAGTATGGGCAGGTTTCTCCTAAAGTCTACCACCATTTCTACAGTTTTGAGTGTATTCAGTTCCAGATTGTTCCGGTTGCACCACAAGGTTAGTTGTTCAACCTCCTGTCTGTATGAAAATTCATCAATGTCTCGAATGAGACCGATCACTGTTATGTCATCCGCGAACTTCAGTAGTTTAACAGATGGATCATTTGAGATGCAGTCATTGGTATATAGAGAGAAGAGAAGTGAAGAGAGCACACAGCCTTGTGGGGGGGGGGACTGTGCTAATTGTACAGGTATCTGATGTGATTTTGCCTAGCTTCACCTGCTGCTTCCTGTCTGTTAGAAAGCTTGTGATCCACTTACAAGTGTGTTCAGGTACTGCTATCTGATTTAGTTTAGTTAGAAGAATGTCCGGTATGATGGTGTTGAATGCTGAACTAAAAACTACAAAGAGGACCCTTGCGTAGGTATTTTGAGATGCAAGATGTTGTGGGATGTAATGCAGAGCCATATTAACAGCATCATCTGTCGATCTATTTGCTCGGTATGCAAATTGCAGGGGCTCTAACAGTGGATCCGTGGCACAGCACTAGCCTTTCAAAGGTTTTCATAACTACAGATGTTAGGGCATCTGTAGAACCTAGAAGTAGTCATGCTACTATCAACCCAGCAAATGTTCTCCGGTGCTTCCAAGAAGGAGATGGAGAGATGTTCTTCTCCTGCCATTGTTCCTTATTAGCTGATATTTGGAGGCCTGAATCTTCAAGACCAAGAGCCCTTGAGGGACCTGGCTCTCATCTTCTTTTAAAGCCATCCAAGGGAGGGCCCGTTATCACAGGTTGTGGCAATGGATTTCACAGCACAATCATGCAGTTTCTGTCTGTTCCAAACTTTCTTTGAGCTAAACTGGATGGTGCTTGCCCTAGAATTTTCCAAGTTCTGTTACAACCTTTTTCAAATATAATGTGGACACAGTATTTCAGATGTAGATATAGCGCTAAGCAACATCTTTCCATTGCTGAATGTTAGTCTGAGGACTGCTTGTAAGTTTGCTCTAGCTTCTACTTACCATCATTTTTGTATACAGAAGCAGCAGTAAGATCAATTTTACGTGGATTTTATTTATTAAATTTATTTGCCGGCCATCTCATATTGAAACAACTCTTAAGCCACACTCCCTCAAACTGGATTGCCCCCCTCAAAAAACTATAGGCCAGCATTAACATCTGATTTCCACAACTTCAAAGGATGCAATCAGCGTAGAACCTATACCTGATTGTGGTTCTCCTGATCAACTAGATCAGGGGTGTCAAACTCGATTTCATTGAGGGCCGCATCAGGGTTGTGTTTGACCTCGAGGGGCTGGGGGGGCATGGCCAGATCGCCATCACTCATCGAGGCTCCATTTTGGCCATGACAGCCTCCTGTAGCCCTCTGCCATCGAAAACAGAGCTCAGGGAGGCTGCGTGTGGCCCATCCGGGCTCTGGTTTTGGCAGGAACGGCCTCTTGCAGCCCTCTGCCAGTGAAAATGGAGCTCGGGGAGCCTGCATGTGGCCCACCGGGCTCCATTTTCTACATTGATGGCCTCCTGCAGCCCTCTGCCAGCGAAAATGGAGCTCGGGTGGTCCTTCTGAGCTCTGTTTTCACTGGCAGAGGCACCGTGGGTCGGTCCTTTGCTGTTTCCAGGGAGAGTCTGCGGACCAGATCTAAGCACCCCATGGGCCCAATCTGTCCCCCGGGCCTTGAGTTTGGCACCCCTGAACTAGATTGACTTCAGATATGGAAACTGAGGAGATGCTATATCACAACTCGGTTGGATTTTACAGGGCTATTCCCATAACCTGGAACTAGAGTTATAAAAATTGATTCAAGATACATTTAAGCATTTCAACCTTATTCTGTGAAAATCCATGAGCACTTAACAACATTTAAAACAAAAAATGAACAAAAGCTATCACCGCAAAAGACAATGTATTAAAAATGCAAGTGCGTGGCCAAATAACAATGGATTTTTTCCCCCGTGGCAGCATCCCCCATCTTGTATGGATTTTTACCAGTCCTTTTTTCTGGTAAGCTTGAAAGATCATTGAACTATTGCATGTGCTTCTTTAAAACAAAAAGGGAAAACACCCAGGGCCATAGGAACAACCACTCTAAGAATGACATAATTTGACAAGTGTGTCAAGATACAGAAGTGTAAAGTGTGTGTTTTATGTGCTTTTGAAATCAGCTTCAAAGGCCTACTCGGATGGCCTCACTACCACATAAATCACAATCTACTCATCAAGCTAGTTGCTTGTCAGGGTTTATTTGTTCCACAAATTAAAAGTCAAGTAGAGAATGACTATCAAAGTGTCCCAAATGTGCTTTTTTCCCAAAAGGCAACTGGACTTCTTGGTTTTATCTTTGAAAACATTCTCTTCTCATCCAAAGAACCTTTTTCAATTCAGTTGCTTTTTGAGGGAAAAACACCTTTGGGACAACCATGACCTGAATGATTGAGAATCTCCATAGACATTCGAGCATCAAGGTAGTTTCTACAGAGAGCAACTATCCAAATAAGTACCTTGTTGAACAAAGGCTCCGTACACAATCCAAATGGCGCTGTGAAGCGTGGAGGAAGTGCAGGCTCCAGACTGAGAGGAGTTCTGGGCTCTGACTGCTTGGATTCGGTTCAGCACGAAGATGAGGACACCAACTACCGGGATCGCAGCAGCTATGCAAGTCCACACAGCAAAGTCGAAGGGAGCGAAGAGAGAGAAGATGTTGATCTTCTCCTCCGGTTTCTTGATTAAAATGCCTACAGAATAATCCATGTAGCGCTTGCTGAAGTCGACCACGCTCTCTCGTTCAGGGGTGATGGTGATGGCAGAGATGGCCAGGTCAGCTCTCTGTGAAGACAAGAGAAGGAGTGGTGAAACCCCTTGCTGGTTAACTCAGCCACCTCACAGAAGAAGAAGAAGGATTCTGCTGCAAACTATACTGGGACAATGTCTACCTCCAGCAACCATCAGGCTTTGTTTCAAGAATTTATGGCATAGTGTGGCATGAACATAGCTTATTCGGTCAAAACCTTTGGACACTTATGTCAGCGTTCCAATAAACACCCCCAACGAAATAAAACTCAGAGGCTAGAAGTTCCTCAAAGTTCCAATTTATTAGAGACGTCATGTTGGCAACATCTGGGAAAACCTTCCTTTTTCCACACACACAAGCGGATCACATGGTCCAATCAAATCTTCCCGTTCAACTGGATACTGTCTCCATGCAAGTGCAGGCTCATTCGTCCTTGAGTAAAGAATTTTGTTATGACTAAGTTTCTACCGCTCCAACAACAACAAAAAAACCCTCCCAATTTCCCAGGCTAAAATATGTGGCAGTTGAAGCAAAACAGATATAATGGCTTCCAGAACTGACAACTTAGACATGACGAAAAGGCCTCCCATGGGACTGTCTACCAGTGGGATGAAGAAATCTGCTACAAGGGACACTGTGATGGGGAAATAAAGGAAGGGAGCTCCCCTGAAGTCACATTTTCCCTCTGGAAGGTTCAAATTGTCTAGCAGACAGAAGGATGAGGGTGCAATTATTGCTGGTTTCTCACTGGACAAGAAACAGGTAGCACAGGAGGTAATGCCACTTGTCAGCCAAATCATAGCAGTATTCCAATACAAGGAAGAGGGGGGTCAACCTATTCTCCAAAGCACCTGAAGCTAGGACAAGACGCAATGGATGGAAACTAATCAAGGAAAGAAGCAACCTAGAATTAAGGAGAAATTTCCAGACAGAGCAATTACCGTACTTTTTGGAGTATAAGACGCACATTTTTCCTCCCTAAAAGTGGCTGAAAATTTGGGTGCGTCTTATACTTCGAATGTAGCTTTTTTTTCCAGCCCTAACTAGGTGCTAATGATCTTCCCAGCTCTTACCTTGCAGGCTTTTTCATTGTTACTCTCTCCAAAGAATGTTTTTCCAGCCCTAAGTCTTTGCAGAATTTTTTTCTATTGCTCTACTTGCTCCGAATACGTTTTTCTCTAGTCCTAACCAGGTGCTAACTATCTTCCCAGCTCTTACTGGCTTGCAGACTCTTTCATTGTTACTCTCTCCGAAGAAGGTTTTTTTAAGTTCTAACCAGGGGATAAAATAATGTGCTGAAGCTGACCAGACTAAGGATGCTAGCCAGATGAATACCTGGTAGGCAGATTGTTTTCCCTTATTTTCCTCCCCAAAAACTAAGGTGCGTCTTATACTCCGAAAAATACGGTAATCAGTGGAACAGCTTGCCTTCAGAAGTTATGGGTGCTCCAACACTGGAGGTTTTTAAGAAGAGATTAAACAAAGGGTTTAGCTATTAAAAGCCAATCAAATAACGCAGCCCACTTTGTGGCTAAGCAAATGGTTGTAAGTTGCGGACTATCTATGTCAGGGGTCTCCAACCTTGGCAACTTTAAGACTTGTGGACTGAATAGGTGTAGGATTTCCTGCCTAACAGGGGGTTGAACTAGAAGACCTCCAAGGTCCCTTCCAACTCTATTGTTTTGTTATTCTCTCCGTTCTGTTAGTGGTTAGTCATTCCTGTTCCCTATTTGCTACGTTCTTCTAAAACTGGTCTGATGCAATTCCAAACTTGGAAGACTTGTTTCAGAATTGCTAACGGGCTCCGTAATGTAGGAAGGCAAAATCATTTCTGACCTTTCTTTTCTTTTTCTTTTTCATTCTGAGATGAAAGGGTTTAGCTATTAAAAGCCAATCAAATAATGCAGCCCAATTGCCAGAGCAATTCTCAGATTGTATTTTTAAGATTGCTTGTTTGAATGCCGTGTCACTAAAAATAACTTCCTTGTGCAAAGAAAAAAACAGCACACGAGGCAGAAGATTAATTTAGAACGCTTCTCTCTGTTACGGTCATTTTTTTGAGTAAGCGGCCGGGATGAGGTTTTAAGGAAAAACTTAACCATGCAAATTTGCACTTTCAGCCTAAGTGGGAAAATACTCCCCAAGGTTTTCTAATAGCAAAATAACTTTAAATGCAAAACTTCTATTATATACGGACATTGGCATTTAAACAGTTCAGGTACACTGGATGGAGTACCTGAGTACAGGTAGACCTCGATTTATGACAACTGGGGCCAGAATTTCTTACGCTAAGGAAGGCAGTTGTTAAGTGAGTTTCACCCAATTTTACAACCTTTCTTTTGCCAAGGTTGTGAAGCAAATCAGCGCAGTCATTAAGTGAATCATGCCATCATTAAGTGACTCTAGCCTTTCCTCATTGAATTGCTTGTTGGAAGCAAGGTTGGGGGGGAAGAGAGGGTTGCAAATGGCAAATTCATGTGGCCATGGGGTGTTGTAATCATCATAAATACATGCTGGTTGCCAAGCACCCAATTTTAATCACAGAACCATTGGGATGCTACTGCTGGGGCTGTATGTGTGAGGACCAGTCATAAGTCACTTTTTCCAGTGCCATTTTAACTTTGAAGTAGCTGAAAGGGTTTAGCCAATCAAATAATGCAGCCCACTTTGTGGCTAAGCAAATGGTTGTAAGTTGTGGACTATCTATGTCAGGGGTCTCCAACCTCGGCAACTTTAAGACTTGTGGACTTCAACTCCCAGAATTCCTCAGCCAGCTTTGCTGGCTGAGGAACTCTGGGAGTTGAAGTCCACAAGTTTTAAAGTTGCCAAGGTTGGAGACCCCTAATCTATGTAACTATTGGCCACTTATAAAATCATTGAACTCCCTTCAATGCCCACATCCTCCAGAGAAAACACTCTTTTAGGAACCCAGGTCTGAAGCTCATGTGAGCCTTCCGTTCTTTAGGCCTGATCACAATACTCCAGTTCAGGTAGAAAAAAAGCAATAAAATTAAAAGAGCAACATGCAATTTCCTAGATGAATCTTGAGTGCTACCCTATGTCCAGGGGTCCCCAAACTTGGCAACTTTTAAGACTTGTGGACTTCAACTCCCAGAATTCTCCAGGCAGCATTCTGGGAGTTGAAGTCCACAAGTCTTAAAGTTGCCAAGTTCAATGCAGAGAAAAGTAAAATCCTACACCTAGGTAAGAAAAACCAAAGATATACATATAAACTCAATAGCAGTGACTGAGAGAGGGATCTTGGAGTCTTGGTGGACAACCAACTAAATATGAGCCAGCAATGTGCAGCGGCAGCCAAAAAAGCCAATGGAATCCTAAATTGCATTAATAGAGGGATACAACCATGACTAGGGAGGTACTAATACCATTCTATAAAGCCTTAGTTAGACCACACCTAGAGTACTGCATCCAGTTTTGGTCACCATACTACAAAAAAGACATTGAGACTCTAGAAAAAGTGCAGAGAAGAGCAACAATGATGATTAGGGGACTGGAAACTATAACATACGATGAACGGTTGCAGGAACTGGGCATGGCTAGTCTAGTGAAGAGAAGGACCAGGGAGACATGATAGCAGTGTTCCAATATTTGAGGGGCTGCCACAGAGAGGAGGGGGTCAGGCTGTTTTCCAAGGCACCAGAAGGCCAGACAAGGAATAATGGATGGAAGCTGACCAAGGAGAGATTCAACCTGGAAATAAGGAGAAACTTTCTGACGGTGAGAGCGATCAACCAGTGGAACAGCTTGCCTACAGACGTTGTGAGAGCTCCAACACTTGAAACTTTCAAAGGGAGATTGGACTGCCATTTGTCTGAAATGGTGTAGGGACTCCTGCTTGAGCGGGGGGTTGGAGTAGATGACCTACAAGGTCCCTTCCAACTCTAGTAATCTGAAATCTGTAATCTGACCTCTGCTATGTCCATGTGTTTACTTTCTGCCATATCGATTCACGAAGGGCACTGTGATAAGAAAGGATTAGAAAGAAGATGGAGAGGCAACTTTACCTCATGAAAGGTCTGCAGAGATGACAAGAGTGTGAAGAGTGAGAGGTCAAGATGGCAACTGCAACCACGCAATTAGAGTCTCACACTTTTTTGTAACCTCCAACCCACACCCGAGGCTTCACATGCATGCTCCTATCCGCCATCTTGATTTCTTCTGAAACCTCCCCCCCCCACCCTTCCAATATGCACACAGAATTCATTATATGTGAGATGTGCTCCTAGGAGTACACTTTAATGTGTTACGTGCCCGCTGAGCTACCGGAGTTTGTAAAAATTACTTCTGTGATTTTTAGAATAAGAAACCTTCAGAACTGACACATAGGCAGATTTGCAATGGCCTTGAAAGGGGCAGAAAAAAATATGAATATTTCATCGTAGCAGAGGGATCATTAGCTGTTTTCTGATCGGGTGTTTTGGTTTCACATTTGCATGCTAAACTTTTTTCATATAGAAATGCTGGATAATAGGAGAGCATTGAACAGTCGGTAAGCAAATGATTTGGGAATGATCGCATTACTGAATATCAATGTCTATAGTTAGGTTTTATTATTGGCAGAGAACTGTAGAACATTTTCTTCTATTGCTATGACGATGTTCAGCCTTGCAACAAAATGTAATCTGGTATCTGTATTCTTTAAGATTTCTTCGCTGGAATCTCTTCTGCCTCATTTTAGTAGCATATACTTAGAAGTCAATGCCACTGTCTCGGATGTGACTCAATCACTTTGTGATTTGTTTTCTATATTTTTCAAGCCTGTTCTTTTTAAAAAAACAAACACACAAACAATATTTCCTTCCTTAAAAGCTATTCAACTGATCACTATAAAATAGTATTACAGTGGGGAAACCCCCCCCCCCTAAATGAAAGATAGTTTGCAACAAAATTGAATGTTTTTTTCATAAGAAAACCACATCAGAAAAATGCTCCATTAGCCATACACAGCTCATCTATGGCCACTAAACATTTCCTAAAACCTAAATATTAGCTAAATATTCTTAGGTGAAAGAGTTAATGCTAAATATAACACATGGGAAAGATGAGGAGTAGATAGATTTCTACAATTTAACTGATAGGGAAAGGCAACTAAACTGTGGAATTTGTGTGTAATATAATACCAGAGAAAATGGTTTGATCATAGGACTTTTTCGTATCTTCATTTCTATTGATATTAGTAACCCTGAGTTCCAGTGACCACTTCTTTAACTGCCACTGTTAACGAGGAATGTTTTATTTTTAGGACAGGAAAGATGGTTCAATGTAGAGGGGGGAAAAAGTTTTTTAAACCCTCCCTTAAAAGAAACAGCATTCAGATATTATGGGGCATACCTTATTAATCAGTTCACCAATCATGCCATTCCAGGAGCTGTTATGGAGCTGTTGTCCATATTTTCCATCAGGAGACTGATAGATCTCATACTTGAAGCCCAGATTCTTGGAAAGGGCATCCAGGACATCAATGGAGAAACCCTTATAACCTTTCGGTTGCCCAAGGATATTCTCAGCCACCATAATAAACGGTTCTTCCTGAGAACAAAGCAAGACTGATCTTTAAAGGAGACTTACAACTCTACAAAGCAAAAATAGCTTGACTCACAATTTTGATGGCACCTCAACAAGCTGTGTTGCCAGGTCTGGAAAATTGCAGCTTCATATTTTGTCTTTGTTTTTTCAAGAGTACAATAATTGTGAATTGAGAGTGAGAATTCCCCTCCAGTTATTGCCAATCCAGGGATGAATCTTAAAGTGGCTACACCTAAGGCATGTTTAACTTAACAATGGTGGTTACAAGAACAGAGAGAACCTCACAATCAAGTGTTGCTTTCAAAATGAGTCAGAGAAAGGTGCCCATTTGCCAAACCATTGATTTTATTGTCAGTGCAAACTCTGCCCATTGGTAGTGACATCACCTTTCGATGGGCTAGTTCAGGGGTGGGCAAACTACAGCTCTTTGAGGACCTGTGGACTTCAACTCCCAGAATTCCTGAGGTAGCCATGCATGCATGGCTGGCTCAGGAATTCTGGGAGTTGAAGTCCACAGGTCCTCAAAGAGCCGTAGTTTGCCTACCCCTGGGCTAGTTCATCTTCTGACCGGAAAGAGATATGATCATGACCTTCAACAATTTGAGAGGGAAAAGGGGATAAATGATGCAGGAGAGCCTATATTAAAAAATCTCGGGGGGGGGGGAGCTCCTAAATCAGCTTAAACTATGATCTGAAGGAAGCTCCAAAACCAAGAGAAGCACAGGAGAGAAGGTGCAGCTAAAGACAGGAAGGAGCTGGCATCCCTCACACTGCCGACCCACACCTGCTGTAAGCTTGTGTTTGACATAACAAGTAGACAATCAGTGGTGGAACTCTACAATTCTGACAAAGAAGGAAAACATATTGAGATGGGGTGGTGGTCAATAGCCATTTTATGCTAGGCATAGTACAGGGGTAGGCAAAGTTGGCTCTTCTATGACTCATGGACTTCAACTCCCAGAATTTCTGAGCCAATCATGCTAGCTTAGGAATTCTGGGAGTTGAAGTCCATGAGTCATAGACGAGCCAACTTTGCCTACCCCTGGCATAGTAGACGCAACCATAGATGTTTAAAAACTGAAGACATGAGCAAAACACTTCCATCTAAGATCTTCTGAGAACATCAAGAGCACCATATGTTGCTCATATATCTTTCAACAAATGTCCACTTTTCATTATTGGAGTCTTTCTTCATTTCAGGAACACCTGTGACTAGGAGGAAACTGAACCTGATTCTGTCACCAACCATACTCAAGAATTGCGAGTGTCTAATTTCCCAGAAGGGAAGCAAAATTATTTGAGGTCCAGTTTTGGGGGAATCAGATAAATTCATGGACTGTAGAGCAACTTTGCTTTACAGGCAAACTGCACAGATCGGCTGACATACAAATGAAAATTTTTGCAATAAAATGATAAAAAGGTACAGATGCCTTTTTTTTTAACCTCTTGGCATCTCCTCCCAGTCAACAAATTTTATTAGCATAGTTATGCTAATACTGACTTATAATTACTGATAATAGCGTCTTAACAATTGTGCTGAGGTTAAAGCCAACAGGATTGACTAAATAAGACACTATATTTTAATATGAGGTTTATAATTTGAAAAGTGTAATGTTCATGTGAATCGGCCAGAGTTCCATCTGCCATTGTCAAATGAGCGAGAAGAAAACTTGCTTGCAGTTGAATGTAATGCCACAGACCTCCTGCCATAACTGAAGGGGTCAGATGCTTGCTTAAGGAGGGGATGGGGCTGTTTCACTGCACAACACAAAGGATAGAATGAAAGCCCTTCTCCATTTCATTTGTGGAATTCCACTCAAAGGAGAATTAAATCTTACTTCAAAGCGACATGCCTGAAGGCCTTAAGGGGTAAAAGAGAGACAAACTTTATCAATGAGTCAGGTAGGCAGTGATCAGGCTGTGGCAGCGGTGGGTTGCTCCTGGTTCGGCCCGGTTCTGTGAACCAGTAGCACCAGCGGCGGGAGGCTCTACCCATCCGCATGCGCAGAAGTGTCACGTATGTGTGCGAGCGCATGCACGAACCCACTACTGGGCTGTGGTCTCCAAGATGGAGAAACCACTAATCAGACGTATTCAGAAGATATTCAGGAAATGCTGGGAAACTCCTGCAGAGGATGAGCATCTGCTGAAATTATTTCTTAGCCCAACTCTAACTACAAGGACTAATACTGCGTTTGCATTCACTCTTGCTGCTTTCACGTCTCTCGAGGTCTTATGACCAGTAGATCCTGAGGGAAAATGAATGCAAAGAAAGAACATCCATGCCAAATCACCAGCCACTAATAGGGTCATTAGTGGTCAAAGATAATGCTTCTCTTGCTTCTTCATAATGTTTATTTTTTGCTCTATCATTTTAAAATTTCTCTAGACATCTTGGAATAAGAGTGAAGTATAAATCTAGCAATAAATATGTGATATATATAGGCATATGCTGCACACAACCATTGCAAGATCTTGTTTTACTCAAAGTGTTACTTTCTTGAGTCTCGCCTTGGAAAAAAGACAACGCATCATTGTACAAATGACAACAGATAATCGAATTCTTTAAAAAAAAAGATACTAGCAAGTATAATTTTTGGACATTTTACTTCCTCCATTCAAACATGGTCATACCAAGACAGTCACCACTTTCAGTGTTAATCCTTGTAGGTCGCTGCCCAAACGCCGTTCTTGTAAGCTCCCGTTCAGCCCCTTTTTCGAATCCCACGTTGCCAACTGCAAATGGAAATAACACTGGAATGAGAGAAAAGTAATGTATATTTCTCTAAAGTATCTCTGTGGTGTACAAACAAGTACAAAAAAAAGGAGCAGGCCACAGAATTAAAGAACATTCCAGAAGTCTTAGAAACAGAATTAAAAGCTTTGAGCTCTGACTTGGTGACTCGTTTTATAAGTGATTGAGTAATGAAGAAACACAGAAAATGTGGTGTTGTTTATTCACTTAGATTACCATATATATCAATAGGGCTTTTTCAGTTCTTCTATGTCCCTCTTGATATTACTAACAATGGGTTCCACTGACCAGTTCTTAGCTGCAATTGTTAATTGGAAATTTATATTTTTAGGACAGGAAGATAGTTCAATTCAGATTACATAGCAACAGGACCAGCGGTAGGTTGCTCCCGATTCGGACCGGTTCTTAGAACCGGTAGCGGTGGCAGCGGGAGGCTCCGCCCACCCGCCTGGGATGCTTCTGTGCATGCACAAGCACGCACGCAAGCACGCATGCGAACCGGTGGTGAGCTAATTTAGAATCCACCACTGAACAGGACCCACCTGAGTTTCTGATAAATATTTTGTGCCCACAATATGCAAAATTGTCCCAAATCCAAAAGGTGCATGATGCATTTCCATGTACCATATTTTTCAGAGTATAAGATGCATCTTTCTACCCCCAAAAAGAGGGTGAAAACTTGGGTGCGTCTTATACACCGAATGTAGCCCCACTCACTCACCCACCCACACCCACCCTTTGGCCTCTGTCTTCCAGCAATTTACCTGTTTGCAGCAAAGAGGGAAGAGCCTGTTAAGACAAGCAAGTCATTAGCAGCTTCCCGACCTACAGCTGATTTGCCATGTGCTAAAATGAAAGTGAAACTAGCTTGCAAAGAGGCAAATAGCTGGGAGAGACAAACAGATTTTTATTTTCTGCTGAACTGAATGCAAGGGGGTAAGTGAATAACTATAAATGTCTGTAGAATGTTCAAATTATTAGACTTATTTTTTAAAGACTGCTTTATTATTGTTCTAGAGCCAGGGGTCTCCAACCTTGGCAATTTTAAGACTTGTGGACTTCAACTCCCAGAATTCCACAGCCAGCATTGTTAGCTTTGCTGGCTGTGGAATTCTGGGAGTTGAAGTCCACAAGTCTTAAAGTTGCCAAGGTTGGAGACCCCTGTAAATCTAGACAACTTAACAAAATAAAGAAGCTTTTTAAAATAAATGCTTGCCCTGAAGAGGCCCAGTGCTATTGTATCTTCTTTTAAATAATAGAGAATAATGTATACTTCCAGAAATTTTAATTAATTTTAACAGCTCTGTACAAGTATAGTAGTCTGAAATGTAACAGTGTCCTGTTTAGTATTAGAGTTAAATCCTGACTTACCTTGGAGTAGATCTATTTAAATAATTGGGAGGAGTTAGTGTGACTACATTTAAGAAAACTTTCTGGCATAATGTACATTTCTCCAATTCTTTGCTATTTCTATGGGTCAGGCACACATGCACAGAAATACACATCAAACAGTGTATATAATCTGTGCTGTTTGCTGTTTGCTGTTTGGCAAATTGCTTGGAGGCAGAGGCCTTTTTCCCTTGTTTTCCTCCCCCAAAACTAAGGTGCGTCTTATACTCCGGTGCGTCTTATACTCCAAAAAATACGGTAGTTTTGTGGCCAGGAGAAAAGTGATATTAGAATCTCCTTGTGGTCTTCTACCCCAACATTAACCAGATGTTGCTGGGCTTAGCTAACCTAGAAATCAGCCAAGATTGACCAGGAGCTGCCAAAAACAGTAGTAATGCCATTATGAGACAACTGAAGCGTTCTTCTTAGTGGTCACATGAACAAATCCATGAAGTTTTCCTGATAATTGCACACGCATAGCTAACTTCTATTGGAATGCTTTTTCAACTTCCCGGTTTATCGCAGCACCGTGCCTACTCCATAGTGATCTACAGAAGTCAGCGGCTTAGCTTTTGAGCCAAGACAAAGTCAGCAAGGCACAGTTTACCTGCAATTTTAAGAAGTTAAAATACATAAAAGCATTGTACTCCTCTCTATTTACAGTATCAGAAATACCACTGTGAGATACTATTTGCTAGTGATCACATTCAAGTGCCTTGCATCTCTCAAGCACTTCTTACTGATAGGACTCCATTTCCTTATTTTTGTTCCCATAAAAAATGAATTTGTTCATTTTAAGGCAGTGCCTCATTACACCATCAAAACTGATTGGAAACCTCAGTAGCATTCATCCGGGTTCACGGTAGAACACAGGCTTCATGCCTCACACACTCCCAAGGTGATGTTGTTTTACCGCAGCGCAAATTATAGAATCAAAGAATTGAAAGGGAAATAAATTGGAAGCCATAACTATGTCACCCGAGGGAAATTTTGATACAGGAATAGAATCGTACAGTAGGAAAGACCATGAAATATTATGCCTCACTGTGGAATATGGCCCACAGGATTACCTTCATTTCTGTGGGCACAGGACAAAAGAAAGAGGGGGAAAGGAAAAAAAAGTAATATGTTGAACTAACTTCATAAATTAAGACTAGCAAGAGTATTAAGAGCCTTGTGCAATGAACTTGAATTTAGGATTAGGATGTAAGAGTATTCTATGCTTACCAGGTCTGGACTGGAATTAACCTTATTTTGTCCTCATATTTTACATTTATTTTGTTTATTTTGTTATTCTTATATGCCGCCCAACTCCCGAAGGACTCAGGACATATGGCTATATTTGATCTCTTTTGACACTTAAGACTTTTGAAATTAAAACCAGAATCAGTGACAGGCCCCATGGACCGAGAAAGTGATGTGGAATTACTTCTGAGCAGTTGCCTTGAATGTTCCTTCTCTATAAACAGAAATCTTGCCAAACTAAAGCAGCTATTTTGCATCACTACAGCAGCGGTGGGTTGCTACCAGTACAGCCCGGATCCACGAACTGGTAGCGGCAGTGGCAGGAGTCTCTACCCACCCACCCCGTGTGCGAGAGAGAGAGAGAGTGCATGCATGAACCAGTAGCAACGGGATTTGCAACCCATTACTGCACTATAGATATAGTCTGAGAATTGCTACCGTAGGGAGAAGCATCTTAACTCTCTTTCTCCTGACCAAACTACCTAAGCCAGGGGTGTCCAACCTTGGCACCTTTAATACCTGTGGACTTCAATTCCAAGAATACTGGCTGGGGAATTCTGGGAGTTGAAGTCCACAACTCTTAAAGGTGCCAAGGTCTGACTCCCCTGATCTAAGCTTTGCTGCATCTTTGTCCTCTGCAACGCGGCCCTCCCCTCTCCTCCTCGAAATCCAAACTACATTCCACCCCAATCAGGGACCGATTGAGGATTAATAGCAAACCCAAATTATTCAGCTTTTTTTAGTCCGTACAATTTAGTGTCAGGGTTGGATCACACCTGGATCTTATCTTCCAGACAGTGTAGAATACTCAGCTCCATGCAATGTCGAATTCAACTATTAGACAGACACATTGCAGACAGTTGGATCTCACTGAGTCCCCCTGAATGGCAGATATTACTTAAGGTGCTACATATTAAGCCAGTGTTTCCCAACCTTGGCAACTTGAAGATATCTGGACTTCAACTCCCAGAATTCCCCAGCCAGCGAATGCTGGCTGGGGAATTCTGGGAGTTGAAGTCCAGATATCTTCAAGTTGCCAAGGTTGGGAAACACTGTATTAAGCCAATCATATGACATGTATGCAGAAACAGGGGAAAGTCTGTGCCCCATAAGACTCATGGGTTGCTAGAGAAGACTCTTGAGAGTCCCTTGGACTGCAAGGAGATCAAATCAGAAATCAACCCCGATTGTTCTTTGGAGGGACAGATCCAGAAGCTGAAGCTCAAATAGTTTGACCACCTAATGAGAAGAGGGGACTCATTGGAAAAGACCCTGATGCTGGGAAAGATGAAAGGAGAAAGGAGAAGGGGACAGCAGAGGATGAGTGGGATAGATAGTGTTGTTGATGCAATGAACATGAATTTGGGCAAACTCCAGGAGATGGAGCAGGAGTGTCACGATGTGAATATTGTCAGTTGTGAGTCTATGCAGGGTGATGCACCCCCATTATAAATACTATGGTACTTCCCAATACAAGCAGAACACGTGATACGATGTTCTGCGCATGTCTACATTCCTATCCACCATTAATCACTTCTGTTGTACCTTCCCACCTGGAAGGATGTGTTGCGTAGCAACAATGTAGTTTATTCAGGATTTATTGTTTTATATTGTTTTGTACTGAAAGAAATATTTTCTATTAGACATTTTAATCTCGGTTTTATTTCTAAGTGTTTGAATTCCAAGTAAAAGATCCAATGTCGCCTCTACGGGGGAATTCTTCCCTTAACAAGGATGGGGAGGGCAAGGGCTGGTGTGCTATGGTCCATGGGATCATGAAGAATTGGACATGACTTACAACTGAACAACAGCAATAATAAGACTCGTACCACAGTGATGATTCTTAGCTAACACAATGAAAGCAGGATTTGTGATTATACAATTACCGTATTTTTCGGAGTATAAGACGCACCTTTTTCCTCCCTAAAAGTGGCTGAAAATTTGGGTGCGTCTTATACTTCGAATGTAGCTTTTTTTCCAGTCCTAACTAGGTGCTAACAGATCTTCCCAGCTCTTACCTTGCAGGCTTTTTCATTGTTACTCTCTCCAAAGAATGTTTTCCCAGCCCTAAGTCTTTGCAGAATTTTTTTCATTGCTCTACTTGCTCCGAATAAGTTTTTTTCTAGCCCTAACCAGGTGCTAACTATCTTCCCAGCTCTTACCGGCTTGCAGGCTCTTTCATTGTTACTCTCTCAGAAGAAGGTTTTTTTTAAGTCCTAACCAGGAGATAAAATAATGTGCTGAAGCTGACCAGACTAAGGACGTTAGCCAGATGAATACCTGGTAGGCAGATTGTTTTCCCCTATTTTCCTCCCCAAAAACTAAGGTGCGTCTTATACTCCGGTGCGTCTTATACTCCGAAAAATACGGTATACTCCACTAGCTTAGTCTCAAAAAAACACAGAAGCCTATTCTTCAGAAGATTTTCTTCCCCATCATAGGCAGCTCCCAACTTTCTTACTCGCATGCAATGTATATCCAAATAAAATGTT
Source organism: Diadophis punctatus similis (assembly GCA_023053685.1). Classification (NCBI taxonomy): domain Eukaryota; kingdom Metazoa; phylum Chordata; class Lepidosauria; order Squamata; family Dipsadidae; genus Diadophis; species Diadophis punctatus. The sequence continues at coordinate 14,267,547 of JALIGW010000017.1, forward strand.
ATGGTCTTCACCTTTCTGAGAACTTTTTATTCTATGAGGCAAAAATAATAACTTTCAGCATCTGCCATATGCTTCTTTATCCTTCAATGCATCGTCCTAACATTTGAACACATCTTCCTAAAAATAATAAGAGCTTGATGCATATGAAGGCACGACACCAGCTGTGATTTCACATAGCGGTGTACATAATTATTGTTATATATACAACAACGTGGAATCACAGCTGCCAGTTCTTTAGCTGGTGTTGGTCTTCATTTGCGTCATCAGTCAATTGCAAAAAGCAGCTTTCCTTGGAACAGCTTACATCTTGCAATGAGACCTTTAACACCATCGAACAATAGACAGATGTTGATCTGTCTATCCCAGGTCATTGAGAAGGACTGGATAGGTGGATAAAAATGCCAAATCCAGTCTAAATACCTGGCTAACTGTGCGATGAACCATAACAGTAATACATATTAATTAATCAAAAATTAAAATCTTCACTGTGAGATTTTCAAGTACAAACTGATAATTTCCACATCAATTATCCAAACTATGGATAATTGATGTGGAAATACCAGGCAAAAAAAGACATTGAAACTCTAGAGAAAGTGCAGAGGAGAGCAACCAGGATGATTAGGGGACTGGAAACTAAAACATCCGAAGAGCGGTTGCAAGAACTGGGCATGGCCAGTCTGGTGAAGAGAAGGACCAGGGGTGACATGATAGCAGTGTTCCAATACTTGAGGGGCTGCCACAAGAGAGGAGGAGGTCAGGCTGTTCTCTATGGCACCAGAAGGTACACAAGGAATAATGGATGGAAGCTGACCAAGGAGAGATTCAACCTGGAAATAAGACGGAACTTTCTGATGGTGACAGCGATCAACCAGTGGAACAGCTTTCCTGCGGAGGTTGTGAGAGCTCCAACACTTGAGACTTTCAAAGGGAGATTGGACTGCCATTTGTCCGAAATGGTGTAGGGACTCCTGCTTGAGTGGGGGGTTGGACTAGATGACCTACAAGGTCCCTTCCAACTCTAATAATCTGTAATCTGTAATCTGTAATCTAATCTGAATTGAAGAAAATCGGAAAGTATCAAGATCTAAAAATCAAAGTGGAAAGATTGTGGCATGAATTGGCCATGGTGGTCCCAGTGTGGTCTTACTCGGAACCATGCTGAAAAACCTTGGATGGCACTTGGAAACACTAAGCACTGACAACATATCCATCCAGTGTAAACATCTCAGCTCACTGTGCAACCAACCATATAATGTGTAGTTGAAAAAAAAAAACCCCCAAGTTGCCTCTTATCTCTAAAGAAAAAGAAAACCGACTTTGCTCCCTGAAGATCTGCAGCAGGGAACAGGAGTCTATTAGGAGTGCTCTTCACATAAATCCTTCGTCTTATGATCAGCAAGGAGGAAGGTATAAATAAACCATATATTACAGAAAATACCGCCAGTCTCCTGTTGACCTCCTTCAAGGAGACTGAACTACAGGGAACATTGGGCACCTCTAAAATGCTTTACGGTTTGGATGTTCAGTTCAATATAAATTCAGCAGGTATTACCCTCTGTATTAGCTCTTTCATTTGTCAGGAGGTTTACACACCACAAACTGTAAGATCCGGTTAAAAAAAAAACCTGCAGCCAGTTTTGTTCAATCTTACCCCTACCCCGAGGTGGCACAGTGGTTAAAAGCAGCACTGCAACCTACTTCAGCTGACTGCTAGTTCAGCAGTTCAGCAGTTCAAATCTCACTAGGCTCAAGGTTGACTCAGCCTTCCATCCTTCCGAGGTGGGTAAAATGAGGATCCAGATTGTTGGGGGCAATAGGCTGAACTCTGTAAACCGCTTAGAGAGAGCTGTAAAGCACTATGAAGCGGTATATAAGTCTAAGTGCTATTGCTATTGCTACCATTCAGCAACTCTGTGATTGGAAGAGGAAAAACACCTGCTTTAAACTCTGACTGTTCTTCTGCTACTCTATTTCTTTTTTGTCCATGTGATGCATGGTTTATTTAGAGCATATGTATAAGTCCACCTTCTTGGAGGTAGGTCTCACAGTGGGATTTCCGTGCAACCCTGATTGAACAGTGTTTTTCAGTCCATAAGCTGCCTGTTCATGTAGAGAGATCATGAAACAGGGTTAAGTACTTTCTTAAGCTAATCAGTGTGGGGAAGAGTATGAGAAGGAGAGAGGGAGGATTTAAGGAAGAGAGAAACATTGATGGGTTCAGAGTAATCCATATGATTACAAAAACTCACTAACATCTCCAAAGGATGTCTGTGGAGATCCTCAATCACCCAGGTCATGGTTGTCCTGAAGGTGCTTTTTCCAAAGGGCAAAGAACTGAAGAAGCTTCTTGGATGAGAAGCAAAATGTTTTCAAAGGGGAAAAAAAACCAAGAAAGTCCAGTTGCCTTTTGGAAAAAGCACCGTTTGGTTCTCCATTGGATCAGCACTGAAAGAGAGACGTCTATATCACTAGACATATATGGGTGAAAAGAAAGCTTAAGGATAATGTACTGTATATTGGTCAGGTTTACTGAAAGTATTAATTGTAGTTAAAGCAGGAATTGAGAAGAAGCTGTTTTGAAGCCAATTACATATCCAGATTTATTATTGCTGTTATTGGTCTGTGAAAAAAAACCTCAGATCTTCTCCATGGTGCCATAGTAATGTGTCTTGTCATTCCCAAGATTGAAAAAAAAAGTCAGATTAACAGAGTTGGAAGGGACCGTGTAGGTCATCTAGTCCAACCCACCGCCCAAGCAGGAGACCCTACACCATTTCTGACAAATGGCAGTCCAATCTCATCTTGAAAGCTTCCAGTGATGAAGTTCCCACAACTTCCGAAGGCAACTTCTGTTCCATTGGTTGATTGTTCTCACTATCAGAAATTTTCTCCTTATTTCTAGGTTGAATCTCTCTTTGATCAGTTTCCATCAATTATTCCTTGTCTGCCCTTCAGGTGCTTTGGATAATAGCTTGACCCCCTCCTCTCTGTGGCAGCCCCTCAAGTATTGGAACACTGCTATCATGTCTCCCCTGGTCCTTCTCTTCTCTAGACTAGCCATGCCCAGTTCCTGTAACCGTTCTTCATATGTTTTAATCTCCAGTCCCCTAATTATCCTGGTTGCTCTTCTCTGCACTTTTTCTAGAGTCTCAACATCTTTTTTATAGTGTGGTGACCAAAACTGGATGCAGTAATCTAGGTGTGGTCTAACTAAGGCTTTATTAGAGTGGCATTAGTACTTCACTAGATCTAGATTGTATCCCTCTGTTAATGCAATTTAGGATTGCATTGGCTTTTTTGGCTGCCGCTGCACACTGCTGGCTCATGTTTAGCTGGTTGTCCACTAGGACTCCAAGATCCCTCTCACAGTCACTGCTATTAAGTCTGGTTTCATCCAGTTTAAATGTATACTTTTGGTTTTTCTTGCCTAAGTGTAGGACTTTACTTTTCTCTACATTGCATTTCATTTTGTTAGATAGGGCCCAGTGTCCAAGTCTGTCAAGATCCATCTGGATCTTGAGCCTATCTTCTAGGAGCCGAGGTGGCGCAGTGGTTAAAAGCAGTACTGCAACCTACTTCAGTGACTGCTAGTGACTGCTAGTTCAGCAGTTCAGCTGTTCAAATCTCACCAGGCTCAAGGTTGACTCAGCCTTCCATCCTTCTGAGGTCGGTAAAATGAGGACCCAGATTGTTGGGGGCAATATGCTGAACTCTGTAAACCGCTTAGAGAGGGCTGTAAAGCACTGTGAAGCGGTATATAAGTCTAAGTGCTATTGCTATTGCTATTGCTATTCTAGGCGTTAGCTATTCCTGCCAGCTTAATATAATCTGCAAATTTGGAAAGTTCCCCTTCTATTCCCTCATCTAAGTCATTTATGAAGATATTGAAGAGTACTGGGCCTAAGACGGAACCTTGTGGTACGCCACTGCTTATTTCTTTCCATGTAGACTTCGACCCATTCAGTCTTTCTCTCCAACCACCTTACCTATTGCCCCTTTTTCATTATCTCACAAAAATATCTTGGGCTCCAGAAGCTCTTACATTTAATGTTATTTCCCCCCGCTGTTGAACAGAGAGAATCTTTCCTAACTTTTTTTTTTAAAAAATAAGGGCTTGGTTGTTCCAAACAATTTTATTCCAAAACTGGGACTTTGCAAGGGAGTGCTGGAACTCAGCAAGCTTAAGTTAAATTCTCTGTTATGTTTCATTCAAAAGTAAGAAAAGAGCTACTGTTTGCTTCTTGCATACAAAAATGGCTTCATAAATGAAGCCTGAAGAGATTTTTTCAAAGGCATTTGAATTGTTTCCCTTTATTTCACACCAGCCAGCAAACAAAACCAAACAAGGCAAAAAAAAAATTGTAGGCAGAGAAACATTGTACAGTCTGTTCAAAAATGCATATAAGGTTAATAAGTAAAATAAGAAATAAAACCTTTTATATTTTTGAGAAATTTGAGCTAGCAACCATTCCATTTCTTCATAAATATGTTGACTTTCTAGCAAGTCGTGTGTGGCTTGTAGGATCAATGAATTTGCAAGTAGATAGACCTGTTTTTGACAACTGGTCTGTCAAGATCAGTGCCTGAAAAACTAATTTCTGGCTTGGTTAAATGAAATAAGAATGTCCTGTGGCAATTCAATAAGATTGCTATAGCGTTTGTTTTTCTTCTCTCTTTTTCAATATTAGCTATCCCTTTCCCCAAGATTTGTGAAGCCAGATATAGCTTCTAAATTGAATGATGACAAACTACTGCTTTTGCCAATGGTAGAATGCATTTCATAAACAGACATTGTTCAGAAAATTTAGTTGCCAGAAGATAGCAGTATTTATTCTTTACTCCATCCCCCTGGAATGGTAACTTTTAAAATTCTGAGATTATAATCCCAACTGTTTTCTGGATGCACTGTTTAGTTTTGTGTTATTTTATTGATTGTATTTTAATTGCTCAATGACCAAAATACAGTTTGGTCAGTCTTTCTATTATTTTATACATTGTTCTGAATACTATTTAATTCATTCATTCATTCATTCATTCATTCATTCATTCATTCATTCATTCATTCATTCATTCATTCATTATTTATGTATTTATTGCATCTCATATGTTTTTCTTATGGTTGAGTGTTTTTAGTCTGCGATGGAGATTTTAATTGTAGTTATTGTGTACGCCACCCAGAGTCACATTTTTGTGAGGTAGGCAAATATATAAATATGCTAAATAAATAAATGACATTTGATCATACGGGAACTTTATATTATTTGTAGAGATTTCTAGAAGTTCCTAAAAGGCATATGATGGGGAAAAAACAGATGAAAAGGGTGTCCGGGTCAAAGTGAGAATTACATATGCTGGAAAAGCCATTTCAGCAAGTCGCAATGAAGATTGAAATCTGTATTTCTATTCCACTGTCTGAGTTCAGCTACTGAACTATATGAGAAAAAGACACATCCTGAAGTAAAACCAATTTTCTACACTTTTAACAGAAATAAGTGGCACAGATTATGTACTGGTACTGAATCCTTTGGAGTTATCCTTAGAGGAGGGAAAAGTTAATAATATTAAAAATAGAATGTTTAATATCTTACCCGATTTATAAGTGTGTTCTTTCTACCCTTTCACATCAATGATGCCTGATATATGTCAAAGTATGGTGTGTACCAACTTTTCCGTGGCACGTACACACCTGCATTCCCAAAGTGGGTACAGCCAAGAACTAAACTGGGAGAGGTTTTGGAGGTTTTTAAGCCATGAAATATGTGCCTTCAGGCTCTGAAAGAGCTAAGACACCCATTTTGCTCTGCATTCACTCAAGATCCACTCAAGCTCCAAATTACGCAAAAACCGAAATGATCGCACACAACTAATTTTAATTGCTCCCACTTTGTGGGATTAAAGGGGGCATGCATGGTGATCACCGAGAAGACTGAAGATCATACTTTTTAATAGCCGTATTGTTCATGATTCAGATTAAGAAAGATACCAATTAGATTAAATAGGTTTAAACAATACATTCTCTTACTAAGCTTTTGTTGCTGCTACTGAACATCCTTCTTGGATATACTCGTTAATGGAAATTTATTTCTAATTGAAACACAAATAATGTGAGGGAAACAATCTAACTTACTTCACTAATTTCTACATTTGTGAAGTGATTCATCAATTTCAACAGATTCACTTTTAAACATGCATGGCTAGTAACTGATTTAATCCCTTCCTTCCTTCCTTCCTTCCTTCCTTCCTTCCTTCCTTCCTTCCTTCCTTCCTTCCTTCCTTCCTTCCTTCCTTCCTTTCTTCCTTCCTTCCTCCCTCTCTCTTTCTTCCTTTCTTTTTCTTTCTTTCCTTTTTCTTTCCTTCTTCCCTCCCTCCTTTCTTTTTCTGTCTGTCTGTCCTCCTTCCTTCCTTCCTACTATCTTTCTTTCTTTCTTTCTTTCTTTCTTCCTCCCTCCCTCCCTCTTTCTTCCTTTCTTTTTCTTTCTTTCCTTTTTCTTTTCTTCTTCCCTCCCTCCTTTCTTTTTCTGTCTGTCTGTCTGTCTTCCTTCCTTCCTACCATCTTTCTTTCTTTCTTTCTTTCTTTCTTTCTTTCTTTCTTTCTTTCTTTCTTTCTTTCTTTCTTTCTTTCTTTCTTTCTTTCTCTCTCTCTCTCTCTCTCTCTCTCTCCCTTCCTTCCTTCCTTCCTTCCTTCCTTCCTTCCTTCACTCCTTCCTTCCTTTCCTACCTACCTACCTACCTACCTACCTGTCCTTTAATTCTTATAAATAGAATTTCAGGCATTTTGAAGACTGTCTGGTGATTGAATATAACACTACTAGCTAGAAGAAGAAATGTGGCTGAAGTATTAATTTCCCATCTTTTGTTAAGATGACGCAATCCTCTTTTAATATATTTAATTTGGGGGCAGAGAATATATTTTGAGGTAGCATTATCCTTCCAAATTAAATATATTAATACATTCATCGTAAGAAGAAAAACCAGGGCTAGAAAATTGAGGGCAAACAATTAGTCTCCTTCAAGGCGGAATGATATCTAACACCAGAGCTTCATCTAATCATCTTCAGAATAAGAAAGGTTCTGAAGCACATGAAGGGGGATCTAATGTAAAAGGCTCTAAAACTCATTTTTTTAGGTTGGTTAGGTAAATGAGGGTTGTGTTTAATTGGTCATTCAGAAGTAGAATCATAGTTTAAAAAGAAATTACATGAGATAAAGAGATACCAACAAATCCACACTGATAATAAAAGAGTACAGGTAGTCTGTTGGCTTACGGTGACCATTGAGAGTTACAAATGGCACTAAAAAAACCCCTTATGATCATTTTTCACACTTACAGCATCACCATGGTCACATGATCGAAATTCAGATGCTTGGCAAGTGGTTCATAATAATGACGGCTGCAGTGTCCCATGGTCATGTGATCCTCCTTTGCGACCTTCTTATAAGCAAAGTCAATAGGGAAGCCAGATTCACTTAGTAACTTAACAACTGCAATGATTCACTGAACAACTGCGGCAAGAAAAGTCATAAAATGGAGCGAACTTCACTCGACAAATGTCTCACTTACCAACAGGAATTCTGGGCTAAATTGTGGTCATAGGTTGAGGGCCACCTGTATTACAATTTTCCTCATTCTCAAAAGAATTCTTTTGACTGGTTTTATTTTTGAACCTATCTCTCCTATATTGACTTTCCAAGCTTATATTTAATTTCCAAAAGTAGACAGGGAAATGAATTTTATCTCGGGCGTCTAGTCTGGGCACCTAGAATTCAATTATACTCAGAGGAGCATGCAGGATAAGCTACTCCCTTATATCAGACTAATAAAACTTGTGACCCAACGTGTCAAAGGAAGAGAAACAATATCATGGGGTGGACGGTGAGGAACATCACTATATCAAGCCCCATTTTCATTTTTTTATTTTTTATTTACAATCTCTGGCATGAGCAAAAAAAATTAAACCAAAGGAACAAAAGAGATTTATTGGGCCAACACAAATGATAAGCAGGGGGAGCTTAACATTGTGGGTCGTGAGCTTGTTTTAATTCTTGCTGCAAGGAAGACAATGTTGCGTGCCATCGCAATCCTGCTGGCATCTCAAAGCGAGATAATTGGGGTTGGCTCATGAGAGCTTGGGGAGGTCACCTCGGCTTGTCTTAGGTGACAACCAATATACACTGATTAGAAGCAGCATTCAAGCAGAGGTAAGCACAAGTTGTTAAAATTAGACCTAGAGAGTTATAAATATGTCATGTACAACTGTGTAGAAATAAATTGCTTCAATTAATGTAGCCTTCAAAGGAAGCATGCCAGCAAAATGCTGATGGAAATAAAACAAGAAATTAGAGAAGGGCATTGGTGGTGCTCCTAGTATGGACTACATGAGAAAGGAGAGATCATGAGGTGGAGGAGGAGAAAAAAAATGAGTTGTGATGAATTGCACATATAGCAGAGGCAACAATTAGAGTGTCCATTTCTCACGAGATACAAAACTAAAGAGATGGTTTATAATTAGGGGAAAAACACGATTGGTGAAGTGGGGATAAAGAGGAAAACTATACAGGAAAGAACCTCTAGATCAGGGGTCTCCAACTTTGGCAACTTCACGATGTGTGGAGACTTCAACTCCCAGAATTCCCCAGCCAGCATAGGGGATTCTGGAAGTTGAAGTCCATACATCTTAAAGCTGCCAAGTTTGAGAAACAATGCTGTAAGCATTACTCTTGGGGGGAATGGAAGAAAATGCATTTCTCTGAAGGACAGCAGAGGAACGTTTTAAAAAAATCTATTCTGAAGGCAAGGTCCTCCATAGATCTTTCGACCTAATTCAAGATCAGAATCAGAATAGAGCTGGAAGGGACCTTGCAGGAGAACTTTTATCATTTCAGACAAGTGACTGTCCAGTCTCTTCTTTAAAACCTCAGGTGATGAAGCACCCACAACCTCTGAAGGCAAGACCTTCCCCTGGTTAATTGTCCTCACTGTTAGGAAGTTTCTCCTTAATTCCAGGTTGCTTCTCTCCTTGATTAGCTTCGATCCATTGTTTCTTGTCTTGCCCTCTGGTACTTTGGAAACTAAACTGACCCCCTCTTCTTTGTGGCAGCCTCTCAAATTCTGGAATACCGCTATCATGTCACTCCTAGTCCTTCTTTTCTCTAGACTCTCCAAAGCCAAATCCTGCAACCACTCTTCATATGTTTTTGTCTCCAAGTCTTTAATCATCTTAGTTGCTCTTCTTTGCACTTTTTCCAAAGTCTCAACATCTTTGTTTGTAATGTGGTGACCGAAACTGGATGCAGTATTCCAGTATTCCAGATTGGCCATCTTACTAAGGCTTCATACTTCATGTGATTTTGATTCTATGCCTCTGTTTATACAACCAAATATTGTATTCACTTTTTTGGCTGCTTCTGCACACTGCTGGTTCGTGTTTAAGTGATCGTCCACTAGGACCCCAAGGGTCCCTCTTACAGTTACTGTTTTTGACCCAGGTTTTGCCTAATTTGTACTTGTACTTTTGAGTTTTCCTGCCCAGGTGTAAAACCTTGCTTTTCTCCACATTAAATTTCATTTTGTTGGATAGGGCCCATTGTTCAAGGCTGTCAATATCTTTTTGGGTCCTGAGCTTGTTATCTTGGTGCCTGCTGAAATAGTGTCCATTATTGGGTGAATTAATTTCTTTGGAGAGGAAAAAATGATTCTTGTAACCAAAATAGAATGAACACAGGGTCATCTTTACCAGTTACCCTTGAAATTAAAGATAAAAAACAAATGCTGAAGTTTAGTTCAGTCATACTTTATGAACAACATACAATCATATTGCATCTTTGAAAAGTGACTAACACTTATTGTCCCTATGAACAAAGAAGCCACACGGGAAACACAGAAGCACAGAGTTAAAAAAAGTGACCAACATATTGACATGACAAGATTTTGACCTCACTCAGGAAAAATCACCTGGGAAATAGAAGTCCATGCATCAAAGTGTGTGGCTCTTCTCAGCCAATACATGATGTAAGTGTGTACTATCTATGTTATTTCAAATTACTCAGTGAGACTCATTTACTCATTTCCACCACACAGAAGAAAAAGAACATATTGAATGTTCACAAATCCTGAATAATATTTACTTTGGCCTAGTTAAAATGGTTTAGCTTCAGAAACATGATCTATAGGGTCTCCAACCTTACCAACTTTAACACTTGTGGACTTCAACTCCCAGAGTTCCTCAGCCAGCAAAGCTGGCTGAGGAATTCTAGGAGTTGAAGTCCACAAGTCTTAAAGTTGCCAAGGTTGGAGATCCCCTGATCTATACTGTCATTTCAACCCAAGAAGAAATGAAATTTGAAATCAACAAGCAAAGATGATGTCCAGGATGATCCCACATGAAAACTAGGAGAATGGCTCAATAATTCTCTTTCAAAAAATGTCAACAGTGTGGGATCAGAAAATCATGGTTAAGGCTGTTTCCTAATTACAGAAATGTGGCTTACACACATGTCATGGCTTTCAAGAAATGTAGCTGCACAGTCTGAAAAATTATTGGAGTAGTTTTATATGGCACGTGTATTTTGAATACAGCTTATTATTTGATTTCCACCCCCCCTAAGAATGTGGTCCACTTAAGATATGGAATAGAGTGAAACAAAGATTTCATTCTGATCCATGGCAAAGTTGCAAAACTAGCACAATTTGTTTTCAGACTCTTTCATGAAAGTACCTCTGCTATGGGCAGAATGCACACAACATTCTCTTTTAAGTCCAGATAGAATTCAATCCAATTTCATTCTAGGGGGATTCCTCTATAACAGTGATGGCGAACCTCTTCTGGTTCGCGTGCCCACGCCCATTGCCCCCCCCACGCATGCGCACAATGGGCAAACCGGAAGTGCGGAAAAACGCACTTCCGGTTTGCCATTGGGCTGTTTTTTGCACTCCGGAGGGTTTAGGGAAGCTTCCTGAAGCCCCGGAATGCAAAAAATGGCAAAATGGGCAAACCGGAAGTGCAGAAAACACACTTACGGTTTGCCCGTTTTGCTGTTTTTTGCATTCCGGGGCTTCAGGAAGCTTCCCTGAACCCTCCGGAGTGCAAAAAACAGCTCACTGGCAAACCGGAAGTGCATTTTTCCGCACTTCCGGTTTGCCAGTGGGCAACGCTCGTGTGCCCTCCGCTATGGCTCCGCGTGCCACCTGTGGCACGCGTGCCATAGGTTTGCCATCACGGCTCTATAATCATGAATATCCCTGAGAAAGTTTATTTATTTATTTGTGAGACTTATATACCGCCTCATAGTGCAAGCACTCTCTAAGCGGTTTACACCAGTAAGCAATGTATATTATTTATGTTGCCTCCAACAATCTGGGTCCTGATTTTACCTACCTCGGAAGGATGGAAGGCTGAGTCAACTTTGAGCCGGTGAGATTTGAACCGCTGACCTGCAGATCACAGTCAGCTAAAGTGGCCTGCAGTACTGCCTCTAACCGCTGCGTCACCTCGGCTCATAGTTCTCATTGACCCAAGAAGATCTGGGCTAGGACAGACTTCTTTTTCTCACCAAAAGTGATTTAGAGCCCACATATGTCTGCATCTCAGACCTATCAAGTCCCTCAGTTTGTCTAAGCCCACAAAAACTCCAAGTCCCTTCAGATCAGGATGGCTCTGCCACAGAAAGGAAAGAGAGGTGCTTCTTGGTGCTCTCTGAGCTTGGATTTTTTCTTGCAGATATTTCATGACCTAACTAGGGAACCTCATCAGTGTTAGAAGGGAGCAGAGTTTGTGTGGTGGTGGTAGTGGTGGTGGTGGTGGTGGTGGTGGTGGTGGAGGAGGAGGAGGAGGAGGAGGAGGAGGAGGAGGAGGAGGAGGAGGAGGAGGAGGAGGACTGTAGCGTCCTGCTTAGTTGTTTTTTTTTTTTTGCACAAATTTCATTATCCAATCTAGGCAACATCGTAAGTGCTGAATTGTGCACAAATGATGTTACTTAGTCTGGCTAATGAAACATCTGCAAGAAAACAACAAAGCTCAGAGAGCACCAAGGATCCCTCATTATTAACCCTGAGCTACAAGTATTCTCTATCGAAGTAGAGGCCCTCTTTTTACCCCATTTCAGAGGTGGGTTCCTCCCGGTTCGGACCGGTTTGCCTGAACTGGTAGTAACCCGCTGGTGATGTCACAATGATGTCACAGAACCGTTTCGGTCGGTGCCGGTCCGTGGGTGCCGCCATCTTTTTTTGGGGAATTTTTTTTACATTTTTTGGGATTTTTTTTTTTGAATTTTTTAAAATTTGTTTTTTCTTCTAAGCATGCGCAGAAGCTGAGTTTCTGGCACTGCACATGCATCGCCATCTTGTTTTTGGCTTTTTTGTGGGGGGGTTGGGATTTTTTTTGCACTGCGCATGCCACGAGGTGCGGGAGGAAGCTAACTGGCAGCGAGGTACGTTAGAACCTATCGCTGCCCCATTTGCTTCCATTGAGATGGAAAATGTATAGAATTGTAAGGAGGCTCCAGCTCTTTCTCAGCAATGCATCAGATATAATATTCTACTTTAAATTCGATGCTTCAGTGATGGGTTTTATTACACTGCCAGCGCCGAGAGATTTGCAGACAAGGCCCACCTTGTAACATCCTTTAATTGACCTATCCCAGGACTAAGCAGAGCTCAATTAAAACATGTGTAATTTCCCTCCTCGGCTGCCACAGTCAATGAGTACACTTTCGCGGCACCCTTTCAACCTCTCTTTTGGGCATGTTCTACCTATCTGACAAAGAGCTTGTATAATAATTAAATTTGGAGTAATTACTTTTCAGACTGATCGGTGACAGTCTATTGTTCAGGAAGAATGAATCCTCGGAGCCTTCTAACATCATTTCAGTTCCTGGTTCTAAATGAGATTTTCAAAGAATGTAATTTGTAAGAACTAAAATCCTTAATGCACACTAATATAGGTTTCTTTTGCCAGTAAAAAACTTTTGGAATAAGATTATTTTCTGGAGTAATGAGTTATCTGGGCCATCTGAACGCAGCATAATTTACCTCATGATGACATTCAGCGCTGATGCTGGGCTGATGGTGGAGAGAAACATCTCAAAACCAATCCTTTAATTTTGTGAACTTTGCTGCCTTATCTACCCCACCTTCAGCACTCTGGTTTTGAAAATACACCAGTTCAAATGTTGGGATTCGTTATTGCATTCATCTTAAAAAAAAAAAATCCCGAATCATAAAACTAGCAAGAATTTTAAAACTAGCAACGTTTTATTTACACTTGCATACATATTTACATAAACTAGCCTAATCTTTGTGAAGAAGGGAAGTTTAATCATATTAATATAGGTCCATGATGGTGAACCTATGGCACGCTCCCTCTCTGTGGGCATGCGTGCCGTCGCAAGCTGGTCTTTGCGGGTGCCGTCGTGCCGGAAAACGGCCTGAAAACAGCCAAAAACCAGGCCGTTTTGAGGCCGGTTTCAGGCCTCTTTCAGGCCTCTTTCAGGCCTAAAACCGGCACCCAAAACAGCCCCCAAAACGGTCAAAAAACACCCAAAAAACAGGCATGCACACACGAGCCAGCTGGTCTTTGAGTTTCTGGTGCTCCGGCGCACGCACATGCACACACATGGACATGCGTTCTGGTTTGGGTACTAGGTCCCAAAAGGATTCATCATCACTGATATAGGTTGTTACAACTTTCCTTATAAAACATCGATTCAACAATCTCTCCTCTCTCTCTCTCTCTCTCTCTCTCTCTCTCTCTCTCTCTCTCTCTCTCTCTCTCTCTCTCTCTCTCTCTCTCTCTCTCTCTCTCACACACACACACACACATGCTGTCCCTCTCTGTATATAAACTATAGACATAAACATATAAAACATCAACTATATTGACATATTAAGAACTAAAATGGCAAACTCAAGCTTTTCTGACACAAACTTCTTCCTTCCTTCCTTCCTTCCTTCCTTCCTTCCTTCCTTCCTTCCTTCCTTCCTTCCTTCCTTCCTTCCTTCCTTCCTTCCTTCCTTCCTTCCTTCCTTCCTTCCTTCCTGCTATAGAGCAAAAATTGTATGTGTTATCTGTCACTCTTTCATTATTAGTTTGCTCTTTGAGTGAGTTCATTGTTCCTATTTAAAAGGGCAAGGAATATTTTGCCAGTGATGATAAGGACTCACTCATTTTTTCCTTCATCTTATTGAGACCGTAAGTGGGATACGCTTACGTGAAAACAAGCAAAAGTGTCATTCAAACATTTCTCTTTCACCCAAACATCGGTCTTGAAGTCCCTACCAAAGAGTACCTCGTACTTCGGATAAGGCAAACCTGTACTTAAGATGTATCAAGTGGATAGCTAAAATATGAGAAGTACAAACCAGCATTTCAAAGGCGCACATCATTCAAGTGACAATAATCAAGGATAAGTTAATGTACGTGAATGATCAGCTAATATGTTTACAGGCAACCTTGAAACCCTTTCAGTTAGAAAGCGGCTGTATTTAGATAGTCAATTCTCCCGAGGTTTTAATTGGAACTGGGCTTCTTTATCCCATCATAAAGAAATATTATTATAAATACTGCAGGAAGCTGTTTACATTTGAATCTGTGCTTTCCATTCAGCTGAGCAATAATCAAAAAAAGACAACTGAGTAAGGTTAGTAACACCTGATTTAAAGAAAATAAAGAAAAACTGCCACAGGATGAGCTACATAGAAGCAATGTGTGGGTGCTGTGAAAGACATCATTAGGACCATTGAAGGCCTAAAGGTAGGATCAATAAAACAATTTATTTGACATAAAACTGCTAATGCAGTTTCTTTTTCCTCTTTTCCAACTACTCTCAATTTTTTTTATTTATGTAACTTCTTAGTGAATAATCAGAATTATGTTAACTTTTTGCTCAATGCTTTATTTTTGGCTAGGGGGACCTTTGCACAAGTACGTCTTGTGCACCAATTGCGACCCTACTTGGAGAGGGGGGCACTTCTCACAGTCACTCATGCCCTCATCACCTCACGGCTGGATTACTGCAATGCGCTCTACATGGGGCTACCCTTGAAGAGTGTCCGGCGACTGCAATTGGTGCAAAATGCAGCTGCGCGAGCTGTGGTGGGTGCACCCAGATGCACCCACGTAACACCGATCCTCTGCCAGCTGCATTGGTTGCCCATTAGTCTCCGGATCCAATTTAAGGTGTTGGTCGTTACCTTTAAAGCCCTACATGGCTCAGGGCCAGGGTACCTTCGGGACCGCATCCTGCCGCATACCTCCCTATGACCGGTCGGGCCCACAGAGTCGGCCTCCTCCAGGTCCCATCGACCAAACAATGTCGGTTGGCGGGGCCGAAGAGGAGGGCCTTCTCTGTGGGAGCTCCCTCCCTGTGGAACCAGCTTCCCCCGGAGATCAGGACTATCCCCACCCTGCTGGCCTTCCGGAAAGCAATAAAAACCTGGCTCTTCTGGCAGGCGAGTGAAAGCGAGACGATACTCTTTTAACTTTTGTATGTTTTTAATTATTGTATTTTATTGTATTTTATATTGCTGTAATGGATCTGAATATGTTGTGAGCCGCCCAGAGTCCCTAGGGAGTTGGGCGGCATACAAATCCATTAAATTAAATTAAATTAAATTAAATTAAATTAAATTAAATTAAATTAAATTAAATTAAATTAAATTAAATTAAATTAAATTAAATTAAATTAAATTAAATTAAATTACATTACATTACATTACATTACATTACATTACATTACATTACATTATTTTCCCGCATCCCATTCTTAGGTTCCTGATGTCTAATGAAACTCTCAAAACAACTGTTGTCTCCAAAATGGTTCAGCTTGGCGCAGAAGCCAATCAGAGCCAGACACAAATGATGGACTTTTGCGAAAAGTTTATTGAAGCGCTTTTAGCTAAAAGGTCCCAGCCTCTGAAGGAGCTGAGACCTGAACAGCAGCAAAATATGATCTTTCATACAGTTCATACAGTTGATTTCTGAAATAGGGAAGTATAATTTCACAAAGCTATTACCTTTTGAGGGGTTCTACCTTGCTTTTAGTCTGTGCCCTTTTGTCTATGGAGCTTTGCTTTGCTTAAGCCCTACGTGTCATTTGGCCCCTACTTGAGGTTTCTTGCTGCCAAATCTTGTAACTTCTTATCTAATTTTGAGTATGTGTTGTTACATTTCCTCCATTTCAAACTGATACGTTATACAGTTACATTCCTCTAACTCAGAGGTCTTCAAACTTGGCAACTTTAAGACTTGTGGACTTCAACTCCCAGAATTGCTGGCTGGAGAATTCTGGGAGTTGAAGTAATAGCAATAGCACTTTACTTATATACCGCTTCATAGTGCTTTACAGCCCTCTCTAAGCGGTTTACAGAGTTCAGCATATTGCCCCCAACAATCTGGGTCCTCATTTTACCGACCTCAGAAGGATGGAAGGCTGAGTCAACCTTGAGCCTAGTGAGATTTGAACAGCTGAACTGCTGAACTAGCAGTCAGCCTGCAGTCGCAGCATTTAACCACTGCACCACTTCAGCTCAAGTCCACAAGTCTTAAAGTTGCCAAGTTTGAGGACCCCTGCTAACTTTTCACTCCCTCCCAAAATGGGGATATATTGTTTCTTAGTGGGTGATCCATCACAGTTTAGGGGCTGTCATCCACATTTGCTCTTAAGGCAGGTTTCAAATGTTATATATTAAAATGACAGGGGTGTATGGGGTGCTCAGGGAGGGGTAGCACCTCTGGTGTAGGGGCATGTCGTGTCCTTTTACGGCAGCTCATCTTAAGGCAGCTTTTAGGGCAGCTCGTTCACCTTTGGTCCCCACCTGTCACTCAGCTCTCACCTGTGGCTCCTAGCAGCTGTAGCATGCGCAGCAGCCACACCCCGGGCAACAGCTTCGACAGGCTGGCCAAACCAGGTTGAGAGTAGCCGTTGGGTCATTGTCCTTTGGTGAGATAGGGACTTGTCTATCCCGAGCATGTGAAGACAGATTCTGGTGGACTGAGCGGATGAAATCTACTAGAATAGGACAATGGTCATGAAGGCAGTCTCTGCAAGCGATGTGGTACATTAAGAGCTTGGCAAGACACGAAAGACACCCTGGTCAATCACTGCACCCAGCCCATCTCCAACTGTCTCGACTTTTGTCCTGCTATTTGGAGCAAGATGGAATCTGGGAAGAGAGAGTGAGGCTGACTATGCGCACCTCTCTCTCATTTTAATCCAATTCATGCACAAGTCTTGACATCCCCCTCCAGATGTCAAGATCCTCTTCGAACACGATGGATGAACATCATTAAAATGACCTACGATGTGTGTTATTTTAAAAAATGTTAATCCTTCACTAAATTGTTCACTAAATCTACTAAATCTACTTCACTAAATCTACTGTTGACCTCATCCCATTCCTAAGAGGTCTGCAAGGGGCATGCATAAGTGCACCATCGTGCCTACCGTCCTTGTCCTAATGTCCCCATGTAACCAGTGGTGGGTTCCTACCGGTGCAGTCCATTCTATAGCACCGGTAGTGGCCCACTGGTGATGTCACAGTACCGCTGCGGTCGGTTGCCAGTGCCTGGTGCCGCCATTTAAAAAATGTTTTTTAATTTTTTTAATTTTTTTTCTTCTGTGCATGCCCAGAAGCCAAGCTTCCAGCACTGCGCATGCGCTGCCTTCCTACCCCACAGTGAGTCCAAGCAGGGGAGGATGGCTGAGGGAGCGCGTGAGATGCTGAAAGAATGGGCGGCAGGAGCTAGCTCCATTCCCCTCCCTTCAGCAGTCTGAGAAGCCACAAACGCACGGTGATGATCCTACGCTTTTTCGCACGTTTGAGGCTTCTCGAGCTGCTGAGGGGAGGGGGAATAGGCGGCAGGACCTATCTCAGTTCCCCTCCCTTCAGCAGTCCGAGTCACATGGCCAGCAAGCCACGCCTACCCGGTCACATGGCCAGCAAGCCACACCCACAAAATAAGCCACGCCCACAGAGTGGTAGTAAAAAAATTAGGAACCCGCCCCTGCATGTAACCATATCATGTATTCATAACCATGTTTATACATTCATGTATTCACAATCATGTTTATACTTTCTCTGTAATCTTATGTATGCTTGACAAATAAAATAAATAAATAAATAAACATTCATCAGGCTGGTTATAATCTCTGATGGCCTATGGAAACAAACATCCTGCCTTGAAGAAGATAGTAATAGTTTTGAACTATGGTATTGAAGAAGATTTCTGAGAAGACCGAAAGCAAATTAATGGATTATCAAACAAATCAACTCAGAGTTTTCCCTCCAAGCACAAATGATCAAGTATAGATTATCCTACTTCAGATACATTCTGCAAGCAGCTACTGTAGGTCTCTGTAGAAGGCTCTGATGGTGGGAAAGATGGATGGAAAGAGAAGAAGAGGATGATCAGCAGCAAGAGGAGGAGGAGCTGAGGTGGCGCAGTGGTTAAAAGCAGCACTGCAAGTTCAGCTGACTGCTAGTTCAACAGTTCAGCTGTTCAAATCTCACTGGCTCAAGGTTGACTCAGCCTTCCATCCCTCTGAGGTCAGTAAAATGAGGACCCAGATTGTTGGGGGCAATATGCTGAACTCTGTAAACCGCTTAGAGGGGGTTGTAAAGCACTATGAAGCGGTATATAAGTCTAAGTGCTATTGCTATTGCTAAGATGGATGGACTCAACGATACATGCATCCTTGGATGGCTTCAAGGACTTTGGATGGCTTCAAGGAAGGTTGGGGGCACATAAATGACTACAATGCAGCACATAGAGCTTGAGTTAACTTTCTTTCCAAATGTAAATTCTAATAAATTACTCCCAATTTATTTAGTCAGGAGCAACCTCTTCACAAAACACAGTAACTGCTTCAGTAGCAGGCAATGGATATTTTTGTAAATGAAAGATGCAACAACTGTATTTTGTTGGGGAAAGAAAAATAGAAGGAAATCATGAAACAGCAAAACCGTGCTTTGACACAACCAAAGCCCCAAATACATAAAATAACTGGAAATGGGAGGAAAACTTTCCTAAAGAAAGAGAAACAATAGCTATTCTAAATAAGGTCTGGAATGAAATATTTATTGGCCATATGCAGTTTTGTAAATTGGTATGAATGCTTTATGCTTGCAAGCCAATACAAAAAAGAAAAGGCTCTTAGCTCTCCCCTCCTCTTTCCCATTCTTTCTCTCTCAATTAATTAAAGTATGTTGACTATAGAAAGACACTGAAAGCATTTGACAGCGTAATCCACAACACAGCACAAATGTGACAAGGATAATCATTTCGTTTACAGGGGTATAACGCTGCCTTGGAGACATAAGTGTCCTAGCCATTTTACTGTGGAAGGATGGTTTGCAATGGTTTCATAGCCTTGGATAGTGGACAAAAGCTACGGTTCCTATACCAATTCAAATCGCATCATCATCTGTCAGCATGACTAGGTAACAGTAACAGAGTTGGAAGGGACCTTGGAGGTCATCTAATCCAACCCCCTGCTCACGCAGGAGACCTGTACTAGGGATGACTAAGGCAGAAACAATTAAGTCAATTACAGGAGAGAAAAAAGGGTGTGGACCGGTTACACGTGCAAAGTCTAAATTGATAGGCATTACATAAATTGATAGGCATTCTATAAAAGCAAGCATCTCTTCCATGGGGATTTTATACTCTGATGAAGTCAACAGGGGTTGACGAAAGCTTAGTAATTTTAATAGTAGTTTTAAATAAAAATTTAAATGTTCCGGAGATCGTGATGGCTATCGCTTCTCTCTCTCTCTCTCTCTCTCTCTCTCTCTCTCTCTCTCTCTCTCTCTCTCTCTCTCTCTCTCTCTCTCTCTCTCTCTCTCTCTCTCTCTCTCTCTCTCTCTCTCTCTCTCTCTCTCTCTCTCTCTCTCTCTCTCATATATATATATATGAGAGAGAGAGAATATATATATATATATATATATATATATATATATATATATATATATATATATATATATATATATATATATATATATATATATATATATATATATATATATATATATATATATATATATATTCTAGGGGAATATATATATATATTCCGTTTGCAAATGGAAGCAGAATTTAATTTATTTAGCTGCAGAATTCTGGGAGTTGAAGTCCACAAGTCTTAAAGCTGCCAAGTTTGCTGAGTCCTACAGGATTGGGCGGCCTATAAGATCTTTTAATTAAATTTAATTAAATTAAATGAATTGGGGACCCCTGCACTAAACAAACACCAAGCAAATCACATGCAAAGTAGCTTTTAGACAGACCCTGCAGTTAAGTGCAGTAGGAAGGTGAGGTGTGAATTTGGACCTTCTGAAATAATCCTAGTTAAGAATAACATTATTTCACTGAGCTGTCAGGAACTTGACACTGTTCCAATGCCAAACTCTTGATAACTTGACTTTACAAGTAAGCCTTATCAGCAACCAAACACATCGTCAGGCAGAGTTAGGCAAGGGGAACACAATTTAGCTAGAGAACTTTCTGATCTACAATCACCCAATATAGAACAGCAGCTAGATTTTCTAATGGCTTCCACCGTAACCTTGGTTCCTATGAGATGACAATGTGCCCCTGCTTAAATAACTTAATCATGCATTTTATTTCATTTTGTTGGTAGAGTGGCTTATAATACCCAATTCCTCTTTGGAGGACACACTCTATATCACACCACCAAGATAAAGAGCGGTAGAGTAGCCTTCGGTCAAATAAGCTAATTTTCCATGTACAGTACACATTGTTTTTCCCCTTGTGAAGCATGCAGCATTATGATATGATGGAACATCTTTCAGGAACGATTCAAAATAGGAAACAAACAAACAAACAAACAAAAACCCCACCCCACTTTGTTGCATGAATAAATCCCATAAAATGAAGAAAATGAAATTGGGAGAGGTGGCAGCTGTGCTGTCCCAAAGGTGCTTGTCCAAAAGGCAACTGGACTTTCTTGGTTTTTTTTCCCCTTGAAAATGTTTTGCTTCTCACCCAAGAAGCTTCTTCTTCAGGACGGAAGGAGTTTCTTGGATGAGAAGCAAAATCTTTTCAAGAAAAAAACAACAACCCAAGAAAGTCCAGTTACCTTTTGAAAAGCACCTTCGGGACAATCATGACTTGGATGATGGAGAATCTCCGGAGACACTGGCAGTTGTGATGTTCATGGCCAGTTCATAAGTTGCCCAAGAGACATCAGTGGTGGGGTTCAATTTTTTTTACTACTGGTTCTGTGGGCGTGGCTTGGTGGGCGTGGTGTGCCTTGGTAGGTGTGGCAGGGGAAGGATATTGCAAAATCCCCATTCCCTCCCTACTCCAGGGGAAGGATACTGTAAAATCTCTATTCCCTCCCCACTCCAGGGGAAGGATACTGTAAAATCTCCATTCCCTCCCTACTCCAGGGGAAGAATACTGTAAAATCTCTATTCCCTCCCCACTCCAGGGGAAGGATACTGTAAAATCTCCATTCCCTCCCCACTCCAGGGGAAGGATACTGTAAAATCTCTATTCCCTCCCCACTCCAGGGGAAGGATACTGTAAAATCTCCATTCCCTCCCCACTCCAGGGGAAGGATACTGTAAAATCTCTATTCCCTCCCCACTCCAGGGGAAGGATACTGTAAAATCTCCATTCCCTCCCCACTCCAGGGGAAGGTTACTGTAAAATCTCCATTCCCTCCCCACTCCAGGGGAAGGTTACTGTAAAATCTCCATTTCCTCCCGATCATCTGGGATTTGGGAGGCAGAGAATAGATGGGGGCAGGGCCAGTCAGAGGTGGTATTTACTGGTTCTACGAACTACTCAAAATTTCCGCTGCCGGTTCTCTGAACTACTCAAAATTTCTGCTACCGGTTCTCCAGAACTGGTCAGAACCTGCTGATACCCACCCCTGATTTGCCCACAATAAACATGTTGGATTGAACAGAACTTTGGCCTAATCCAGCAGAGAAATTCTTAGCAACAAGCACATTAGGTTTGCTATTCCTTGGAGTGAAGAGAAAGAACGAGGTCCCTGAACCTAGCAAGCCAGCCCGCAGTTGAAACTGAAATGTCTGTTTACCGTTGACTCATACAGACCCCAGAGAGTCATCTTCTATTATCTTCAGCAGCCGATATAAACAGGTAATCAAACCAAACAAGAGATGGCTTTTTTTCCCCAGGTGAAGTTGTTGTGCCAAAAGAGAGGCATCAATGTAAATTATTCAGAGGGCACTAAATTATATTTTACAGAAATTAAATTTAGGACGTTACTTTAATTAAAAAAAAAAAGCTTTTTGTGCAAGTTGGTCCTGGCCAAGAAGCTTCCTAACAATAATGAGTTGTGATTTCTTCTTTTCAAGTTTCTTTTTCAGACCACAAACCTGGCCGAGCATCTCTGGAAGCAAATCACCTGGTAAATCTAGACCTCAGAGTCTCAAGGCTGGGCTTTCAAATCTACTTAATTTCAGTGGAGATAGGTTTTTTTTTAAAATTTTATTTATTTGCATCCTGCCTTTTATTTATTTATTTATTTATTATTTATTTATTACGGTTTTCTTATATGCCGCCCAACTCCCGAGGGACTCAGGGCGGCGTACAACAGCAAAAAGATACAAGAAACACCAATAATAAACAACTAGATTAAAAACAAATATAAAAATTAAAATTCATATTAAAAAACATCCAATCAGACATACCCGGGGGAGAGCACAGATGGATTAGGCTCCTCCCCCAGCCTGCAGGAAGAGCCATGTCTTAACGGCTTTTCGGAAGGCCAGCAGGGTGGGGATGGTTCAGGTCTCTGGAGTCAGTTGGTTCCAGAGCGCCGGGCCCGCCACAGAGAAGGCCCTCCCCTAGGGCCCGCCAGCCGGCATTGCTTGGCCGACGGGACCCGGAGGAGGCCAACTCTGTGGGCCCTAACCGGTCGGAGGGAAGTATGAGGCAGAATGCGGTCCCGGAGATAACCTGGTTCTAAGCCATGAAGGGCTTTAAAGATGATGATCAACACCTTGAATTGGACCCGGAGACTGATGGGCAGCCAATGCAGCTGGCGGAGTATAGGTGACACGTGGGTGTACCTAGGCACACCCACCACAGCACGCGCAGCCGCATTTTGCACCAACTGAAATCTCCGGATACTCTTCAAGGGTAGCCCCATGTAGAGCGCGTTGCAGTAGTCCAGGCGGGAGGTGACAAGGGCATGAGTGACCGTGAGTAGAGCCTCCTTCTCCAAGTATGGCCGCAACTGGTGCACCAGGCGAACCTGTGCAAAGGCCCCCCTAGCCACAGCCGTAAGATGATGGTCCAATTTCAGCTGTGGATCTAGGAGGACCCCCAAGTTGCGGACCCGGTCCGAGGGAGTCAGTTTCGCTCCCTCGAGATCCAAGGAGGGACAGTTGACATAGTCCTTAGGAGGCAATATCCAAAGCCACTCAGTCTTGTCGGGGTTGAGTCTGAGTCTGTTCCTCCCCATCCAGATCCTAACGTCGTCCAGGCACTGGCACATTACATCTACTGCCACACTGAAATCAGACGGGGTGGTGATGTACAGCTGGGTGTCATCAGAGTACTGGTGGAAACACACCCCATGTCTGCGGATGATCTCCCCCAGCGGTTTCATGTAAATGTTAAACAGGATGGGCGAGAGAACCGACCCCTGAGGCACCCCGCATAATAGGGGCCTAGGGGACGATCTCTGCCCTCCTGCTAACACCGACTGCATCCTATCGGCGAGATACGAGGAGAACCACCGTAAAACGGTGCCTCCCACTCCCAACTCGCCGAGACGATGCAGAAGGATACCATGGTCGATTTATTATTTTCCTGCTCCCACCTTTTCCCTCCTTGAATTGGACCATAGTGTTTTGGATTTCGAATTAACTTATTTATGATTTTAAATAATCAGGGGTGAAATCCAGCAGGTTCTGACAGGTTCTGGAGAACCGGTAGCAGAAATGTTGAGAAGTTCGGAGAACCGGCAAATGCCACCGCTGGCTGGCCCAAGAGTGAGGAGGGAATGGGGATTTTGCAGTATCCTTCCCCTGCCACACCCACCAAGCCACTCAGTACATTTATTGAATAGCCTTTTGAAGGCCTTTTCAAAAAAAGAAAAACAGAACAAACAGGTACAGAAACAACCGTACAAAAATATATATGGTACATGACATCAAAATTCAACGATATCAAAATTCAATAACTAAATTTCTAAAACTAGATAACCCAAATAAAATATCTCGTCTCTAACTCAGCTCATCTATCTTACAATCAATGAAATTCTTGTCAATGTAGCTGGCTCGTATTGCTGTCATCCTATTAAGATAGCGAGTGATAGCCCTTACCAGGGGAGGAGAGTCTGCCTTCATTAGAAATGTTAATTTATGCCTTACATTCCAGTGGGAAAATTTATTTATAATTGGGGACAGATATTGTTTTCTTACTTCCTCATACATCCTACATTAAAATATTATATGCGCCGTATCCTCGACAATGTTTGCCCCACATATACATGTTCTTTCATCATACGGGATTTTCCGATACCAGCCGGACCAAGCCACTTCCACCAAGCCACATCACACCCACCAAGCCACGCCCACACAACCAGTGGTAAAAAAAAAAATTGGATTTCACCACTGCTTTTAATGTAAATGGGGGTTTTTTTGTGATTGAAAGCCTCCCAGACTTATCCTGAGGTAAGATGCAACAGAGAGGAGTGGGTCAGGCTGTTCTCTATGGCACCAGAAAGCCAAACAAGGAATAATGGATGGAAGCTGACCAAGGAGAGATTCAACCTGGAAGTGAGGAGAAACTTTCTGACGGTGAGAGCGATCAACCAGTGGAACAGCTTGCCAGCGGAGGTCGTGAGAGCCCCAACACTTGCGACCTTCAAGGGGAGACTGGACTGCCACCTGTCTCAAATGATGTAGGAACTGCTGCTTGAGCAGAGGGTTGGACTAGATGACCTATAAGGTCCCTTCCAACTCTAATAATAAATCTAAACCTAAATAAATCTAAAAATCCACGGTTTTAGGGCAGCTAAGCAAGTAAAGCTCAATTGTCAAATGAATAGCCCTTGATTCTAAATGCAGCTAAGTCGAAATCCTTCTCCAGAGTAAGTCTCATTGGACTCTAAAGGGTTTCCATTGCAATAAGTATTTATACAACTGAACTGTCAAAGAACGGAGACTCCATTCAACCTAATTTATTCCGGTATCAATGTGCGAAAAGGGAAGTTCAGACCTCACATTGAGTTCTTAGGAAAGCAACTGCCTGCAGTAATGCATCGAACTTAATTGCTTTTGAAGCTAATTACTGCATAAAGCATCTCATCTAAGTCTAAATGCTATGCCACCATTCCTTTCGATTTATTATATATAGAAAGCTCTGTAGATAGAACGGGCGCATACTCTTAATTTTGTCATATGCCACTTTGTCTGGATATGGACTATTAATAATGATGGGAGTAGATTTTCTTTTGGAGTACTGTTTAGTAAACTCATGAATTAAAATGGCAACTTAACTCTTATGCATCTAAAGCAATCAGTAATTTGCAAGTGTAATGTTGAAGGACGAAATAAAAAGCCTAAAATGCCAATAGGGCAGTTCATTCTCAAATTTAAAAAAAAAACAGATTCTGATGAATAATATAGTAGTAGTAGTAGTATCCAGCAGAATTTGCATATAAAATTATATAACCCAGGAATAAGTTCATAATTAAAACTTATTTTTCTTTTTTAAAAAATGAGGATTCCTTCATCAGTATTCTTGGATTTTTTTTTCTAATTTTGTGGACATTTTGGGAATATTTAGATGCTGAGATAATTTTTGCTTTCCCCCAGCTGGTGAATTTTATATGAGCAAATTATAGTGCTTGCATTGCAAACACATAATCAAGGTTGTGAAACCTCTCTGATATAACCAAGTCCCCCAATTTCTTACCACATGTCTTACCACCCAGAGAATTTGGATATGCACAAGCAAGAAAAAAAAGTTTACAGTAACATATATTTTTGGGGCTATAACAGTGGTGAAATCCAATTTTTTTACTACTGGTTCTGTGGGCAAGACTTGGTGGGCGTGGTGTGGCTTGGTGGGCGTGGCAGAGGAAGGATACTGCAAAATCTCCATTCCCTCCCCATTCCTGGGGGAAGGATACTGCAAAATCCCCATTCCCTCCCCACTGCAGGGGAAGGAATAGGATACTGCAAAATCTCCATTCCCTCCCCACTGCAGGGGAAGGATACTGCAAAATCTCCATTCCCATCCCACTCCTGGGGGAAGGATACTGCAAGATCCCCATTCCCACCCCACTCCAGGGAAAGGATACTGCAAAATCTCCATTCCCTCCACACTCCTGGGGGAAGGGTACTGCAAAATCCCCATTCCCACCCCACCCTGGGGCCAGCCAGAGGTGGTATTTGCTGGTTTTCCCAACTACTCAAAATTTCCGCTACCAGTTCTCCAGAACTTGTCAGAACCTGCTGGATTTCGCCCCTGGACTATAATAAAATAATTTGGCTGTGATCTCTATGGAGTATCAAATAGCCATGAGGTTGAGAGGTTTACAAATCTGCCCTCAAAGAAAACCTTAATAACAAATATGGTACTCTAAATTAATTTCTGTCTAAAACTAGCAGTCAGAAAGTAGAAGAATTGGGCCACAGAAGTACTGGCCCGTACTTGCTAACTACACTGGCATATCATGGGATTATACTGTATTGTGGGCTACATTGATAGATTGTATTGATAATCTGTATAAATTAATGAAGCCCAGGAACATAGTAAATACTTTCCAGAACAAAACATAAATGTCTTCTATTATTACTCATTGAAGGAAAGATTAAATATGCAGACAATAAAATTAGGGGGACAGTTTGTACAAACTTACAGTAAGAGGATGTAAGAAAGAAAAGGAATTAATTGAAGGAAGTGGAGTAAGATGCCAATTGGTTTCTTCCAATTTATATGTGTTTCCTGCATTTGGCTATTAATTGCCATTTATAAGATTAACAAGTTACAGTACATATAGTATGGATATAGTATAGTACTAGACTTTGTTGCTGAGTTCAATTGCTTAAGATGGATTTTATGCTGAAATTCAAGGACATGAAAATCAATATGGAAAAGAAACAAAACATGAGGAATTTTTTTTATTTTTAATATGGAAAAATTCCAGGCATTAGCAGTTACGTTTGAAAACTATTAAACATGTTGCAAAGTATGATTGAATTTGATTGTAACTGTTTCAAACTACTGATTGCAATTCTGATGTATCTGTTACCTTGCAGGCATAATGTAACATTTGCTACAAACATTGTATTCCATTTCTATAATTCCTGATTGATTCTGTTGCAATGCTGAAAACTTTCAGGCTCAAAAGCTTATTAATAGGCTCCACTTTTTGATGAGCAACTTCAACTGTTTGTCTCAACTTCAGTCTCTTTTTGCAAGGTAAAACATCTCTGGAAGATCTGGTTGCTGGCTGCTTTGATGTAGCTCTGTAGCTCCCCTTCGAGTTTACTACTTTGGCGGACCCTGAAATTTTCCGTCTTTGCTTTAAATTCTCATTTATTCAGTGCTGATGCTTTCCCCCTTTTTTTCTTTTCTACAGTGTCCTTTCACTTAGTTTATGCTGGTTTTTCTATTTATTCTTGGCTGGTTTCATTTAGAGTCAGGATTTTGTAAAAAATCCTGTTTCTATCAGCAAAGTTAAACTGCAAAGCCCTCTCTGTTAAGAATCTATTATTGTGAGATTTCCGGCTGACGTCGCGGTGAGATCGGATGCGAGGAGCAGGGCTCTGCGCTCCCGCGCCGAGTTCTCCCCATTGGAGGGCTCCAAAAGGAGCTAAAGCCACCCTGTAGAGGTGGTGAAGAAAAGCGGTGTGTCCTGCAGGTCGAGGAGAGCCGTAACTCTCCTCCTTGACCCAGGACTTCCATCTCATCCACGGCGAGGAGAAGAGGCAGCCATCATGGCTGCTGTGAAGCTGGGACAGCCATGGCAACAAAGAAAGTGCAGGAGCAGTGTGGATGGACAGTGACTGGAGCTGGGTGAGAATATTCCTTTTTTATTTAGACCCCAACTTTAAAAGAAAAAAAAAGAAAATTCAGGAAAAGAGACTCTTAGAACTGTTTGTTAAAGCGGCGAACAATTATACAGAGAAAAAATTTACACCCGAAAGAAAGGAACTAAGGGGAGAAGAGCTAAAGACTTTTTAAAAACATAGAAAATTGGACTTTTAAACTGGGTAGGCATTGTTTTGGAAAGACATCTTAAAATGCTGGAACTACCTACTTGAATAATTGACTTTGCTTCTTTGCTTCTACAAATTGAATTAACCATCCCCACCCTGCTGGCCTTCCGGAAAGCGATAAAAACCTGGCTCTTCCGGCAGGCGGAGTAAATGAGATACTCTTTTAACTTTTGTAATTTCTGTATTTTTAATTATTGCATTTGTACGGTTTTTATATTTTAATGATAGTTTTTATTTTGTAATGGATCAAATATGTTGTGAGCCGCCCTGAGTCCCTAGGGATTGGGCGGCATAGAAATCCAGCAAAATAAATAAATAAATAAATAAATAAATAACTTTACATTTGAAACAATGCTGAAACCTAAGCTGAGGGCGCTACCTACTGATGAATGGAAAATATGCCATACCCCTACAAGCCTGGGAAAGTTTCTGATAAGAGAAATAAACAATACTCATCTGGAGGACTGTGGTGATACCTACTGTTCTATAATTATCTACTTTATGATTACTGGAGACTCAACTGTGGGAATAAGGAAGACTCTTATGCAAAGTTAAGTGACTTCTGATTTTTGGAAAGCTTCCTGGACTATCTAAATGGAACTGATGGAACTGATTAAATAATCTTGGAATATAAAGAATTACAAGCATTGTACTTTCTTAGGAGCAACATTATGCTTGAATATATTGTTTTTGTACTATTGAGTAATACTTACTAAAATAAGACAAGATGCTCCATCAGGGAGAAATAAATGATTTTTTTTTTAAAAAAATGGTTTTGATGTTCCAAAGCATTAAGGACACTATGACAAAAAATTACAAGGAGATAAAAAACCTATTGCAGGGCAAAAATGGGGAAATAGAAAACACTCCGCAACTGATAATGAATGAAGACCGAGTATTCCAGGAAAGAGAGGAGACAACAGAAAAAATGGAGGTAAAGACAGAACAGACAAATCAACAAATAGAAGATGAGAAGGAGAAGATAATAAAGATAATAATGACTGATGAAATAAACCAAGGGGAAAGTACTTTAAGAGATTTAAAAATAGAATCGGATAAGCAAGAAGATACTTTTGAAAGGGAGATTTGGAGGCCTGGCAGCATAGGAGGATAGAGATGGGAGAAATGTTTAGACTGAACAGTGAAGATATAGATGTAGATAGAGACAAGGATCCAAGAGAGGAGCATGGGAGGCAAGCTAAAAAAACAAATAAGAATTGAAGTATTAAAACGGAGAAGAGATGATGGATAGAAAGGAAATATTTTTTCTCTTTTTTTATACAGTATATAATGATGGACTGATTAAAAACTAGAATAGAGGTAGAAATAAGAATACACACTCTCATATAAAATAATAACTAGATGGAAAGATCAGAGGTTGAAAGATGGTATTATTAAGTATATTTTAATAATATAGTTTGGCACTAGAATGGCGCATTGAAACATTGAATAATAAAATAATAAAGGACTATATCTTAATATAAACAAGTGTATTAACACTGGGATTAGTAATGGTGGCCTGACTAGAAGTCAGAATAGAGGCAGAAATAAGAAATAGGGGGAATATTAGCACATATATTTTTCATACAATAGAATAAAAGCAATAACTAGAGAGAAAGATTAGAGGTTGAAAGAGGGCAGTACCATGTAAACTCAAATAATATTGTGATTGGCATTAAAATGGAACATTGCAATATTGAATAACTACTTTAAAACAAATATGTATATTAATACTAGGATTTCATAAGTTTGATTAATGTAACAAATGGCATTAATATTATTATTGACATTTGTCCCAAAATGAACGATACCCAGATGCGGCACTGTTCATGTATTGATGTTGATGTATATTCTAAAAATAAAAATCCAAAAAACTTTAAAAAAATAATCTATTATTGTATTTAACTTGTAGAAAGACTTCAATTGCTTCTCATCTACCAGTATCAAAAATTCTTATCTACCACAAATCACTGAAATTGTTATCTCTGATCTGAGATAATGGATTACCTGTTAATTACCTTTTCTTATGTATAGATGACAGATTAAATTGATTGCAAGAAGATATGTAGACGTTAATAAATTGTAGGCCTGCTTTGCAGGGAGAGGGCATGTTTATTGTTGCAATATACTTATGAGTATTTAACTAGGGGGGACAATATATGCATATGTGTTTTTTGTCTTTTCTAATGCACTTTTTAATGTTTTGTCTAATTTTGGTTTATTTCTATAAAATTTCTTTTTTTTTTCAGCTTCTATTTTGACTTTCTGAATAAAATAGAAAAAAATGTCCCAAAAAAAATCCTGTTTCTGTGAGTGATAATTCACAGGTCTCAGAGTTAAAGTCCCCAGGCTATAGAATCAATATCCATGTGGTCTGTGAGGATAATGGAGCACATCTAAATTGTGTTTACAGACCAAATGTAGGAAATCATTCTTTTAACTGCTATTGTTTAATTGTCACGGTGTCTTTATTCTGCTTCTACATTATATCAATCTTCACCTTTAGAATACTTGTGTTTGTTCTTTCTTAGAACCTACCAGCAGTCATCCAGGTTACCTAATTGGAAAGTGTCACCGTCCATTAAGAGTAGCCACTTTACCTGTCCATGCCCAAGGTTAATCATCTATATGAGGGAAGGGTGAATCATTCCCTGAACAAACTCTTCCATGTGTTTTACCTGGAACAGGCATGTTTTTTTGAAGCCATGAATAAACACAACTGTTTCATTCCCAAGGTGGACTGAAGCACAGTTGTTGTAGCCAGAAGTGATTTTGGGAGGGTAGCTTTCACTTACATAGCCTAAAGTTCTAGTCACTATGGAAAACAATGAACTATTTTTGAAAATATCGAAGTGTTGTTCTGTTGTTGCTTTGGAAATTGACTTAATAGTCTTAGTAATTCAGTACAATAGCTGAGAGCGTTTTAGATTTTTAAACTCTCTCTCCCTCTCTCCCTCCCTCAATTCTATTTTGAATTGTTTTAAAATTGTAATAATAAGGTGAACTAATTAATTAATAAGGAAATAAATGTGATTGATCACCTATGCACATTTGCTTAAAAGATGTGGCGACAGAATGACACATATCTTTTCCTCTGAGATGATATGGATTTTTTCATGGTCCTATCATTGCATTTTTAAGTTCTGAAGACCACTTGACAGAAGCATCACTGTTTTTCCTACCCACAGTCATTCATTCCACTTCTGTTTCTGAAGTATCATAAAGGTTCTTATTTAAGAAACACATTTATACTGCTGTCCATCTTTCAGAAAGAACTCTAGGCAACCAACCAATAAACACAATGCACTAAAAATAAAAAGGCTGCTTCAAACCATTAAAGCCTATTGAGGCCTCGATAGATTTCACCTTCATCAGTCAATTTCTCCATGCTATTAAATGAAGCATCTCAAAGATGCAACCAACTTCAACAATCTCACTTGTTTCCAGAAATAAAGAGTAGTAGCTTTGAGTTTTCATTACTCTGATTAATGTAAGATGATTTCCCTCCCTGGCTTTAACTCCAAGGAGCACTGAATATTTTGTAGCACGTGATAAAAAACATTTGTAATTTTACCAGACACCATCACAGATATTTTTTGTCAGTTCTGGAAGCCATCTTTTCTTTTTCAGCTTCCTAACTGCCACATATTTTAGCCTGGGAAATTGGGAGGGTTTTTTAGTTAGAGCGGTAGAAGATTAGCCATAACTACATTCCTTACTCTGGGAGTCAAGGACACTTGCCTGCACCTGGATGGGAGTGACTGGGGATTGTCTCCAGTTGTGTGTGAAGAATGGATTGGACCATGTGATGAACTTGTGGGTGTGGGGCAGGGTTGTGAACTTTCAACTGGGTGGGGAAACCCTGGAAGCTTTCAGATTTGGGTTTTCCCAGATGTTGCCAACATGGCATCTCTAATAAAGTGGAGCTTTGAGGAACTTCTAGCCTTGGAGTTTTATTTCATTGGGGGTGTTTTTTGGAACCCTGACAATTTAAAAAAAAACGTTCAAAACCAGATATTGACCATGACTATAAATGGTTGGGTCTACTGCTATTTCTAAAAGAAATGTACACAGATTTCCAGGGCAGGAACTTCTAAATGATGTGCCCCATTTTTAAACTATCTTCATTACTAATTGTGAAATTCATAGGGAGAAAAATAGTAATAAGGACGAGATATCTAATGGCAAAAGCACCAGACATCTCAAGGGAGATCTCTTAGAGCATTCTGCTCCAACCAGGAGAATCAAAAGCATTATCAGAGACCACATCTGCATGCTGCTATAGAAAGTGCGAAGCAAGCTGGGAAGGTTGATCTAAAGAAACAAGTGATATTTTTAGAAAGAAAGGCTTAAAATGTAGATATGAATAGCCAGGGATAAATGCTACCATTCAAAACAGGAATGTTTCTCTTAAAATACAGCATATGCTTAGTCTGCATACCAAGGGGGGGGGAGGGGGGGCTTGAGAATAAGATGAAAAGACTGATATTTTTAGAAGACAAAATTGTGTGTGGAGGGGCACAGAGGTCCATGCAACTGTGGGGCTGGCTAGCCTCTCAAGACTCCCCCTCTGCCTATAATAATCCAACGTTAAATGTCCACCTAATGATTTTTTTTCTTCCTTTTTTGATTTTTAATTGTCATTATTCTGTAATTTTGAATTTTTTAAGCCTAATTTATTTTTTTAATTATTTTATTATTTTAATTATTGCAAGGAATTTCTTAAAATATGTATTAAAAAAAACCTGTGAGCTCACTGCATATTCCTGTCCTCTCTTGCCCACCAAATATTAAAATAGTACTTAGTAATAAAATAAGAATTGTGCAAATCTGTCCAATCCTGTCTCAGGCTTTATACTTTCCGACAATCAAAAAGTCATACATTACTTGGCTTTTCCTTTTCCAAATTGTCATTTAGCAGGTCAATGTCACCTGGACTTTATGTTATGGGAGCTACTGTAGTGCAGGGGTAAAATCCTCTAAAGTTTGCTACTGGTTTGCTTTGCGCGCACTTTGCACGTGCATGCACTCTGTGCACACATGCACGCTGCGGGCACTACTGTGCAGCACTGAAAAAGGAGCATTTTTAAGCCATCAGTGTCTGCAAAAGTAAGTAGAACAGCGAGGGGGGGATTAGCTAGAAAGCAGGAAATCCTCAGTGCGGCACAGCTGATCGTCGCACAGCTGATCGCCGGATATACTAGTTCGGACGAACTGGTAGCATTTATTACTACTGGTTCAGGTGAACCGGTCCGAACCGGTAGCATTTCACCTCTGCTGCAGTGCCAACTGATGGATTCCCAGAGGATTTCCATATCCTTAACAGAGGCACTGCACTAGAAGGAGAATGAATCCAATTCTTATGTATATTTTAGCACTATGGAAATTTCCGCTGCATTCAGTACTGTTAGGATGCTCATGACACACAAGACCATGACAACTTTCCTCAGAGTTTTCTTCCTCTTCTAAGTAAAATTCACACGAGATTGATTGCGTGTCAGGTGTTAAAGACCAGGTCCACATTAAAGTGATGTATTGCTAAAAGCCTACGCAAGGGGGTCTTCTCAACTAATGGTTAGCACCTGCTTGGAGTTAGATAAGGGTCAACGGAATTCAAGGGAGGTTGGACATAGTCTATTGTGGCTACGTAGGGATTTTAAGCTGATCCCTCTTTTGACTCCACCCCCAGATTCTTACACTCCTTCTCCTACATTGGGTGAGGAAATGGTGGAAGGCAACCTTCCTACTCTTCATAAATTATATGGCAAACCTTCCCAGAAATGTTTCTTCTTCCTGGAAATGTTACCCATTATTTAGAACCCCAAAGAAATAAAGCCAAAAGAGGGTCTGTGTGGCTTAATTCTTCCATAAAAGTTGCATACAAAAACACCTCTCAATGCTTAAAACATTAGTGTGGCTCCCATTATAAAGTCCACCCCATGGAAAGAAGCAAGGTCAACTTGGGACAATGGAGACCCACGTAATAAAAGTCCATAAATAGGAAAAGCCTTATGCAGCTGCTCCTCTGAGTCTCAAAGAGAAGCTAAATAGAGGCAAAAATGCATAAACATAGGCAGACCTTACAGCAGAATTCAAGCTCCAGGCAAAACAAAGGATATCCTGTTATGGTTTGTTTCATACTCAGAGTCAGGCTACAGGTTATTTAGTTGCCTTTAATGCATGCAGTTGCATATAACTTTTAATGCGTTTAATATTTAATATTAGACAGACATTACTTCTCTGCCATAGCACCTTTGGGAATGGATAGTTTGCAGTGGCCAGCAGAGTTGCCAGGAGAGCTTAAATCTTTCCTTTCCAACTATTTATTCCTGCTATTAGCACCCACGTAATGGTCTGGATCCCTATCTATCCTTTCATAAGTTGGGAGTGGGGAGAGAGTGGGAGGAGGCAGGAGGAGAAGATTTGGGCAAGTATCTTTAAAAGGGAGGGTTAACTCTTCTTCAGTCTCATATGTCATATAAGCAATGAAAATACTAGCAATGAATAAACACGAAACTAGACAGATATAAAACATTTTTCCAGGTTTCGTTTTTTTAAATAAATAAAATTGTACTGCAAAAAACAAAACAAAACAGCATGTCCTCTAGATCAGTGTTTCCCAACCTTGGCAACTTGAAGATGTCTGGACTTCAACTCCCAGAATTCCCCAGCCAGAGAATGCTGGCTGGGGAATTCTGGGAGTTGAAGTCCAGACATCTTCAAGTTGCCAAGGTTGGGAAACACTGCTCTAGATAAACTGAAGGGGAAGAAACAGAAGAAGAAAGAAGAATTACCCTTCGAACATCTTTCCCGAATGTTTCACTGTAGCTCGTTCCAAGGATTTCAAACTGGACATAGGGATTGGCACCATCTTCTTGGAATTCCATAATGCCCGTCAATCCACTGATGTGACCCTAAACAAAGAGTTTCATGCAGTTGAGTGACAGAAAAACAACAACAATGTTTTTCCCTCCCCAGGATTTTCTTTCAAACCATCTGTGTTTTAAATATTTAGTCTATGTGTCCAAGAGATCAAGAACTAACTGACTTGCTTGGCCTATATCTCTTGGAAAGGCAGATCCATTTGATTACCTTCTTGATCGTCTCCAACATGGATCGGCCTCCATTCCAAGGTTTGGTTGATTTTCTCATGCAATTCAAGCTTGCCATGCTGTGCCATTTCCGGTCTTCCAACTTTCGGTGGAAAGCATTGGCCAGCATAAGGACGCTGTCATAGAGATAGAGGTTGGAGACCTGTACATGGAGACAAAGCCAAACAGTTGGCACTCAATTGCTGAAGGGCATGCTGAAAGGGTGTAGCGCGATGGAGAACGTGGATATAAAGCGAATGCATTGCAACAATAAGTCTGCTTTCTAAGTAATTATTTATTGATTTCTTCTTTTATCAGAGGAACCTGTAATGCACTCATCGGGGACAGGATCAGCAATACAAAGCTTGAAACCTAATTTTCTTTCCCAGTTTCAATTGACCTTCTGTGCAGATAGTTCTTAGTCCTCTTCTTTAAACAAGGTCTGTTTCTCTTTTAAAACAGTGTTCAATGTGTGCTTAAAACAGAACTAATTGTCTTCTAGGATAATGCTAAACCCAAGTATAAGGGAAGTCCATGCAATGCCTGACCTTACATTACTAGCTTAGTAATTTCCTAAACTAGCAATGAAGGACAGTGCCCAGTGATCCATGGGCAAATGGGAACAATCAGATCTGGGTAGATTAATTAAGGAGACCTTGTAAAACATTTCTGTAGCAGGATTTGGGTCTGTGAAAAGGAAGAATATTATTAGAAAACCAGAACAGGTAAGGGTAATCTTAACCCATCTCTCTGGTGGTGTATTAAAGAAGAGCAGGCAGAGATGGAGGTGGAGTGAAGTACACCATCAGCCTGGAGTCATTAAGTTCCTATAAATGATCCATGTTCAATCCCCTTGAATTCCGATGATGCTTACTTGGCACCAATTTAGTGCTGAACTAAATCTAGTGTTGACTAGATTTTTGTGTATGAGCTTGGGGGCAATAGATCTTTTAAACTGCAACTTAACTTATGGTCCTGATCCTTTGCAACTGACAGGTGAGGTGAAATGGGATAGGGAGAGGATGAGATAAATGCTAGGAAGACATGTCTTTTAAAAGCCATTCACACAGCATCTTCTTGCCATAATTAACAGGACATGAGATTGAACCCAGAGGACAAATCACTGCACTGGTTAAAAAAAAAAAACATGTACCGAATGTAGAAGAAGCCTCTAGTAGACATGTTAGCATCTTCGGTTGCTAATATTTTGGGTGGTCACTACGGTAGTATATAAAAATATACTAGCGAGTCACTAGTATATAAAAATAAGAGCCAAGCCTATTCCCTTCTAGCACTGAAGATGTTGGGTAATAAACCACCCTGGTGAGAAAACCACCAAGCTCAGAGATCACCAAGGACACCACAGTTTCAAAATGTTTCAAAAGTTCAAACCTTTTAAGAATTATTTTTAAAAAGCTTCTAGGGTCACATTCATATTTAATTGCCACATGTGTGCTGTGCACTATGGATCAATAAAGACTCCTTCCGTGTCTTTATTGATCAATCAAACATTAACAACAAATTAATGTCCTGTCCGTCCCTGTCCTAATGTTCCCTCTTATCAGTACCCATCTTATGTATATAAACAATGTTATATCTATGTATATTACCAACATGTACTTGACATAAATAAATAAATAAATAAATAAATAAATAAATAAATAAATAAATAAATAAATAAATAAATAAATAAATAAATAAATAAATAAATAAATAAATAAATAAATAAATAAATAAATTCTACTGAATCTTTGCAAGGAAGCTTGTTTTGAAAACGATTCTTCTTAGAGTTTTCAAACAAGACAAGACAGATGTGCCTTTACCAACAAATCAAAGTTTGAGGATGCAACTTTCTGATTTACCACCTCCTTTCTTTCATCTGCTTTCTTGCCAGCTTGTCATTCTTAACTGCCAGATGCTTTGTTATTTAAAACCTAATTTATGTCTTCTCTTTAGGACGGAGTCAGATTCTCTCCCAGATGGCTTTGACATATGTGTTTCCATGTTGAGTAGGATTTCCCCTGATGTTACAGGGAGGAAAATAGAAGGTCCAGGAGTTCTAAAGGATGGCAAGACAAGTTATTGTACAATTTGCTAGGAGAGGACTAAAGAAGACAGATGCTTTCAACTTTGCTGGTAGAAAAGCGTAAGGCTATAATTAGAAGACACAACTTTGGATTGTGTGAAGCTAAACAAAACAGATTACAAAACAACTCTGAAAGAGAAATGAAAATAATGAAAACAAAATCTGTTGGGATTAGTTAACTCAGATTAATGTATAGTTTTCAAATCATCCCAAGAAAAGAAAGAATGAATATATAGATGCATCTCTCTGGGTGTGGGTGCATGTTGAGCCACCCAGAGTCCCTAGGGCAGTGATGGAGAACCTTTTTTTCCTCGGGTGCCGAAATAGTGCACACGCGCGCTATCGCACGTGTGCGCGTGCCCACACCCATATTCAATGCTCCCCCACGTGCCCCTGCTCCCCCATTTCCTGACTTCCGGTGGGCCCGGTAGGCCCATTTTTTGCCCTCCCCGGGCTCCAGAGGCTTTCTTGGAGCTTGGGGAGGGCAAAAACGTCCTCCCCTGCCACCCTGGAGGCCCTCTGGAGGCCAAAAACGCCCTCCCAGAGCCTCTGTGTGAGCCAAAAATCAGCTGGCGGGCGCCCACATGCACGCTGGACCTGAGCTAGGGCAACAGCTCGCGTGCCAGCAGATATGGCTCCGCGTGCCACCTGTAGCACCCGTGCCATAGGTTCGCCATCACGGCCCTAGGGAGTTGAGCGGCATAGAAATATAAATGAATGAATGAATGAATGAATGAATGAATGAATGAATGAATGAATGAATAAATAAATAAATAAATAAATAAATAAATAAATAAATAAATAAATAAATAAATAAATAAATAAATAAATAAATAAATAAATAAATAAATAAATAAATAAATGTATATTATATATAATTCAACTATCAACCCGCAGTTTCCAGCAATTGACTGGGAGTGGAAGTCCAACCAGACTAGAGGGCAACAGGTTGCAAAAAGCAAAAATAAAGGCTGCTAAGAGATTGTTATTACTGAGTCAATATTGTATGTTTGTATAAAATGTATTTATCTCCTCCTTTGTGGTTGATTCACTGTTATAAACCTTTTGCAAGTCACTTTGATTCACTTGAATGAAGTAGCATAAACACTTTGCCAATGCATAAAAACAAATAAATGAAGGGATGGTTTCTACATTAATATTGATCATCATTTCCTCTGCAATATTACCATTTTTTGCCTTTGACTCACATGCATAGGTGCCCTGTGGCAATCTTCAGAAATAACCCTCACCATTTCCATTACTGTACTAACCTACTGTACAGTAATCAGTGGTGGGATTCAAATTTTTTTTACTACCAGTTCTGTGGGCGTGGCTTGGTGGGCGTGGCTTGGTGGACATGTGACTGGGTGGGTGTGGTCATGGGGGCGTGGCCAGGGGTATGACAGACAGCACTTGGCCTCTTGCACCTCCCTGGGAGCAAAAACGGGCCACAGGGAGGGGACGCGCTGCACCCCCCACACCCCATTTTGGGCCTAGGAGACCTCCCTGAAGCCTCCTGAGAGCAAAAATGAGGGGGGAAGGCACCCCCCTGTGCCCTGCGGCACCCCCATGTGCCATTTTGGGCCTAGGAGGCCTCCCTGCACTTACTTGGGAGCCAAAATGGAGCGCGTGGGGACTCCTGGAAGGGGCGGGACAGGAAGGGGTGGGGCTAGCCAGCAATTTAACTACTGGTTCGCCCAAAACGGCCCGAACCAGCTGAATCCCACCACTGACTGTACTGTATTTTTACTCCTTACTTTTCTGATGCCCTGAATGAAACCCCACAATTCTATTTCAGACTGAAGGTCAATTTAATTACCCTCCCGCCCCCCAATTTCTTGTTACCTTCCCTGAGATTCAGTGAGATGCCTGACAGCTACCTTTCTTCTTTAATGCCACGTTCACAATTCCCGTATTGCTGTTTTGGCAATAAAAAATAAAATAAAATAAAATAAAATCCTTTCCCTGATGTCCTCAAGAAGATTAAATTGGTTGCTTCCCAAACAAACATCCCCCCACCCCGTGTCAGAGATAATATTTACGGCATCTCAGCTTTGTTGCCAGAATGAGGCTACTGTGAAGAGAGGCCCAATCCCCACCCCCAATACTCCTTTCTTCAAGCACCACCACCAATTCCAATTTGCTGGGCTTGTAGGCAGACAATAATCAGGAATTCATGTGAGTTTGCTGCACTCTCCTGCAGCGGCTGCCCAGGTGGTCTCAAGCATGAGAAAAGAGGAAATTAAGGAATTATCTTTGCAGCAACGTGCTTGAATTGTTCGAAAAGGAACCCAAAAGTAAACAAGGTCGCTGCCTCGCCCTGGGGAGGTGGTTTCTTTGGCATTCCCTCTGAGTCTTCCTCTTCATGCCTTGGAAAGAGACACTAATTTCATATAAATGAAGTGAGGCAATGCTTAACTGGGTTTTT
The DNA here is from genome assembly GCA_023053685.1 of Diadophis punctatus similis. Classification (NCBI taxonomy): domain Eukaryota; kingdom Metazoa; phylum Chordata; class Lepidosauria; order Squamata; family Dipsadidae; genus Diadophis; species Diadophis punctatus. Next base: position 14,307,380 of record JALIGW010000017.1, read on the forward strand.
TTCCCCCTTCTTCTTCCTTTCTGTTTACTTTTTTTTAACACCTGAGAAAGCTTTTCCACATGCACTTCACTGGCATTATTATTGTGGTTGTCCACACAATCTAAGCCAGTTTTGGGGAAAGCTCTTCAAGAAACAATGAGAATGCTACTGAGACAAGGCTGAATGAAAAAAAAAAAAAAACCCATGGTGTAGTTCCTCTCCATAAACATATCTTGGGTCTTAGAGTACCAGCACCATCAGGGAATGGGGAGGTGGCCTTTCCTCATGCTCCGATAGCAGGCTGGGAAAGGCCAGGAAGTAAGATCTTGGGGGCTGTATTTGTTCCTAACGCTTCAGTAGAAGAACCTGTGTTGCTCCACTGAAGAATTGGTTGCTTTGCGGTTGTGTTGGTTGGCCGGTCTACCAGCTCAGCAGTTCATCTGATTAGTATCTTCTTTCCTTGGAATTCATGTCTGACAACAAAGTCAAGTTGTGACATTTGGTCTCTCTTCAAAGGACGTATCTCCATTGAAATGATGTTGACAAACTCAGCAAGAGGCTGTAAACCAAAGTCAGAGGAGCTTCTTCTGATTGTAGTCCATGTGTGGGCGCCCGTTTCTATTTTATGTCCCTCAAAGTACACCAGGAACTGTCAACATGTGACAGCAAAGTTATAACTATGGTTTGTCTTTGTTGTTCTAATTCTTAATTCCCTCTTGAGCGTCTCCAAAACCTGCCGCCTGATTATAAATGTCAATGTGATTCAGGGGTGGGTTCTGGTTTACCTCGCTGCCGGTTTGCTTTCTCACACGCCGTGCAGGGCGCGCATGCGCCATGCAGGGCGCGCATGCGCAGTGCTAAAAACCCACAGAAGCAAAAAAACCAGTTTCTGTGCATGCGCAGAAGTGAAAAACAAGATGGCGAGGCCTATGGCGCTGCCGGGAGAGCCAGTTTGGGGGCTTGTCCATAGAACCTGTAATGGAATTTCCCCCCACCCGCCGAACCAGCAGCAGTTGGCCATTGCTGCTGGTTTGGCGGGTGGGGAGAAATTCCCACTACAGGTTCTATAGAACCGGCAGGAACCCACCTCTCATGTGATTGAAGGGAGAAACTCATAAATACATATCGAATCATCATGTTTCTGTTTCCCACAAAGCATTTGTGTGCCCCAATAGATAATGATTGAATAATTGGTTAATCCTATCAATTTTAGCTTTAAATCCTGTTTCTAAGATGAATGGGCTTGCAAGATGCATGCATTTGTTGAATGATTTAAAACACCAGGATCAAATACCACTCCAGGCAAGCTGATACCATATGAAATAATAGAGGCCCATCATAATAATGAAGGAGCAATATTTGCAGCGTAATTAGCTTCTGATTGCTGCCTGGCAATCAGTGGAGGTTAAATGGACTGTGCAGATGGCTTGCCGTGGTGAGAAAATGGGTGTTTTTAGGGTATAATATTTTGTTTCCCTGGATTATAATTCTGCAGAGTCTGTTGGCATGCCTACCTCGTTAGGTTTCAAGGCATATGGAGTGGTGGTGGAAAAACACTCACAATTATCCTATAGAGTCTGATGGTTTTAGGCAAAATGTTGATCTGGTCTTTTAATTATTTGAGCTCAGAGTCTCCCCTTCAACTTCTCCCCTTAACTAGTCCCATCCCGCTTTGTTTGCAAGTTCTTCATTTTTCCTGGCATTGCATCTTCTCAGGCTCCTTCATACAATGCATCATCTTCTAACTCTTGTTGTTAGTTGCAAAGTCGTGTCCGACCCATCGCGACCCCATGGACAGCGTTCCTCCAGGCCTTCCTCTTCTCTGCCATCCTCTGGAGTCCATTTAAGCTCATGCCGACTGCTTCAGTGACTCCATCCAGCCACCTCATTCTTTGTCGTTCCTTTCTTCTTTTGCCCTCAATCTTTCCCAGCATTAGGTTCTTCTCCAGTGACTCCTTCCTTCTCATTAGCTGGCCAAAGTATTTGAGTTTCATCTTCAGGATCTGGCCTTCTAAAGAGCAGTCAGGGTTGATCTCCTCTAGGAATGACCAGTTTGATCGCCTTGCAGTCCAAGGGACTCGCAGGAGTCTTCTCCAGCACCATAGTTCAAAGGCCTCAATTCTTTGGCGCTCAGCCTTTCTTATTGTCCAACTTTCACAGCCATACATTGCAACTGGGAACTTCTAACTTAACAAAACTCAGACAGAAGTAACCTAAAAATGTCTACTTGTCCTGATATAAATGGACCAGTGAACCAGTACCAGTCCATGGTCTGTTGAGAACTGGGCTGTGCAAGTGGTGGGTGAATGTGCAAAGCTTCATTTGCGCATGTGCAGGGTCAAAGTTGCGTGCCCAATACTGTCCTCCCCACACCGCCACTGCTGCCAGTCCATGGACCCAGAAAGTTTGGGGATCCCAGCTCTTTCCACAACCCCCACCCCTTCTAGAACCGATGTTACCTAATTTGGATAATGAAACTTCTGCAAGGAAACAACCAAGCTCAGACAGCACCAAAGACCTCTCATTTCAACCCTGAGCTACAAACCTCACATATAGAGATTTAGATAACTAATCTGGGAGGAAGAGAGTCAAAAAAAGCTTTTCCCTAGGAGTTCTCAGAGCACATATTTATTGATGCTAGTAGTCTGCTTTAGTTTGTCAAAATTTCTGCCTTATTGGTGAGGAACAATAAAGGAAACTGCTTTGAAGAACCTCAACCTGCCTTTCTTCGTTTTTGTGGACTAACAATGAATTATGGGAAACAAACATTTCAGTGCAGCCAATAAATCAGGCTCTAAAAGAAAGGGAGGGAGGGACAGACCAAATTGCACAATTTTTATAACAGAAATACAAAACAAAACTCAAATAAATTTAGTCCGTGTGATATCTGAGTAATTTGATGGTATGGACATGTCTAGAGAGTAGCGTCTTCCACTGTGGCCAAGACTGCCTACCAACTAGAAGTCAATGGCCGGTGACTTTGCGGGTGTCCAAAACAGAGATGGCAAGACACCATCAACAAAGATGTGCAAGCCGTGGGCCTACGCCCTGGAGACGCAGCTGACCGTGCAAAGTGGTGTTCAATGATCCGAAAAGCAGACTTTGCGTCTGCAGAAATACGCTAGGAAGAAGAGGATATCTGAGTAATTTGACAGATACAATTTTTACACATCTATTTTCTGCTACACTGTCCACTCTCATATTTAAGTCTTGAGTGATAAGACCTCTATCGCTTCTTTCAGAAGCTCTTCCATAGTTTAATGGATTACCCTGTCAATAATTTTCCTTGATACTCGGCTTTTATTTCCTTTTCTCCTTTTACACAGTTATATCCCCTTAAATAATCTCACTCTGTCTCTGTTCTTCATATCCTTCAAGTAAGGAACAACTTTTCAGGAACTCATGGTTGTATATCTAAACTCACACAGACAAAATCAACATCCTTCTAACATTAGTAAAGATTTCTAGAGTTCCCAGCTACAGATTTAAGTCATAGCCAAATGTGAGTGTGTTTGTATCAGAGGTGGGTTCCTGCCGGAGCTGTCCGGTACGCAGCTCTGGTAGGGAGCGGCGGATTTCGCAACCGCTCCGGAGCCCTCTTTGCCGGTCAACCTGGCACGTCGCCATTTTTTTCCCGTGATTTTCGGGTGATTTTGCTTCTGCGCATGCGCAGAAGCAAAATCGTGCCGAAATCTCGCGAGCGGACGCGCACGCACAAGATTTCGGTGAGATTTTGCCTATGCGCATGCGTGTAGGCAAAATCTCACTGAAATCTTGCGCGCACGCCCCCTCGTGAGATTTTGGCAAGATTTTGCTTCCGTGCATGCGCAGAAGCAAAATTGCGCAAGGGGGCGCACGCGCATAGCAAGCGTGCGTGCCCCCGAAGCGTAGAGATGCGCGTGCATGGCTCCGGCAGCAAGGTAAGTGAGCAACCCGCCCCTGGTTTATTTGTAAATAGACATCAGTAGTGGGTTGTAAATCCCGTTGCTACCGGTTCTGCATGCATGTGCAGAAGCATCCTCAGCGGGTGGGCAGAGCCTCCCACCGCCGCCGCTACCAGTTCGCCGAACAGGGCCGAACTGGGAGTAACTGACCGCTGATAGACATACATAATGATTGATAAAAACACTCTGGTTTTAATTTTTAATCTCAGACTTTGTCACTTTTTTTCTCAGATGTTTCTTCCTTTGAAAAAGAGGGAGAAGTGAAAGAGTTGAGACATCAGAATGACCTACTTTGGGAGAAGACAAAGCTCAGGACCAGAGAGATACCAGAACTGAGTTTCACAGCTCTTGATTGTACCAAGGTGGTGCGAAGAGATTCTTGTATTTGACCTTTTGCTTGAGACAATGTCTGTGACAACCTCTCTCTAGGTTACTGTCAAATATTGCCTGAATATCTCAAAATCCAGCCTTCTGTTTGGACCAGAACATTTGATCACTCTGTCTTCTGCCCTTAACCACTGGTATAAAATGTGTGCCTTCAATTTCAACCCTGCAGTGAACTTCTGATGTTTTCGCCTAATTATTCTCCTAAGACTGACTATTTCAATAGTTGGAGAACTTCTGTCAGCCTCCATGCTGCCTGCTTGCTTTGGCTGCCATAGAAACGGGGGGAGGAGGGAAGGTTAGGTATTTGGGAGGGGGGAAGCTGTGCTGGAGATGTCTCTTCATGTGTCTGATTAGGAGTTTAGGGAGGAAAGTCCTCATCACCTACGGCCAGGCTGCATGGACATGTTTACAGCCTGCTCAAGGTCAACGGCTTCGGCAGACCAGATGTGAAGGCTCCACCTGGATGTGTGCCCACATGACATCTTGGGATGCTGGGATTGGATGATTTGCCGGGGAGGGGGTTATATGGGGAGAGATTTATGATTATTTCTATATGCAATTAAACGCCTTTTGCCTTAGATCTTGCTTGCATTTTGTCGCTATCAGTTCTTGTCTAGTAAAAGTACTCTTCTCTATCATCATGGAGTTGGAGTCTTTCTTTCCTGAATTTTGAACAGGAGCACACCTGACAACTTCACTGTTTTGCAATCCTTTTCTGGCAAACCTCTGCAAGATTTGAGATCTGTTGCTTTTCTTGCCTCACTAGCAACCAGCTCATGGCACCTTTCTTTGAAGAACTGGGAACTTGGAAAGGATTTATGTCATCTAACCAAAGAGGAATTCCTTTTCAACAGAAAGTGGCTATAGAAAAGACCACAGAGAAGTAAAATTGAACTGCTAAGATGTATACACACAGAGAGATATTATATCACTGAGAAGGGCCCATCACAGTACTTCCAAAACAAAAGCTGTGTTGGAAAAGTAAAATTGGCCATGGTTTTATATACTGTTACTGTCCTGAAAGAACAAAAATTCCAGTATTACTGTTGACCAATAATGTAGGCAAGAAGATCAACATGGATGAGGGTCAGGAACTTTCTAAGCTCAACACTTTCCCAATATATTAACCATGGAAGTGGCTTGCTCTGTTATGGGCCACTGGTATTGTTCTTCCAGCAACTCTTTCAAATCTCAGCCTAAGGGGCTTTTGGGATGAAAAGTTGAGAAAGACGACTTGCCTCAGCAACTAGCTGCGCTACCACCATTGCACTAACAGAAGTCACTCTTAATTGTTTTGCTAGTGAAATGATGATCAAGGCCAAGGTTGATGGTCCTAGCCCATTTGGGATGCTTTAGCTGAAGTAAAAGGACCTCTAGTTGTGCTACAGCAGCAAGACTGTACTGGTCATTAATTCTTACAGATCAGAGCAAAGAACTGCTTTGTTCTATGCAATCTGTTTGCAAGGTGGAGGCTGGATGTGGTAGACAGACCCTAGGGCAGCTGAAAAAAAAGAAACAATGTTTGCATGGAACAAGAAATAAATCATGGAGATGATTAAGTGGCATGTTGAAATATCATCTTTGGGCAAGCTTTTAAAGCAGTAGTCCCAGTACGATACTTTACACAGAAAAAGACAGATAGTTTTTGTCTGAATAGGGCTGCCAAGTTGTAGACTTCAGTTTGATGTTGTGACAGATAAGATCTATCTCTGTCCCTCCCGGGTTGGTTATTATGCTGGATTGGATCAGGGAGACCCAGTTTCAGATCTATCCATGGCGTCTCCACAGGTGTCTTTGGCCAATCACTCTCTGCCTGCCCAACGGGGTTATTTGGAGACAAAGTTGGGGCTGAAGAATGCCCCCCCCACCAGATCTCCTAAAGGAAAATCTGAGATAAAAACCTATCATTCAAGCAAGCAAATAAATGATACGGACCAAAAGATCGGTGGTGAGTGCCACACAGCTTAGTCTATTGACAACGGTAGAACACGAGTCTTTTCATATTTAATGGGGAACAACTTCTGATAGCCCCTAGAGGCTGCTTGGGATTGGAGCCTCAGGCTGTACAACTCTTTCCTAGAACTTACTCCGATGAAATTCGTAATTGTAACATGTTCTTCTAGCAGTCCAAGAATGCCGGAGCTTCTAAATTCAAAGTAAATACGCTGTTAGGTGGAAATGGCTGAACAGAATTATGGCTTGATACGTGTGTTGCTTGCTAGGGGGAAGCCAACGGTGATCACTGCCTCAGCAAGCAATGAATGTTAGTAAAGAAGAGAAGAAACAAAACCATGACAGGAGCTTCACTTATTCCCGTGAGCTCAGATCTCCAAATCAATCCCAGTTTTTGGACTAAGAGACTGAACGTTTTCTCAAAGACAAACAAGTCATTTTTTGGGTGCTGTATCGTATTTTATAGAAGAGCTTTCCCTGAGGTTTTTTTTTTTGGTGCTTGCTCTGATGACATTCATTCCGTTTATGGTTAAAATATAAGTTTCCATGAGAAAATTGTGGGATTGTCATGTTTATAATTTGTCAGGTAATGGTTGGTGGTTTCATTGCTACAACTTTATGAATTTTATATCCAAGTAGTGCATATGTAATGCATTATGTTGTTAACTGATTGGTATCCTAGTTGATTATGGTAATTTGAAAAACTAGTAAATAAAAATAAAGCATGCAAAGACAAATGCTAAAGTGATTCACACTCTATAGAGCTATTAAGACATACTTAAGATATACTTTGTTTTCTGTGTTATTGTTTTTTTCTGCTGACAATGGCACCATCAAATACAAAATTCCTTTCTTAAGGAGGTTTTTCAGGATAGTTCACCTTTCTATAGCTTTAAAAAAATCTGGCATGTTGACATGGAAGTAAATGTCCAAAAATCAAACACTTTAGAAGTTCCCAATTTTCTTTAGAATCACATCCAAGAATTCCAGATTATTTGAATACATTTTCCTGTGTCCAAATCTACTAAACAGAGAACCATTTTTCACTGTTTCCAATGAAATTCAGCAAGAGCTGAGTTTCAATGTAACCCTTGAAGAAGAAGAAAAAAAACTTATATTCCTTTCTCACAACCCCTACATTCGATCATATGACATGCATGGATATCACTGGCAAAAGAAGCACAATTTGTTTTGCACAAAAGACCATCCCATGGAGATTCAAGAGGTGCAGATACAATTGGTTGATGATACATGCCCCAATTGTTGGTAAGTACAGCACTCTGAGATTTAACCCTTTTCTTTCCTCTACAACATTGCAGTGTCTAGCAGGATCACACATCATGACACCTTCCTAAGAGGGGGGGAAAAAGAAGGGATGGGTAATCTTGATCCTGGGATCTACTACTGACCTGAAGCATTTGAAGGTAACCTTCCTGTGGGTCGCAGAGGAGGGATGATATCCTGTGGTTGTTTCTCATGCACCGCTGATTGTTCTCACGTGTTGCAGGAAAGATCTGGCGTATGACGGTCATCCGTCCAAGAGCGCTGTGTACCAGTTCTAAGATTTCATTGTCACTGATTTCCTAATGGGAAAAGGGTTCGTTAGAAACGTCCACCTCTCAGGAATATGTCCCTGTCCACACATTGTTTAAGTTTTGAACCAAGTTTACCTCTGCCATTTATAAGCAATTCTTATCTGGACTAAATGTTGAGAGATAAGACACTTGTGCTCACCAAGATAACTTTCTTTATTGGTTTTGGGCATTTGTCTGGGGGTTCATGCACTGTACCAATAGATAAATGATGACTGCTGTGTAAAGATACACAAAAACGTTAACATTAAAGGTCTTATTTACTCATAACATGGAGAACTGATTAGCAGAAGACTGGAGGGAGGGAGAGGTGAGAGGGAGGGAGGGAAGGAAAGGAAGGGAAGGGAAGGGAGGAAGGTTACTCATAACATGGAGAACTGATTAGCAGAAGACTGGAGGGAGGGAGAGGTGAGAGGGAGGGAGGGAAGGAAAGGAAAGGAAGGGAAGGGAGGAAGGTTACTCATAACATGGAGAACTGATTAGCAGAAGAGTGGAGGGAGGAAGAGTTGGGAGGGAGGGAGGGAGGGAGGAAAGGAAAGGAAGGGAAGGGAAGGGAAAGGGAGGGAGGGTGGTTACTCATAACATGGAGAACTGATTAGCAGAAGAGTGGAGGGAGGAAGAGGTGAGAGGGAGGGAGGGAAGGGAAGGGAAGGGAAGGGAAGGGAAGGGAAGGGAAGGAAAGGAAAGGAAAGGAAAGGAAAGGAAAGGAAAGGAAAGGAAAGGAAAGGAAAGGAAAGGAAAGGAAAGGAAAAGAAGGGAAGGGAGGGAGGTTACTCATAACATGGAGAACTGATTAGCAGAAGAGTGGAGGAAGAGGTGGGAGGGTGGGAGGGAGGAAAGGAAAGGAAAGGAAAGGAAAGGAAGGGAAGGGAAAGGGAGGGAGGGAGGTTACTCATAACATGGAGAACTGATTAGCAGAAGAGTGGAGGGAGGGAGAGGTGAGAGGGAGGGAGAGAAGGAAAGGAAAGGAAGGGAAGGGAAGGGAAGGGAGGGAGGTTACTCATAACATGGAGAACTGATTAGCAGAAGAGTGGAGGGAGGAAGAGGTGGAAGGGAAGGAGGAAAGGAAAGGAAAGGAAAGGAAAGGAAAGGAAGGGCAGGGCAGGGCAGGGAGGGAGGGAAGGAGGGAGGGAGGGAGGAAGGCATCTGCAACTTTTCACAAGGTAAAATGCCCGCAGATAGCTTATACCAAATCCTACTCAATTCAAGGTGACACTATTACTAAGGGTCTACAGTTGGTCCTCTGTCAACAAGATTAAAACTGCTTTTAAAAGAATAAAATAATGAACAAATGAAGGGAGAAAAAAGTCTGAAAGGATAGACTGGGTTGTGTATAATAATCCATGGTACCGATTTAAACATAAATCCATTCCATGGATTTAAATGTAAATCCATGCTATTGATTTAAATACAAATATGCCATCCTTGGAAAAACAGCTGAAGCAAGTTCATGCAAACTTCCGACCACCTCAACCGGACAAATGGTATCTAAGATTTTATTTGGAGAAATTCAAACTCGTGTGTTTTACCCATAACTATCCTTTCCAAATGTACGTGTGCACTTGTCCTTCTTGCCCCAAGAGATCGTTTTGAATTGCTCCACAATGAACGCTATTCATGGCCTCGATTGTGACATGTAAAAAGCAGCAGTGAGCCCATAGAGAAGCAAGAGTCCAATTGACTGATGTGTTCCTTCTCCCACACAGCTCATTCCCCCTGAGCAGGGCAGAAGGGAAAGGAGACCCCTCCACCTTTTCAAAACCACAAAGTCCACTGGCTTCAACTACCATGGCCAACAGGAAGGAATACTGAACCTGTACATATCTGCAAGTCCAGGGTCTATTTGTGTTTCCTTGGTATAGGTTGGACTAGAAGATCTCCAGTGTCACGTGGTGAATATTGCCAGTTGTATGTCTGTGCAGGGTGATGCATCCCTATTCTAATATTATGGTACATTCCATTACAAGCAGAACACGTGATGTGATCTACTGCGCGTGTGTGCATTCCTGATTCTCCATTATTTTCTTGTGGTTTGGCTCTGACCGGAACGGTCGCATTTAATCAGCAAGAATGTAACTATTCAGAATTTATATTTTCTATTAGACTTTTAATCTCGGCTTTATTTTCTAAATGTCTGGATTCCAAGAAAAGATCCACATCGCCTCTTTGAGATTTATTCTCACCTTAACATCCAGGATACCTTTTAACTCTGTTATTGTGTAATCTGCATTCTGCATTCTATATTCTACTCTGATTTGGCTTTTTCCTAAGGTTCTACGTTATATCAACCACTCTGAACACATAGACATAGACATAGACACACACACACACACACACACACACACACACACACACACACACACACACACACACACTATTCTGCACACATGAATCCATTCCTTCCAAAGCATAGGATGAAGGCCAGTAGTGGGTTCTAAAACCCGTCACTACCGGTTCGCGCATGCGTCCCGGGCGGGTGGGCGGAGCCTCCCGCCACCGCTACCGGTTCGCCGAACCGGGCCGAACAGGGAGCAACCCACCGCTGATGAAGGCTATCTCTACTGATCTTGCATGAACTAAATACTGATATTTGATATTGCAGGATGCAATATCCTCAGGAGTTTTGACTCTTCCACCAAGAGAATAGTATCTGTCCCCTCAAAAATGACCTCCTGAACAAAATAACAAAATGCACCACTATTCTGTTTAAATTTACCACACATGCATATGTGCACATGCAAATGCTCTATGCAAAGTGGATTTTTATGGGGCAGGATTTCTAAATTCAAACTGTTCCCATCTCCCTGTTACTCCGACTTACTACTAATTCTGTTGCTCAGAATCACGCAGAATGAAATCCCATAATCTTGAAGGATCATTTATTATTGAGGAATTGACGTTGATGGTTGCGCATCTGGCAGAGATGGTGAAGAAAATTTCCCTTTTCTCTTTTTATTATTATACTATATTTTAAAGATTATCTAAATGAAAGATATATAGTAACAATTTCATATATTGGAATGTTAGTTTACTAATGATATACACTTAATTTTTAGATTATGTTTTAAAAGTTCTGAGTAATTAGGAGTTAAAGAACTAGAGAAATTTTGAAATTAATAATGTGTTATATATTTTAATATTATGTTTATTGAATACTATACCCTGTGTTTTTTCTGGGAAGTCGGGGGTGGGTGGGTGAAAGGGGGGAAGGGTAAGGGGGGGCAGGGGGGCGGGGGGTGGGGAGGGGTTTGGGGGGAAGGGGGGGAGAAAAGAGAAAAATGTTTGTACTTTGTACTAATAAAACCTTTTGAATAAAAAAAAAATCTTTGCCATTCCCATGGTGAACAACTTTCATTTGTTTGCCAGGTATATCGATAAACAAAAAAAATAGTTATAGGAGACATAAAAAAAATATAGGTGATCTGGACAGCTTGGCAATCAACCTCCCAGAGGGATCTCAAGAGTTGAGGAGTTTCAAATTATCCCATTGCCCCTTCCAAGCCCTGACCTATCAAGGCTTTCTAACCCCAGCTCTCTCTCTCTCTCTTTGTATGTCTGATTACGGGCAAAATAATAAGCGGTTATGGAAAATAGTTTCTCAGTAGGCTTGCAAAGACATTTGTTTTCTGACAACCTCCACTATGTAATCAGAAATGCAGAAAGGCAGGACGTTTCCCCCAAATGGGAGTGCGGAGGTCCTTGACGCAGAGAAGGGATTAATTGCTGGGCCATAATCAGCGGCTCGCTGATCTTAAAAACCACTGCTTTGCTGACTTTTAATGTAATTTATGCTTCGGAGTATTTTTTTTAAAAGTGTGTCTCTGTTTGTGCGTTCAATTTGTTTTCATCATAATTCTAGCACAAAAATTCAATTGTAGCCCCAGAAATCTAGAAGCATTGCATCATTTGATGGAATGAAGTGAACTCTGCTCATGTCTTGGTCACCTCCTGAATAGACTAGATCCACACATGAAGTGTTCAATTAGCTACTTTATTGCTCTATGCCTATCATGCATGTATATGTTTATGTATCTATGCATCTATGAGGCGAGGTGGCGCAGTGGTTAAAGTGCAGCACTGCAGGCTACTTCAGCTGACTGCTAGTTCAGCAGTTCAGCTGTTCAAATCTCACCAGGCTCAAGGTTAACTCAGCCTTCCATCCTTCTGAGGTCAGTAAAATGAGGACCCAGATTGTTGGGGACAATATGCGGAACTCTGTAAACCGCTTAGAGAGGGCTGTAAAGCACTATGAAGCGGTATATAAGTCTAAGTGCTATTGCTATTGCTATATATCTATATGCCTATGCATCTATATGTCTATGCATCTATGTATCTATATTTCTGTACCTCTGTGTCTATATGTCTATATATCTATGCCAATGTATGTCTATGCATCTATGTGTCTATGCACGTACATGTCTATGTGTCTGTGTCTATATGACTATTTGTCTATACATCTATATGTTTATGCATCTATATGTTGTTAGAGTTTGCAGCAATCCAACCAGCACGCAATTCAGCAGGATTCATTTATAAAAGAAACTTCTTTATATACAGTAATATAAAGCATGAGGCATGTATACAATACCCATGCAGCAGAAGCCAGAACCAGAAATCACAGATGCACAGAATCAATATAATCACAGAAGCAATAATAATCCATATACATATAAATATCCATATATACCCGAACTGGTAGCGACCCACTAGTGATGTCACGATGATGTCACGGAACCGGTTCTGTCGGTGCCGGTCTGTGGGCCATCTTTTTTTTGAATTTTTTTTGAATTTTTTTTGAATATTATTTTTATTTCTATTTCTTCAGAGCATGAGCAGAAGCCGAGTTTCCAGCACTTGCATGCATCGCCATCTTGTTTTCGGCTTTTTTTGGGGGGATTTTTTTCGGATTTTTTGCCACTGCGCATTCTTATATATATAAGAATGGTCCTAAAAATGCGAGTTCCAGGTATAGTGATAGATGAAGAATCGATAGACATCACGATCTCTGGAACATTTTAGAACATTTATTAAACTAAGCTTTCGTCAGCCCCTGCTGACATCATCAGAGTGTAAAATCCTCATTGAAGAGATGCTTGCTTTTATGTAATGCCGCTGACTAAATCGATCTGCATTACATAAAAGCAAACATCTCCTCAAGGGGGATTTTACACTCTGACGATGTCAGCAGGGGCTGATGAAAGCTTAGCTTAATTAATTTTTTAAAATGTTCCAGAGATTGTGATGTCTATCGATTCTTCATCGAGAGAGAGAGAGAGAGAGAGAGAGAGAGAGAGAGAGAGAGAGAGAGAGAGAGAGAGAGAGAGAGAGAGAGAGAGAGAGAGAGAGAGAGAGAGAGAGAGAGTTCAGTCAAGCTAAGCCAATCCCAGGCTCCAAGCCATCTCCCCTGGCTCACAATAGATCCTGTTTCTTAGTCACCAAACAGTTCCCATTAGCTGACGTTGTTATGGCTATCCCAGCTCATAATTTCTTACACACTGACATATGTCTGTATGTAAAAGTGCCTATATCTCTATGTGTATGTGTCTATGCACCTATGTGTCTATGCATGTCTATGTTTATATATCTATGCATCTAGATGCCTAGATGCCTATGTGTCTATATGTCTATATGTATAGAGGGAAACATGCTACCTTAAGAGAAAGACCTGAAAATTAAAAAGCTGCACTGAAAACCAACCTTAGTTGTTCCAGCACCATAGAAGACTAATCCCTTCTTGAAAAGTGGTGATGGTGGTGGGGGAGTGTGGGGAGAGTTCAAAACCTCCACAAAGACATTTTTTAATACCTTTCCTGGAGAACAATCAGACTTCCCAGGTTATGCCAAATTAGGATTTGGTTTGGGTTGATGCCAGGTGATTTATAATTAATCTGCTGGGAGTGAGGAGGAAAAGCTCATGTCAGCACTGAAAGAGAATATTAAAAGTTCTCCACACTTAGAATATTGAATAGAAGGATTAGTTTTCAGAAGCTGGTACTCCAGGTCGTCCTCCTATTTGTATATTTATTTATTTGCCACTGAAAGGAATGTAAATTATTGCACTAGCAATGGCTTGCTTGGGGGGGAAATATTTAAATCTACTTTAGCAGCAGCGAGTACACAAAACACAAACTGCAAAATGAGACAATTATGTTTCGCATTAAATTCCCCATCTTCCTTAGAGGTAATGACAGAAAAATATAAATTTTAATGACATTAATAATTTACTTGGCCACAAAGAGTTCCAGGAAAATCTGTTCCTGAGGGTGGGGGGGAAGACTAAAGATTAAACTTTAATAGGCTTGGGGACAATGAGGTGGATGAAGGATGGGTTGATTCATATGCTGTGTTTACAGCAGGGTTAGAGCGGAAAGCACCACTTGCTTCTGTGGGTTTTTAAAGGAGCAACCTATTTCTTAAAGATGAGGAATAGTTAGCAGAGTTCGGCATACATAAAGATGCTTTATGCTTACTCACCAAATAGTACCATAACAAAATACTAAGAAAGAGAGAGGAGAGAGAAGAGAGGGGGGGAGAGGGGGGGAGAGGGAGAGGGAGAGGGAGAGGGGAGGGAGGGAGAGGGAGAGGGAGAGGGAGAGGGAGAGGGAGAGGGAGAGGGAGAGATCTGGGAGTCCTAGTGAACAATCACTTAAATATGAGCCAGCAGTGTGCAGCAGCTGCCAAAAAAGCCAACACAGTTCTAGGCTGCATTAACGGAGGGATAGAATCAAGATCATGTGAAGCGTTAGTACCACTTTATAATGCCTTGGTAAGATCACACTTGGAATACTGCATCCAGTTTACTCGCAATGACATATAAAAATAAATGTTGAGACTCTAGAAAGTGTGCAGAGAAGAGCAACAAAGATGATTAGGGTACTGAAGGCTAAAATATATGAAGAACGGTTGCAGGATTGGGTATGTCTAGAAGGACCAGAGGTGACATGATAGCAGTCTCCCAATATTTGAAGGGCTGCCACAAAGAAGAGTTGTTGTTGTTGTTAGTTGCGAAGTCGTGTCCAACCCATCACGACCCCATGGACAATGTTTCTCCAGGCCTTCATGTTCTCTACCATCCTCTGGAGTCCATTTAAGCTCACGCCTACTGCTTCAGTGACTCCATCCAGCCACCTCATTCTCTGCCGTCCCCTTCTTCTTTTGCCCTCAATCTTTCCCAGCATTAGGCTCTTCTCCAGTGAGTCCTTCCTTCTCATTAGGTGGCCAAAGTATTTGAGTTTCATCTTCAGGATCTGGCCTTCTATCAAACCGGTCAGTCCTAGAGGAGATCAACCCTGACAAAGAAGAGTGGAACAACCTATTCTTCAAAGCACCCAAAGGCAGAACAAGAAGTAACGGATGGACACTAATCAGGGAGACCACCAACTTAGAACTAAGGAGAAATTTCCTGGCAGTTAGAATAATTAAATCAGTGAAACAGCTTAAGAAGTTGTAAATGGTCCAACACTGGAAGCTTTTAAGAAGAGTTTGGACAACCACTTGTCTGAAATGGTATAGGGTCGTGATGGCAAACCTATGGCCATCTGCCGGCACACGAGCCATTGCCTAGCTCAGCTCCAGCGCACATGTGTGCGCTGGCCAGCTGATTTTTGGCTTGCGCGGAGGCTCTGGGAGGGCATCTTTGACCTGCAGAGGGCAGGTTTTTGCCCTCCCCAGGCTCCAGGGAAGCCTCTGTAACCTGGGGAAGGCGAAAAATGGGCTTACCAGGCCCAACGGAAGTCAGGAAATGGGGGAGCAGGGGAGGGGTGTTGTGCGCGCATGCACGGGAATGGGCAGCACGGGGGGTCACATGCGCATGTGCAGGGAGGCAGGGCATGTGGGGTGCATTAAATTATGGGTGTGCACATGCATGCAATAGCGTGTGCATGTGCATGCTTTTGGCACCCGAGGGAAAAAAGGTTCGCCATCACTGGTATAGGGTCTCCTGCTTGGGCAGGGGGTTGGACTAGAAGACCTCCAAGGTCCCTTTCAGCTCTGTTATCCTGTTAAAAATGTTAGACTTTTTTTTTAGAGCACAAGACTGTATAACTTGGAAGACCTAGCATTAATTTCCATTTGTCCCTCTCACAATAATTCAATCAAAGGAATACAAAAAATCAAACAATCGGAACACGCCATGGACTATTGGACTATTAAAAATAACTAAAAAAGCAAAGTAGCTGTTAAGAAGGAAGGGAAATACATTTCTTAACTGAACATCGAGAGAAACATAGAGAATTGAGTGAGACCAATTTGTATGCAATAGACTCTGGCTTTGGCTGTGTCCTGGATCCCAGTTGATGATATTTAACCTGCCCAGGATTCAACGTCAGAAAGGAAAGTTTTAACTCCTAAAGAAAAGCTGACCAGAATCGTCAGTGAATAGAAAAAATCTGCAGACTGCCCCGAGAGGCAACACCACAATTTTCTTCTGCAGACTAAACTGTAAAGCCACAAAAATATGTCACGGGACATTTTCACGCTCTGCTTCCTTTCATCCATGTAGAAGAACAAGGAAATTCTATGGTGTCATGCGGTGTGTTTCACAGCATTAAATGCGAAGGAGCAGAGGAGGGGGGAAAAAAAGGCTGCCTTCCCGTCTTCAGATACGCGAAGAAATTAAAATGCACAGCTTTGTCGATGAAATCAGCGGAGGACAGAGAGAGTAACATGTTAATTTAGAGGCTTCGGTTCGCTGTCAATTTCTGTCGTCTGTAATGCTGGGCCAGTGAGCTCTGATTAAGAGTCCCTTGAAAATAATTTGCAGAGCAGTTACCGAGGCTTACTCAGGTCTAAGTAGGAATTTAAAGTTTCATTAGACTATCCGCATAGCTGACTGTGACTAAAGTCCTATGTAGATCTTACTTGGGAATAAGCCTTACTAGGAGCAGACATGGATTGCACTGCATTGTACATTTTCCCTGGTATTACAATGCACTATTCTCGGTGCAGGAACGTTACATCATGTCCCTTAAGAGCACAAACATTTTGTATTCTGCTTGGATCATGCCGTTCAATGTTCAACCTAAAAACAGTGTGCATAATTTCGGCTGTCTAAAAAAAGAAGAAGAAGATGCTTTTTGTGCTGCTGGAAACAGGCGACTAAGAGATCATGTAAATTGTCCTGGATTTACGACCTGTCACTTAGTGAAGATTTCATTTTACCACGTGGCTTGTAAGCCTGTCAGTTGTAGGTGGGGAGGCAAGTAATCTCTTAGTAATCACGATACTCTTTTAACTTTTATATGTTTTTAATTATTGTATTTTATTGTATTTATGTTGTTGTAATGGATCTGAATATGTTGTGAGCCGCCCAGAGTCCCTAGGGAGTTGGGCGGCATACAAATCCATTAAATTAAATTAAATTAAATTAGTGTGCTAATAAGGCTTCTGTTTCTGTTCTGTTTGCTGCAAAGAGGTAAATTACTGGAAGGCAGAGGCCAAAGGGTGGGGGTGGCTGGGTGGGGCTACATTCGGTGTATAAGACACACCCAAATTTTCACCCTCTTTTTGAGGGTAAAAAGGTGCATCTTATACTCCAAAAAATACGGTATTTCAAATTGTTTCAGGAATTGCATTTGGATAACAAGGCTGATTAAGGCTCATATGCTTTATCCATTTCCATCTGCATTATCCGTGCAAGAAGCAATGGGAGTTGAAGATATCTGCTATCTTCAGGGAGGCCTATCTCTCATGTGAACTTGAATTTTTAGCTGAAAATCATAGCCATCTATGTATTTATTAGCTGGGAATGACATCAGACGAGGGAAAATGAACCCTCAGGCACAAAAACAATGTGTGGGGCTTTGCGTGCGTAAAAGTAGAAAGTGACAATATCTAGTCGGTGACAGAAATAGCAAAAGAAATAGTCATCCATCACATCCCGAATGGCGAGCAGGGCCCCTGATGGTCAAAATTACAACAGCAGGTGCTAAACGTTGCGCTGCAGAATTCGGAAGAGACGAGAGAAGATATTAAATCAAGGATGCGTTGGAAGCCCGAGAGAAACAAGTATGGAAAAATGATCCCAACATAGTGCAATTGTATTTCCATTTTCACATTTCTGCTGAGTTGGAGGCTTTCAGAAAACTAGCACAAGACTGTCGAATTAACGAATCATGATATGCACATATAATAATAGTATGTGCTAATATTTTTGACAATATTTCGTGCACTAGGAATGGGATAGGGATACGAGACATAATGGAAACATCTGAATTATTACTCTTTAATGCATTCCATTTTCCACTGATTGCCTCCCCAAACAATAACATAATTTTCAAAACAAAAGTTTCAATGTATTTTATCGATGTGTTGATTCCCACATTCCTGGTCTTTGCATAGAAGTTGCAACTTCTTGGCTATGCTCACATTTCTCTCATAAACCTCTTTTCACCAGAATCCACCCAGCATCACAGCTTATAAATTGTCCTCAAGGAATAAGGCTAGCAGATACTAAAAGCTGGTACACAGATGCATATTCATCACTTGAGTGATGACTTGATGTTTGAATGGACCATTAGAGATGGAAGACCCCCAGGGGGATTTTTACAAAACCAGCACAAAATGCTTTTAAATAAACAATTGCATTCTGCTTTCATTTGCCACGTGATAGACGTGCCTATGAGAACTCATGTGAATTAAAAGTTGTTCCAAAATATGAACGAAGAGCTAATTTATAGCACTGTGCCAAATGTATTTTTTTTTAAACTCAGGGAAAGAAAGTGTTCCAAGTTGGCTGAGTTTTATCAGAACAAACCCTACAATGGAACTAATTATTCGATATTGTACATAGAACCAACTTCTCATAATATTTTGAATGGACCAGTAGGAATTCAAAACAAACACAGCTCTTTTATTTAAAAAAATGTAAAATTTTGGCATCGACACCTTTACTTCAAGCATATAGAGGGAGCTTGGCCAATGTGGATGCACATAGGAGAGATTTTAGATTAGGCTGTTATGGCTTATTTGTCCTGAATTTTGGTATTTTCAATTTGGCAATCGACCTATTCTAATGTAATGTATAAAATAATGCAGCTAAAAAGAACGGATCGCCTATTATGGAAACAGACAATAAAATCTGTGCATATCACCCCACTATATATTAATTTTGATATCCTTGATATGTCAACAATGACATGAAAATTCGAAAGGTGCTTTTTCGAAAGGCAACTGGACTTTGTTTTTCCTTGAAGACATTTTGCTTCTCATCTAAGAAGCTTCTTCAGTTCTGACTCAAAAAATGCTTGAAAAAGCACCCTTGGGGACAACTGTGACCTGGATGGCTGAGAATCTCCTTAGACAATGACATGGAAGGGTTATCAATTACCCTACCCAAAATCCAATATCATTTGCAAAGATCTGTAATCAGAGGTGAGTTCCTCCCAGTTCGGACCGGTTTGGGTGAACTGGTAGTGACCCGCTGGTGACGTCACGATGATGTCAGTTGGTGCCAGTCCGTGGGCGCCGC
Organism: Diadophis punctatus similis; assembly: GCA_023053685.1. Taxonomy (NCBI): domain Eukaryota; kingdom Metazoa; phylum Chordata; class Lepidosauria; order Squamata; family Dipsadidae; genus Diadophis; species Diadophis punctatus. The sequence goes on from JALIGW010000017.1 coordinate 14,326,702, forward strand.
CATCTTTTTTTTGAAAATTTTTTTGAATTTTTTTTTGTAATTTTGTAATTTTTTTTCCTTCTGAGCATGTACAGAAGCCGAGTTTCCAGCACTGTGCATGCGTTCGCCATCTTGTTTTGGGCTTTCCCCCCCAGATTTTTTGCCACTGCACATGCGCGCACTCACGAAGCACACACATGCCCACATGGCGCACCCACGCAGCGTGGGAGGAAGCGAACCGGCAGTGAGGTAAGTAGGAACCCATCCCTGTCTGTAATGTTTATATTTCAATAGAACAACCACATAGCTTTGTGATAAACCAACCCCTTAAAAAGCTCTATTGTTGGCCAAGGGCATTTATCCAATTAAAAAAATATCCTAAGTAGCATTGTAAAAACCGATGTAAAACCATTACCTTCCCAACCAATTTGGGCTTGGTGCAACTAAATGCAGATCTAGGTCTTTTCATCTGTACAATCAATATAATAAAAACAGAGAGTGTACATATAACAGAGGAATGCACGTCCCTGCTGAAGCCGCGCATCTTCCATCAATGGATACAATAAAACATAAACTGGAGTCTCCTCCATTTCAGCCTGACTTTGGACTATATGCCTTAATCAAAGTGACCAGGTTTTTTTATTTTTAAGCGGGATGGGGGGGCGCCTGGGCGCCGCCATTTGTTTTGCCCTCTGCGCATGCGCAGAACGCTGCGCATGCGCAGAGGGCAAAACAGCAAATGTCGGCGTCCAGGTGAGGTGGGGGGGAGAGGGGGGGGAGGTGGGAGGGCGCTTGGATGCCTGGAGCTCGCGAAAGGTAAGCTGCCGGCTGCCTCCTTTCCCCATCTCCCGCCTCCCGTTCGTTGCTTGCCAGCCCGGCCGAAGGGGAGGCGGGAGGCGAGGAAAGGCCTCCCGAAAGGAAGGCGGGCTCCCGAAGGGCTGCCAGCTCCCGAAGGGCCCGCCTCCCCTTCGGGAGGCCTTTCCTCGCCTCCCGCCTCCCCTTCGGCCGGGCTGGCAAGCAACGAACGGGAGGCAGGAGACGGGGAAAGGAGGCAGCCGGCAGCTTACCTGCTCCAAGCATCCAAGCGCCACGGTCTCCCGGTCGCCCGCCCGGCCCCAGGGCAACGGCGGCAGCGAGGCGACGGGGGGAAGAAAGGGGAGGGGGACGAGGAAGGGCTGTTTGCGCCGCTCGTAAGCTCAAAGCGGCGACGGCTCCTCGTCCCTCACCCCTCCCAACAGCAGCGGCACCTCCGAGGGCGGGGCTAGGGATGGGGCGGGGGAAGGAGAGGAGGAGCAGCCTCCCTTCCCCCTCCCCCCAGCTTCCAGCCGCCGCCGAAGGAGTCAACAATGCGGGACGCCCGCCCGCCGCCAACGCCGCCCACGGCCGGCCCGAGCTGAGAGGCCTGCTGCCTTTCAGGCCGATTTTTTGAAAGAATGCCCTAGTCGTGCATTCTTTCAAAAAATCGGGACTTTTTAGAGGATGGGCGGGACGCGGGACAAATGATGAAAAAGCGGGTCTGTCCCGCCAAAATCGGGACGTCTGGTCACCTTAGCCTTAATGTAAAAAAAAAACATTTAGAAAGATTGAGAAATTATCCAGAGTATCATCACCTAAAAGCCTGAAAGCTCCCTTTGACAAACTCCCATGCCAGTCAGTCCGTTTATTACAGTCTTAGACCAGTACAAGGGCTAGTTTGGGGTAGTGGTTAAAGCTTCAGCAAGTCACAGGTTCTACTCCCATCTTAGGCACCAAAGAAGCTGGCTGACAATGGACTGGTCACTTTCTTTCAGCCCAAAAACAACAGCAAACCACTTCTATTGGACTTGTCCAGCCAGTTGACAGAAGTCCACAGCAAGTTGAAGGCAAACACACACACACACACACACACACACACACACACACACACACACACTCACAAAAATAATCCCAAGACTAATGAAGGGTGTGCATGAGACAGCTGTGAACAGTACAAATCTGTCTTAAGAAATCAATCAATACAAATTGAGACAGAATTAAAATACATTTATAAAACTAGAAGACTCCATGAGTAAAATCCAAATAGAGCAATCTATGTCTAGGTGACAAGTGTATAATATCTAAAATATATAGCGAGTTGGGAGTGGGAGGCACCGTTCTGCGGTGGTTCTCCTCTTATCTCGCTGATAGGATGCAGTCGGTGCTGGCAGGGGGGCAGAGATCGTCCCCTAGGCCCCTATTATGTGGGGTGCCTCAGGGGTCGGTTCTCTCGCCCATCCTGTTCAACATCTACATGAAACCGCTGGGGGAGATCATTCGCAGACATGGGGTGTGTTTCCATCAGTACGCTGATGACACCCAGCTGTACATCACCACCCCGTCTGACTTCAGTGAGGCAGTTGATGTAATGTGCCGGTGCCTGGACGACGTCAGGATCTGGATGGGGAGGAACAGACTCAGACTTAATCCCGATAAGACTGAGTGGCTGTGGATATTGCCTCCTAAGGACTACGACAACTGTCCCTCTGTGGTCCTTGAGGGAGCGAAACTGACTCCCTCGGACCAGGTCCGCAACTTGGGGGTCCTTCTAGATCCACAGCTAAAATTGGACCATCATCTTTCAGCTGTGGCTAGAGGGGCCTTTGCACAGGTTCGCCTGGTGCACCAGTTGCGGCCATATTTGGAGAAGGAGGCTCTACTCACGGTCACTCATGCCCTTGTCACCTCTCGCTTGGACTACTGCAATGCGCTCTACATGGGGCTACCCTTGAAGAGTATCCGGAGACTTCAGTTGGTGCAAAATGCGGCTGCGCGTGCTGTAGTGGGTGTGCCAAGGTACACCCACGTGACATCGATACTCCGCCAGCTGCATTGGTTGCCCATCGGTCTCCGGGTCCAATTCAAGGTGTTGATCACCATCTTTAAAGCCCTTCATGGCTTGGGACCAGGTTATCTACGGGACCGCATTCTGCCTCATACTTCCCTTCGACCGGTTAGGGCCCACAGAGTGGGCCTCCTCCAGGTCCCGTCGGCCAAACAATGCCGGCTGGCGGGCCCAAGGGGGAGAGCCTTCTCTGTGGCTGGCCCTGTGCTCTGGAACCAACTTCCACCAGAGACCCGAACTATCCCCACTCTGCTGGCCTTCCGGAAAGCTGTTAAGACATGGCTTTTCCTGCAGGCGGGGGGTAGAGCTTAATTCATTCGAGCCCACCCCCCAAGTATGTATGATGTTGAATGGTTGGTGATGATTCTTTTTATAGTGTGTTTTAATTTTTATATTTGCTTTTAATTAACTTTTTAGATTTTGGTTATTCTTGTATTTTCTCACTGTTGTACGCCGCCCTGAGTCCTTAGGGAGTTGGGCGGCATATAAGAATTCCAAAATAAATAAATAAATAAATAAATAAAATTACAAAAAAATTGTGATGGCAATAACAGATTGATAAAATGCATCTAGGAGCATGATCCAACTCAGCACTTTGTGTACGTTTTTATTCTTTTTAAAAATCTGTAATCTACCCAGAGTTATTAAGGAGTTGGATGGGCTCAAAATTGGATAACAAAATAAATATCTAATTTGTTCTTCCTTGGGGGCAAAGAGTCAATGCATGTTGCAAGACCTTGCCAAGGCCAACTCACATGTACTGAAATGCATTTGCAGAATTTTATCTCATCTTATATTTAAAGTTTATTAAATTCCCTCCCTCCCTCTCTCCCTCCCTCCCTTATTTTTACTTATGTCTTGTTTTCAAGAATAGCAAACACCAATAATTATACTTTCTATAGATTAAGCCACTCACATATCCTACCTCCCTTTGTCCTTTCAATGTGTTGTGCTTTTGACTCTACATAAATCCCAGCTGTTGCTCAGTTAAATATATCCCAAATCTTCCTTTTAAAATATAGAAATATCTATGTGGAAGAAATAAAAGCTGGCTTACTCCTTAGAGAGGTATATTTTAAAAGTAGATCTACTTTTAACACTAACATAGAAATGCTGCCTTCCAAAGTGGAAATGTAGATGTCCTCTTTAGATGAGCCCACGGGCAAAGTTTGACAGAAACTAGTGTTCTACTACAACTTCCTAAACAGACAAATATTTATCATCTTTTGGTGGTATCAACAATTTGGACAGAATTCACATCAACTGCATGTGTACATTCATGACTACATTTACAATCATAGCAGAAAATACTATTGGTTCACGCTGCCCTTCATATACATATGGACTTTTGCACTCAGTACTCACCCGTAACCCTGTCCTAAAACTTTACTATATTATATGGATAGTTAATTTTATTCTTGCCTCATGACCTGCTGACTGGTAGCTTAGAGGCAAACTTTACAAATGTTTTCCCATCCGCGATCATGAATCTGAATGAAGGATTGTGTATACATCCTCATGCAACACACATCTCTCCTACACTTGCATTTCATTTGAAGAGAGTAAATCTCCACAGCTCGACACCACACCTACACTAATCCTCTATAAATGTTGCAGAGGCTATAGAGTGAACTATATTTATGCGAGTATAAATACCCATTTCCTCTGTGTGTTTTCATGATTCTTTTTAACCAAGCTATTACAGCAAAAAGAACCAGTTCCATAAACATCACAGAGACAGGAGAAGATTCAAAATGACTTTTTGGAGGAAACAATTTTAGACCCACCGCCGCCTTTTAATTTCCATACTTTATCCTAAACCAGGCAAAAACAATTTATAGTTTCTGCTAACATATATGACTGCCTTCCTTCCCAATGATTGCTAAAAAAAACGAAGGAGGGCAAAACAGCGAACAAAGACCTCTGGAATGAAACTTGATCTTCTCTATATGATGCATTAGCATGAGATAATAAACATATATTTCTCTTACAAAAACACAATACAACCACCATGTTCTTAACTTAGACAAATGAGATTTCTTCTAAATGACCAGAACCAACTTCCTGGAAAGGTCAGAGCTACTATTTATTCTTTATCTCTAAACTGCCTGTACCAAAATAACAGAATAACAGAGTTGGAAGGGACCTTGGAGGTCTTCTAGTCCAACCCCCTATTCAAGCAGGAGACCTTATACAATTCTGGAGAAATGGCTGACCTGTCTCTTCTTGAAACTTCCAGTGATGGAGCCCTCACAATTTCTGAAGACAAGCCATTCCAACGATTAATTGTTCTCACTGTCAGGAAATTTCTCCTTAATTTTAGGTTGGATCTCTCCTTGATCAGTTTCCATCCATTGCTTCTTGTCCTGCCTTCTGGTGCTTTGGAAACCAGGTTGATGCCCTCCTCTCTGTGAAGTCCCTCAAATATTGGAACACCATGTCACCCCTAGTCCTTCTTTTCATTATATCAGACATATTCAATTCCTGCAACCGTTCTTCATATCTCTTAGCCTCAGTCCCCTAATCAGCTTTGTTGCTTTTCTCTGTACTCTTTCTAGAGTCTCAACATCTTCTTTGTATTATGTTGATCAAAACTGGATGCAGTATTCCAGGTGTGGTCTTACCAAGGCATTGTAAAGTGGCATTAGCTTCAACAGAAATGTTGAAGCTGTGGGAGAAAGGGAAAAGATACCAGGAACAGCAGGAGGAATAGAAACAAATCAAAGTGGAAGCTGTCCCCGTTCTAGCAAAGCATCACCACCCCGTAACATGAAGGACTCTTTTGATCCAACTTCTCAAAATTTGGATGGCTGCCCAGCAGTTCCCATTGTGAATGAAAACTCAAAGAAGAACCAGCTTTGGAAGGAGAGATTTCTGGAAAGCAATGTAGATCTTTGAAGAAATAACACTTTCTGAACATCTGATAGCCAGTCAGCTCCCCACCAGGATGAAGGTTTATTAGAAGATTCTGGGAGCTAAAGTTTGTTTTGTGAAAAAAAATGAAGGCAAAGAACAGGCTATGATTCATCTTTTTGTTGGGAGATGTTCATAATAATTAAAGAAAATTTATCTTATTAAATGAGCTTTCATGCCACTGCAATTAAAAAAAACTAAGCTAAGCAGATTGTTAAAGCAGTATTTAATATATTATACACTATTTGACGTCATAGTAACAACATCCAAGAGGAGAACACAATCATAACAGCTTCCTTGCATTCTATACATTAATAAATTCATATTCCACATCGATCCTTGAATGCCTGCTCAAATGGAATAACAGTATAACAGAATTAGAAGGGACCTTGGAGGTCCTATAGTCCAACCCACTGCTCAAGCAGGAGACCCTATACCATTTCAGAGAAATGTCTGTCCAATCCCTTCTTGAAAACCTCCAGTGATGGAGCACCCACAACATCTGAAGGCAAGCCGTTCCACTGATTAATAGTTCTAAAGAATCATACATTCACAGATCTTCACAACAACAACAACAACAACAACAACAACAACAACAACAACAACAATGTTATCACTCTTGTTTCTGGAAGATCAGTTCTACCCAAGGGGAACTCTAACAGACAATGCTCATTTCAACACCCATCATATTATACCTCAGATAGGTGGGACCTCTTCATACACTTTCTCCACCAGCCAGATTCAGATAGGAAATTCGGCCTTCAATGACATACATGGGAGATTCATGGGAAATGGTGGTTCTATCTCACCTACTGAGAGCTCAAAATGGATATACTACAATTTGGAGAAGTGGCTGGAGGACTGAGATCACTATGGAAAGTATCAATAGTTTGCTGCCATCAAAACTGAAGAAATACGTGGCCGGAAACAATTAGATGGATAGAGAAAAGAAACCATGGACCACGCCATTGATGCATAATTTTCTTACCTCATTTACGTAGACCCAGTGACTATCTTTAGAAGCCAGGTTAGTTTCCACAGCCTGGAGAGGGAGAAAAGATAGGGGGAGAAAAACAAGTGAATAAATAATTCAAATAGAATGTTGTAGATCTGCAAAAATCACACATACTCTGGGCTACAATATGCTTAGAATATTTTATTTCTAGCAGATATAATAGGTACCGTATTTTTCAGAGTATAAGACACATCTTTTTACCCTCAAAAAGAGGGTGAAAACTTGGGTGCGTCTTATACACCGAATGTAGCCTCACCCAGCCACCCCCACCCTTTGGCCTCTGCCTGCCAGCAATTTACCTCTTTGCAGCAAACAGGGAAAAGCCTGATTAGCACAAAAAGAGATTATCTGCCTCCCGACCTACAGCTGACTGAGGCTTGCAAGCCACGTGGTAAAATGAAACTAACTACGGTGGCTGTAATGAGACAAATTGCTGGGAGATAAACTGCTGGCAATGTTAGACTGCTGAAATTGCAAAGAGGTAAGCTATAGCTGCTATGACCTAGAGGTAGAGCTCTTGCCTCACAATCAGGAGGTTGTGAGTTCTATCCTAGGTAGAGGCAGATTCTGTTAATATGTTATTTTGTTAAATGTTTGTAGAGTGTTCAAATTATTAGACTTATTTTTTAAAGACTGCTTTATTATAGACAACTTAACAGACTGCTTTATTATAGACAACAGACTATATTTATTATAGACAACTTAACAAAATGAAGAAGCTTTTTAAAATAAATTCTTGCTCTGAAGAAGCCCAGTGCTATTGTATCTTCTTTTAAATAGCAGAGAATACTTCCAGAAAGCCACATCAATTTTAAAGATCTGTAAAAGTATAATCTGAAATGTCTTGTTTTAGTATTAAGTATTAGTATTAAGTATTAGTATTAAAATAAGGCAGCTGAGTTAATGACTTAGTCATGTTTGGAGTAGATCTATTTAAATAATTGGGAGGAGTTAGTGTGATTACATTTAAGAAAACTTTCTGGGATTAATATACTGCCATAATGTACATTTCTCCAATTCTTTGCTATTTCTATGGGTCAGGCACACATGCACAGAAATACACAGCAAACAGTGTATATCATCTGTGCTGTTTGCTGTTTGCTGTTTGGCAAATTGCTGGGAGGCAGAGACCTTTTTTTCCTTGTTTTCCTCCCCCAAAACTAAGGCGTCTTATACTCCAAAAAATATGGTAAATTAGGAGATAGCTGAAGGATGTTACACAGGTCATAAAACTTGCATGGATTCTTCCAGAATGATACCCCACAGCTTCAGAACCCTAGAGCAGAGGTCTTCAAACTTGGCAACTTTAAGACTTGTGGACTTCAACTTCCAGAATTCTCCAGCCAGCATAGAGAATTCTGGGAGTTGAAGTCCACAAGTCTTAAAGTTGCCAAGTTTGAAGACCTCTGCCCTAGAGACCCAACAGGAATCTCAGTTTAGAAGAAAAGACATAACACACTATTTTTATTCTTAGCACAATCTTCTCGCACTCACTTTATTTTTTTTTAAAGATGAACTTTTTTTTTTAATGGATCTGCTAAAATAGCCAAGAAGAACCTTTTTCCGATTGAGTCAATGCCACAGTGGGGGTTTGGTTTCAGAATGTGAAATCCTGCTACCGCTTTAGTTCAAACACTAAAAGGATCCCATTCTCTAAGCATTATGCAAGCCCACACCTAATGCAGGAATTAATCAACGCTTCAGCAAGGAGCTGACACTTTTACACCCTTTTATGTACCTAAAGTGAAGTGCTAATCAGAGAATTTCTCCAACATGTTGCACAAATTGTAGAGTAGTTGCCTTCCTAGGGCCGGTACTAATTCCCTGGAGCTCATCTAACTATATTCCAAGACATCCAAGCAAATTTTGAGCAATTTATCTCCATAACTCTGACAAGACATCCGTTAAACCAGATAAAGTTGCCCAAAAGAGACTTGGCTAAGGAAAGAGAATGGAGTGGGGCGATGTGGAACAGAATATTTCTTATTTCCAGTTAGGGAGGGACATATCATTTTCTTCCTTGTATTATTTCACATTATTTTATTCACCATAATCCCATTGAATGCTTTGCTATTGAAAAGAAGCACACACAATACACTTTACATTGCTTTGCATTTTCTCCTACATGTACATTATATTTAAAAGTATGTGTAAAGTAATTATTTCTTTCCTAACACCTTTTCTCTCAACCTATGAATTTCTGTATGCCTTGCTTTCCCATCCCGAAGTGTTTTTCACAGAGAAGTAGCCAACCCAAAGAGGCAGTCCGGGAATTAAAGTTTGGTGTTGCTTCAATATGTATAACAGGTAAAATTCTCCAGCTTTCCCCTTGCTACACTTGCATCTGACTGTTCTGTCGTTTCTTGCTTCGTCTTATTTCTCTGGCTTTGTTCTTTATTTGACAGTTCAGGATCTCTTGCTACCATTGTTCAGCAGAAGTTGAAGACTTCCTACACACAATGGCAGAAGACAGATTTAACCTCCTTATAGCAAGGAAATATTTCGAACTACCAACTCGTGGTGGCGTGTTTTCCTTCTTCAAATCTTCCAAAGCCAGAATAGCCCTACTACTTCGAACATAAGGCAACCCTTCTTCCAACCCATTGCATGAACATGCGGAGAAACAAGAAATTGTGTATACAGGCAGCCCGTGACTTACAAACCATTCATTTAAGTCACTGTTCGAAGTTACAACAGCACTGGAAAAAAGTGACTTTTGACTGGTGCTCGCATTTACAATCATGTGATCACTATTTGAGACCTTCCCAGCCAGCTGCCCACAAGCAAAGTTAATGGGGAAACCAGAGTTTCTTAACAACCGCGTGACTCACTTAACAATTGCAGTTCAAGGCTTAACAACTGTGGCAAAAAAGGTTTGCTGGCACTGAGAGATTTGATAGATAGATAGATAGATAGATAGATAGATAGATAGATAGATAGATAGATAGATAGATAGATAGATAATAAATAAATAAATAAATAAATAAATAAATAAATAAATAAATAAATAAATAAATAAATAAATAAATAAATAAATAAATAAATAAATAAATAAATAAATGGTTTGCAGGTACAACTCACTTAACAACCGCCTTGGTTAGCAATGGAAATTCCAGTCCCAACTGCAGTCGTAAGTCACGGTCTACCTGTATCTAGCAAGCATGGTCATGCTTGTTTCAAATGCAACTCTTAGCTCAGCTTTCCCCAGCCTCAAATTTATTTAGGAGCCGAGGTGGCGCAGTGGTTAAAGTGCAGCACTGCAGTTCAGCAGTTCAGCTGTTCAAATCTCACTGGCTCAAGGTTGACTCAGCCTTCCATCCTTCCGAGGTGGGTAAAATGAGGACCCAGATTGTTGGGGGCAATAGGCTGAACTCTGTAAACCGCTTAGAGAGGGCTGTAAAGCACTATGAAGCGATATATAAGTCTAACTGCTATTGCTATTTATTTATTTATTAGTGACATTTATATACCACCTCACAGTGCAAGCACTCTCTAAGCGGTTTACACCAGTAAGCAATGTATATTTATTTTGCCCCCAACAATCTGGGTCCTTATTTTACCTACCTCGGAAGGATGGAAGGCTGAGTCAACCTTGAGCCGGTGAGATTTGAACCGCTGACCTGCGGATCACAGTCAGCTAAAGTGGCCTGCAGTACCCCACTCTAACCGCTGCGCCACCTCGGCTCTGTGTGAAAATATAACTTTCAGAAGCCCTAGGCAGCGTGTCCAATTTCTAATACAAAACTCTTGGGAGGGAAACAGGTTGACAAAAGATGATCCAAGACCTTATCTTGCACCAGGTAATCCGAATATCTTGTGAGGGTTTTTTTAAAAAATAGAAATATTTTGGAGTGTATAAAAAATCGCTCAGTCACCCATACGTTTTGTGTACACAATCATTTTTCATAAAACCTCCCGAAGGCTCTCTCCTCTTTCACACTGGACTAATGGCCTGCAACATTTCCATCAAAGAAGCAAAACTTCGAGACAGATTGCACATCAGAGGGTGCAGACTTTTCAGCTTTTATTTACTTCCCCTTAAAAATCACTCAAACGCCACATTTCTGCCAATTTAGTGGAAAAAGAAACATTTAAAAAAAATGGATAGCTGATTTCCCCTTTGCTGTACCTCCGGCAGATTTCAGCAAGCAGACTGTCCTCTTATTTTTCTTGGGGGAAAAAAAAGCTCATTAATTGTACTCCATTAATACAATTGCCTAAAAAATCTGTTCTTGAAAGTCAGGGGAGTGTCTTGGACAGAATGCATGAAATGTTGCAGAGACACATTTGAAGACAATAAAAAGATAAGATTCCCTTGAGTCTAGCTTAACCCTGGTGACTCCATAGACACAATTATGCAGCAACACGGAAGTGCTTTGTCATGGCTTTCCCACTGCATTTGTAAAAACATACTCAATCCCAAGATTTTTTTAAGATCTCCCACTCAAGAGATTTAACTCTATTTATTTATTTAATTTTTTATTGATTTAAATAGATTTGTATGCCGCCCAACTCCCGGGGGACTCTGGGCGGCTCACAACATGTCAAATCCATGTATCAATATAAAATCATAACAATTAAAAACTACAAAAGTTAAAAAACATCTAGCATTCATAACCAGGGGGGAGACCCATATATAGTCTGATTGGTCTCACTTTCACCCCGCCTGCTGGAAGAGCCAGGTTTTTATTGCTTTACGGAAGGCCAGCAGGGTGGGGATAGTCCTGATCTCTGGAGGAAGCTGGTTCCACAGGGAGGGAGCTCCCACAGAGAAAGCTCTCTCCCTCGGCCCCGCCAACCGGCATTGCTTGGTCGATGGGACCTGGAGGAGGCCAACTCTGTGGGCCCTAACCAGCAGTAGGGAGGTATGCAGCAGGATGCGGTCCCGAAGGTAACCTGGCCCTGAGCCATGTAGGGCTTTAAAGGTCAAAACCAACACCTTAAATTGGATCCGGAGACTAATGGGCAGCCAATGCAGCTGGCGGAGGATAGGTGCTACGTGGGTGTATCTAGGTACACCCACCACAGTTCGCACAGCTGCATTTTGCACCAATTGCAGTCTCTGGACACTCTTCAAGGGTAGCCCCATGTAGAGCGCGTTGCAGTAATCCAGCCGGGATTACTGCAATCCCGGATGGATTTCATAATCTATCCATTATGAAATCAACAAAGGGCAGATGGAGGCTGCCATCTGGTGTGGTTACACATTAGTGGAATCAGAGGTCTTTGGCTTATGTTCACTTAAATCAGTGCTTCTCAATTATTTTCTATTACGCCCCCCCTATGAAGAAGTAAACATTTTGCGCCCCCCCCCAACTCTCCAATCTGGACCCCAATGGAATGTTAGTCTTAATATTTATTATTTTACTTATTATAAGCTGCAAGCAAACTATTGGCTGGGGAAGGCTGCTCTACCCACTTACCTGGGAGTAAGTCACACTGAACTCAGTGGAGCCTGTTTTCGGTTAGGCAGGCATAGGCTACCGTGGTTAGGGCCCTCTTTTGACATGGGGCCAGGCCAGCTTAATCAAGCCGATGTTTTGGGGTCGCCGGCCTGGCCCATAAGCGCCGCCTCTGCCGGGCACTCACAGCGAATGGTGTGGAAGGAGGCTTTAGGGTGCCGTTCGAAGCTTTTGCCCAGCTGCAGAGGATGCTCCCCCTTGTCCAGCAGCAGGTTCGCCACGCCGTTCATGGATACCGCGGTGCCCTCCGAGAACAACAAGAACCCACGCAGCTGCCCCGCCCCGCCTGGCCGCCTTCCCTTCCGGGCTTGGAGCAGCGTGCAACTGGGAAAACACTCCCCGTCTGGGGGAATCGATCGAGAGGGACCACGCATGTTCCCCGGGGACACACGTGCCCCCTGGCATCGCTCCATGCCCCCCCAGGGGGGCGCGCCCCACTTTTTGAGAAACACTGACTTAAAGGGTGAGTAAATACATTACATATGTGACAAAGAGTTATGTTGTCGTAGTCCTTCTTCTCTAATAAGTAAAACACTGACCCCTCAAGAAGATCTTCTGAGGGTTTTGTGGCCTCTTGCTTTACATGAGTTCAAGACTTCTGTGTGAGGTTTTGGTGCAAGAGATGGTATAAGAATTATCTTTAAGCAATGACAACAATCTTTTTTGATGTCCACACTTGATCTAAATCACAATTCTCAGTTTTCTTTGTGCATTTATTAGTTTTTTTAATATGCCCCACTCCAGGAGTTTTAAGTTAACTGAAGGATCGAGGAAGTTGATTAAAAATTAGAGCACATTCACAGAGACATTTTACAGTCTGCATAGTAGTTCTGCAGAAAACATTTATTACCAGACAATAAACTAATTTGACCACGGTTTAATCTCATTCTTAAGTATAGTAAGAGTTCAGGGCAGGTGAAGATAGCATTGATAATGCTGCAGAATATAAAATAAAGGGGAATTCTAGATGTGAAGCATGTAAATTTAAATTTTCAGAGAATTGAAAAGAGATCTGGTTTTAGCCTGAAGTCTTCCATGCAACTTTCTGTACAATGAAGAACACTTAGTGAAATAAATTGAATAAACCTGGAACCCCCTTCGCAAATTTAATAGCATGAATCTAACAGGTTCCATACACGCCTCCTGCACAAAAGCACAAGGCTGCAACTGGGCGGACTGGCTTCATTTACCAAGCACAAATGGCATTTGTATAACTTCATTAAGATATAATTTAATGTCACACAGTTGAAGTTTTACATTTAATGCAGTTTGCACCACACACATACTCCCTCCCTCCCTCCCTCCCCTTATTTCCTCACTAGCTTTATTGTATGGCAAATCTTGTAAAAGCAAAATCTCATACATGGACATTTTCCAAGCGTGTCAATAACATTTCATTTTACAAAGCTTGAATGTCACGTATTATTTATGTGCATGTTGCCTACCGAACAGCTACACACTACAGCGCCGTTGACAAAAGTTAATTGCAGAACTGTCAGCGTGGAGCTATTCTTTACAGCTCCACATTTACCATTAACTAAATAACCTTAATTTAATTTAATTTAATAGACGTTCTTATAGGCCGCCCAATCCCGTGGGACTCAGGGCGGCGTACAACAGAATAAGAAGCGTACAATAAAAACAATTATCATAATTTAAAATTAAAAGGCATAGTTAAAACAATTATAAAAACAACATTCAAGGGGGGAATCTGATCTTCCTATTCACCCCGCCTGCCGGAAGAGCCAAGTTTTTATGGCTTTACGGAAGGCCAGCAGGGTGGGGATAGTCCGGATCTCTGGTGGGAGTTGGTTCCAGAGGGACGGGGCTCCCACAGAGAAGGCCCTCCCCCGTGGCCCCGCCAACCGACATTGTTTGGCCGATGGGACCCGGAGGAGGCCCTCTCTATGGGACCTAACCGGTCGTAGGGAGGTATGTGGTAGGATGCGGTCCCGAAGGTAACCTGGCCCTGAGCCATGTAGGGCTTCCACGAAAGGTATATTTCCGCTACAGTGGAAGGGAAACCAACATCTCCAAACACAAGAACCGGCTGCAGATCATATGTATATGGATCATGCAGAAGATGCAAGGCAAAATAGATGACCTATGACTTAATCAAGATTTCATTAAAGATTTGGTACAATGAAGTAGATCTTTTCCCTCATGTTGTTTGAACCCAGAGGTGGGTTCCTGCCGGTTCAGACCGGAACCGGTAGTAGGAATTTCCCCCCACTCGCCGAACTGGCAGTGATGGCCGGCTGGCCATGCCAGCGAACCGGCTCTCTCGGTGGCGCCATAGGTGCCGCCATCTTGTTTTTCACTTCTGCGCATGCGCAGAAGCTGGGTTTTCGGCACTGCGCATGCACTTGTGTGCGCACAGCACGGGAGGAACCAAACCGGCAGCGAGGTAAGTTAGAACCCACCCCTGCTTGAACCTCATGTGCACCTTACATAAATCATCCCAGAGGACACGGGGCCCTGGTGCTCTCTGAGCTTAGTTGATTTCTTACAGACATTTCATTACCCAACTAGGTAACCTCATCAATGGTAGAAGGGAGCCTAGCACCAGTCCTTTCTAGATTTGATGATGTTACCTAGCTGGTAGGTAGGAAAAGAAAACATCCAAGCTCAGAGAGCACCAAGGGCACCACAGTTCAGTCCTGATCTACAAATAATCTCTTCTACCAGAGAATCCAACCAACAGTTCTCAGAGGCTGTACATTGCAGTGTCCTAGATGTATCTAAATATTACCTATCATGGCAACTAGACCAAAGTTTATTAAAAGGGGCATTGGTCTTACCTGATACACTCCTTCATGTTGGGTGGAGATAGCATCCAGGAATGGGTTGACCTCATCTGCTAGCTGATTGGACTGAGTCTATCAGAGCTGGGAGGACACGCCTCCATTGCCAACGGTCCCCAGCTTTTGGCGAAGATGAAGTGACAGATTTGACGTGTCTTGTTCTAAAACTCTCCCCTTTGGACCCAGGACCAGACGGTCTTCAGGGTGGGGCTGGATGCTATCTCCACCCAACGAGAAGGGGACCGATGGCAATGGAGGCATGCCCTCACAGCTCTGACAGACTCAGTCCAATCAGCTAGCAGACGAGGTCAACCCATTCCTGGATGCTATCTCCACCACAATGGAGAACTGAGACATTTCATTACTCTTCCTCAGTCAAAATGAAAACTTTGCGTAGTCAGAGAGTCGTTGGAATGAAGACTGCTGGGGGTTTCTTCCCAAAATGAAAAGCAATATGAAATGTAAGTGTCCTAGATGGTTCTTGGTCACTGCATAGAGTAGACCATTCTGCTTGATCACATCTGTGAGGAACTTCACCTTCTATGGAAACACAGTTGGATGCCTGCTGGATTGGAAATACAAGTCCCCAATACAAGTCCCCTTTAAACTGACTTTATCCTACAAAGCAGAACTCCTTCCTTCTGAGATACTTCGCTCTTCCTGCAAAATATTTAACAGGTGCAATGAAAACTCTACAGACTTGCACATCTAAGCAGGCCAGAGTGCCCCCAGGATTGCTGGAATATATTATTTTTCCCAAGCAGGTATATTGGCTTGGAAGTATTGCAAAACTCCTGGCCAACCTCAGCTATGCAAATTCTAATATATTATTAAGAGTCAGGCCAGGAGATGCCAATCAAAAAGAACATTGACTGAGATTGTCTGCTACATGTACTATTTAAAGAACATGCTTTTAGGGAAGCATTTATTTATTGAAATAAGAACCTGGGGCTTTTCTAATAATTGATAATTAAGCTGATTATTTTGTTGATGACAGAATTGTTGTTCTAATTATCTCCTATGGTGATTTTATGATGATTTTGAAAATACCCTCTGGTCATGTTCTTTAAATTAATTGGATGACAGGTAGCCATCAGTATAAATTACTACTCCATTTAGTTTTATGGCTTTGGGTCTTGTTACAAGTTCCCAGGGCTGTACAGCTTGAAAAGATCAGAATGGTTTTGTTCCACCCACAAAACTTCATGCATAGCTGTGGCTTCCAGAACTGGGCTGCAGCAGTGATAGGTTGCTACGGGTTCACCCCGGTTCGGGCGAACTGGTAGCGGCAACGATGGGAGGCTCCGCCCACCCACCCGGACATCATCAGGGACGATCTGTGCATGCGCAGAAGGTTCTGTGCATGTGCAGAAGTCCCACATGGGAGCGAAGTGTGCGCACGTGTTCACAGTTCCGAACCGGTAGCGAAGGTAAGTGAAACCCACCCCCTGGTGGGGATGACATTTCTCTGAAACAACAGGCCCACAAAGAGGAGTCTTTCCAATTGTCTTTGGATTCTAGGGTGGTAGCAGTTACAACAAGTGTGTTTGCACAGTTATGTCCAACAGCCAAATCTGATCATTCTTTCTAGTAGAAGAATTAGCTCTGGCTTTAAGAAGTCAGCAAACAGTGGCTGAATCCTGGGGAAGTAGAAATTGTAATAAAGTTATTGGGATTGATTACTTGTGCAACAGCCTAGCTTAGAGGTCCCCAAACTTGGCAACTTTAAGACTTGTGGACTTCAACTCCCAGAATTCTACAGTCAGCTATGCTGGCTGGAGAATTCTGGGAGTTGAAGTCCACATGTCTTAAAGTTGCCAAGTTTGAAGACCTCTGCCCTAGCTCAACATCAACCTGTCCTGATGTTAAGATGAACAGAAGAAGACCTTTTAGAGCTATGCTCACTTTCCTAGCTCCATTGCTTGAAAACATTGGAAAATCTTCTCTTGGGTGATCTCAAGTTATGAACAGGTTTTCCTTTGCTCTCAACTGCCACTGCTTCTGCTTTTAAAAAGGGAATCAAGGTCTTTCAATTAGCCAGCCTTTTTCATTTGAAATTGGTTAATAAGGCATTGACCTGTTTTTGTCAACTTGTTGTGTGGGTTTCCCCCCCCCCTTCATTATTTGCTGTCTTGAGTGCATTCTGGGCAAAAGCACAGGATATAACTGAATGATAATGGAAAAGAACCAGACAATCCTGAACATTTTAAAATGGTGTGTGAACCAGTTTGAGACAGTTCTCTTTGTAAGTGTGTAAAAACATTCCAAAAAAAAAGAAGCCATTTTGAAAAGAAACTTATTTTCAAGGTAATCAATGGGTATTCAGTTCTAACAGTAAAGCCATATTGTCCATATTCACTGGAGCCTTACCCTGACTGACAAAGAAGAAAAAAGTATCCATAATTTATCCAACAGCAGCAGAAAAGGAGTTCAAATTTTTATACTGTATATAAAAAGTAACATTACTGCTCTGTGGGGAAATTATTATTATTATTATTCATATAGAAAAATCATTTTGAAAGCAGTAAATTCTAATGATAAATGAATAGAATATATTACGGTCACATTACGTATATTACGGTGAGTTCAAAATAAAATAAAAAAACCATTAAAATATATAAGAATAAAAGCACAAAACAGGATAAGAATGTTATGATTGGTGTAGATTCATCACTGGGCACTCAGATTATGTTCCATTTTCAGGCAGGAGAACAAAATCTAGCTGTGTACAGGGGGAGTAAGTCATGGTGATGTGGTCACAGATCACATCAAAAAGATGAGAATTTTCCAGATGTTTCACTAGTAACAAGGCAGGGCCTAGGATCCTAATAAATTATATATCCAGTGTAATGGGGTCTAAGTGGTCATTTCTATAGTCTCTTGTTTGCAGAGGCACAATCATAACTCATGGAGAACATTTTTTTTAATATTGAACCTCCAAAACTGCTGTCGGGAGAATACTGATGTGTGCTAAAATTTGTGCTCTTCAGAATTTGGAAACAGTTCTGGTGCCCACATACAGGTACTGAATGTAAAATAGTAAGTTGTTGTATAAAGTTAAAATGTTGCTAAAAGGAACTGTTTAAACAAGTAAGTATAGAGCCAAACAGCTTTTAAATGTATGGTAAGTAGAAAGGGGGAGGTGTTTATCCCAGTGCTCTAGAAGGGAGGGGGGATAGATGACATCATAAGAAACAGCCAATCGGAGCATAGATAGCAGGGCCAGGAACTATAAAAGGCCTGGTAGAGAGAGATGTGGAGCTCTCTGTTATGTGGTAACTTCCATGAGGGAAGGTTTGGTGTGAAGAGCTGAGGGAAGCTCTGTTATGTGGTAAATTCCATGAGGGAAGGTTTAGTGTGAAGAGCTGAATTGCTCTGTCTCTGTGTGCAACTTCCATGAGGGAAGGATTATAGTGAATCTCTGCCTGAGTTTAGCTGTCCAAGAGGGAAGTTAACAGGAGAGAAGATAGGCCCTAGGCAGTTCTGTGGGAAGCAGGTGCCAGGGTCAGGGAACTTTATTGACTGATATATTGTATTATTTGTAGATAGAGATAAACGGTGAACCGTGCTCTTATCTATAGGCCTAGAAACAAAGAAGAATTGGATTTGCTTAGATTTAGTCAGGAAACCAAGGAGAGTCTCTTGAGGGGAAGAAGAGAAAAGAAAGAATTAAATAGCTGGTTGTGGCTTTAACAAATTCACTTGACAATTACTGAGAAGTTGTATTTAAATAAACTGTTTATTTGTTTGTTCAAGAAACGTGTCAACGTCTGTCTATTCCTCACATAAAGCAAATCTTAAACAGTCCTGCAGAGCTTAGAGATAGTGTAAAAGTAAAAAGCAAGCCTCTAAAGAGAGAGAGAAGTGAAACAGAGGGTGCGACCCCTGGTCAGGGATATATAAAAAGGAAAATTAAACACAAATCGCTACCAAGACTTATAAAACAATAAACCTGACTGGAAGGGGACGGGTGAATCCCCACACAGGTCATCTTGTGACTTACGACCCCAAGTGAGCTCAAATTTTCCATTGCTAAATGAAAGAGTTAAATGAGTTTCATCCCATTTTTACAACTGTTCTTGCCACAGTTGTTAAGGGAACCAATACAATTGTTAAGTTAGTAACATGGTTGTAGAGTGAATCTGGCTTCCCTGCTGACTTTGCTTGTCACAAAGTTGCAAAAGGGGATCACATGACCCTGGGATACTGCAACCGTCATAAATACGAACTAGTTGCCCAGTGTCCGAACTTTGATCATGTGACCATGGGGATACTGCAAAACAGCCTTAAGTGTGAAAAACCACTCATAGGTCACTTTGCCCAGTACCTTTTGTAACGTTGAATGGTCACTCAATGAACTGCTGTAAATCAAGGATTACCTGTATATGTGTCTTGTTGGTTTGACTGCTCAGAAAGTGTGCTTGGATGAAGCAGACTGTCAGGGTTCCAAATAGCATCCAAAACTAAATCAGAGTCCGAGTCAAAGTATTCCTCAAAGTTCCAATTTATCAACAGAGCCATGTTGGCACATCTGTGAGAAACCCGAATCTAAAGCCATGAGGGTTTCTCCACCCAGTTTAAAGTTCATTCCCTTGTTCCCACACCCACAAGTTCATCATGTTCACCAGTCGTCTTTTGCCAACATATCCGTTACTCCCATCAGCTTCCTCCCAGGTGCTGAACAAAGGATGACCTTGAAAACCTAAAAGGAATTTGTTATGGCTACATGGCTACCTCACTCCTGCAACAGCCCCTCCCAAATTCCCACAGCAAGTGTGGCAGGCCAAAGTCTTTAATAAAATATGGCTTCGGCCTGACACAGACTGATTAAGGAAAAGTAGGAAAAACTGCAGATGTAGAAGTTACTGAAACTAGAACCTGCTAATGGACAGTAGGAGTTTATGTGGTGGAGCCAGGCCACTTCATATTTAATCTTAAATCAGTTTCAATCCCACAGTTTTATATCCGTCATATCTCTTGACAAAAGCCTGAATCAATCCTACATTTTGATCTTCTGGCTCTTTATAGCCGTGGCAGCAAAAAGAGATGCTGCCTATTGAATTCATAGTTCTTACAATGTGCCCAGCGGCGGCATCAATGTGCTGGCGGCATCTCAGCTACCACCCATTGCAAAAGAAGTGGTATTCAGCCGGCTTGGGCCGGTTTGGGCGAACTGGTAGTAGCAACCTGCGGGTAGCCCCCGCCCACCCTCCCCGGCGCTATGCTGTCCTATTTAGCCATGTTTTCAAGCCATGCACGCGCGTGCAAGCCACACACATGAGCAAAGCACATGCGTGGAAGGCACATGCACAACCAAAGTGACCGTGTTCACGTGCTCACATTTTTGGTGCTGGACGAACCGTTAGGGAAATTATGAGCATTGCAACATATTTCATCCATCTTTTGTAGATGGCATTTACTGTTCCCTTAATATTGGGGCATTGATCTTTTACAAACATCAAGGAGGGAAATATTGTAGAGCATTCTTTTAAGAAATTGTGCATTTAAGCATTCACAAATCTTTCCGTTGTACTCTTTTAATTGAATCAATTTGTTCTCAGCAGTTTGTCAGTTAACAGAGAGCTTTAAAACCCAACAAAAGAGAAGGAAGCAACTGTTCAAACTTAGTAACTGATGAAAATGGGGAATACTGTACAGTGAGAACTTCTCCCATTCCCACAGGCTTACAGATTCTGCCAACTTAGATTCATCTGGGAGTTATTCCTCAAAATAGGAAGCGATAATAAGAAAAAGTACAGTATTGTCACCCTATTATTCCAATTCTAGAGCAGTCTAAATACAGAGAGTTTCTCTCTCTCTCTCTCTCTCTCTCTCTCTCTCTCTCTCTCTCTCTCTCTCTCTCTCTCTCTCTCTCTCTCTCTCTCTCTCTCTCTCTCTCTCTCTCTCTTTTGTAATGCATTGGCACCATGGATCTCATAAAAAGTTCCAGATGGTCTGGATTACATTAACAAACCATGAATTACAATTAAGAAAATGCTATCCTCATACTCATTTACAGATATGGGTACAGCCATCATCTCTCCATAAGGCAGATACACGCAGGAATCACACATGCTACAGCCACGTCGTGTATATTTCATGGAAATGGCTAGCTCCTTGGAGGAAAATGTAAAATAGGCCATTAAAAAAAATAAGGGATTATTTATTTATTTATAGCCCACCATTATTATTTTTACAAATAATTCAGGGTAGTGAATATATCCAACATGCCTTCCTCCTCTTATTTTCTTCACAATAGCAACCTGTGAGAGGAGTAAGGGAGGGAGGGAGGGAGGGAGGGAGGGAGGGAGGGAGAGAGAGAGAGAGAGAGAGAGAGAGAGAGAGAGAGAGAGAGAGAGAGAGAGAGAGAGAGAGAGAGAGAGAGAGAGAGAGAGAGAGAGACTGGCCCAAGGTCACCCAGCTGCCTTTCATAGCTATGGAGGGACTAGAATTCACTGTCTCCTGATGATTGGCCCAAAGTCACCCAGTCAGCTGTTGTGCCTAAGGTCCGACTCAGTGGTGGGTTGCTGCTGGTTCAGACCGGTTCTTTAGAACCGGTAGTGGAAATGTACCACCGCTCGCAGAACCAGCAGTGTTGACCGATGGTCCACGCTCCCGAATCAGTCCTCCAGTCGCTGCGCTTGCATGCGCAGAGGGTCATTTCCGGGTGTTTTACGCGACTTCCGTCCTGATGCGAACTGGTGGGGAAGGTAAGTGGAACCCATCCCTGGTCCGACTAGAACTACCATCTCTTGATGACTGCGTCCAAAGACACCCAGTCACCTTTCATGCCTAAAGCAGGACTAGAGCTCCCTATCTCCTGGTGAATCACCCAGCCGGCCTTCATGCCCAAGGCAAAATTAGATCTCGCCATCTCCTGCTTTCTACTGAATAAAACTAACCATAGCTGAGGCAGCCGGAGAGATAATCACCAGGTTTCAAAATAGTTCATTCAAGTAAGTGGAGGTGGTGGAAATTCTCCTGGAGTTAATAGTGCATTGACATTTCTCCTGGAAAAGCAGACATCTTGGTTTAATATCTCCACTGCTTCAAGTTGCATCGTCCCAGAACTCGGCAGGCAGATTGTCAGCCTCAGTGCCATTCCTTAATCTGTTTTTAAAAGATTAGAGTGTTTCTAAATGTTTAAGCCAAGAAGCACTAACACAGCAATCTTTTACCATTCTGATAAGGTCTTTATAACATAATCCTTTTTCTTTCTTTCTTTCTCAAGGGCTAGGAGAAAAGAAAGCCATACTTCAGTTGAGCTTCTGTTCCAGATGATTAACAGTTATTCTTGAACTAGTAGCTGGATACCCATGCTTCACTACGAAACTATGTGATCGGGCTTGATAAATTGACAGTTAACACTTGAAAATTAATTAGCAGTTACGGGCTTGATACACTGACACTTAAAGCTTGAAAATATATGTAGAATGTGTAACTCCTTAGCATCAGAGCATGTTAAATATAAGGCAAATGGCAGTTGGGACAGAGTTCTTTTCAGGTGGGGAGGGGGAGTAGAACGCCTCACTCCTTAGCATCAGAGCGTGTTAATATAATACTGTATAAGAAATACTAATGATCTGATGGTCATTTCGAAAAATCCTTTCTTAGCGAGCACCTAGAAGCCAAGAGGAACATACGTGCCAAGTTTCAAGTTTGTAGGCTTTACAGTTCTGGAGATTTTTGTGACGAGTGAGTGGTATTTGGATTTTATATATATAGATTGGAAACTAAGAATCAATGCGATTGTAATGCAATATTTCTTTGTATATAGTACACTGCTTATGGCATCATTTTGCTAGCCCAGCAGTGTGGAGATTACACTAGATATTTCTACCTGCTTATTATTACCACATTATGTTCAGTCCAGGTGCTTGTTGTCTGTTGGGGAACAAAAAGGCTGAAATTCCACCCAACGAAATGGAGTAGAGGGAGTTCAAAGCCTGGCTACCTTCAATCTGATTTATAATTAAATCTGAACCATGTTGCCCTCATCTGGGTGGAGAAGACCCCCAATCTGGGGTCCTCTTAGACTTAAAGTTCCTTCTTGAAGCCATGGCTAAGGAAAACTTAACTCAGCTCCATCTATTTTTTTTTAATATTGTGTTTTTTAAATGTTTATACTTGTTTTTAATGTAATATTTACAGTTGGTTATTCTTGTATTTTCTCTGCTGTACGCCGCCCTGAGTCCCTCGGGAGTTGGGCGGCATATAAGAAAACCAAAATAAATAAATAAATAAATAAATAAATAAATAAATAAATAAATAAATAAATAAATAAATAAATAAATAAATAAATAAATAAATAAATAAATAAATAGTGCACCAAGGTTTATTGAAATAGCAGGTGTCACACATTGTTACTTCTGGACTGAACTCTGCAATGCACCTTACCTGGAGCTACCCTTAAAGAGCATTTGGCTGCTGCAGTTGGTCAAGAACCATTCTTATGATGATTAATCAGACAGTCAGATGTTTGGACTGGATTTGACATTTTTGTCCCCCTGTTGAATTCTTCCAACGGCACTAAGATAGACAGATATTATTGATTGATAATGGCCAAGGTAAATGTCTATGGAGATTCTCAACCATCCAGGTAACGATTGCCTCAAAGGTGTTTTTTCAAAAGGCAACTAAACTATGTTTTTTCCTTGAAGAAGAAGAAGACAT
This sequence comes from Diadophis punctatus similis, assembly GCA_023053685.1. NCBI lineage: Eukaryota > Metazoa > Chordata > Lepidosauria > Squamata > Dipsadidae > Diadophis > Diadophis punctatus. Next base: position 14,350,408 of record JALIGW010000017.1, read on the forward strand.
TTTACTTCTCCTCCAAGAAGCTTCATAAATTCTGATGAAGCTTCTTGGATGAGGAACGAAAAGTCTTCTTCCTTAAGGAAAAAACATAGTCCAGTTGCCTTTTGAAAAAGCACCTTTGAGACAATGTCACAGGTATCAACACAGGATAAAAGAGCAACTAACGCTGCTTTTTGCAACTGACTGATGGGGATTTTGTCCATATTGTTATTTCCCACAATAGCCACCCTGTGAAGCGGGTTGGACTGAGAGAAGGGACTTTAATGACCAAGGAACCCTAGCATTCAGAATCATCTGGTTGGAAGGCCACTATCTTAACTACAGTATCAAATCGGTTCTTGGTTGCCCTTGCAAATTGTGCATATTTTGGATTTGAATGCAGTGACTTGGGTTGGGATGGGCATTCCTTGAGGCACCCACACAAACTTCCTTTGAGTCTGTGTTGATTCCTGGCAATTGCCTGGACAAGCCCCTGTCAAAATCACTTGTCATTGCCTTCTTCCTAGGGCTGAGGGAGAAGGACTGGCCCAAGGTCAACCAGCTGGCTTTGTGCCTAAGGTAGCATGAGAACTCTTGGTCTCCTGGTTTCTAGCCTGATGCTTTCACCTCTTCACTGGTTCCCAAATGTCCTTACAGATAGTCCTATTTTGGGGCCACATAAGCCCACCTCTTCGGTTGCTGCCCTCCTTCAAGAATAGCACCCTGTCCTATCTGAGATTTTAAAAAATGCGGTTCTCCTATCCAGGGGTGGGTTCTGGATTGTGTTACTGCTGGTTCGCTCAGGGATGTGCCACGTGTGCACGCAGTACTAAAAAAAAAGCTTCTGTGCATGTGCAGAAGCAAAAAACAAGATGGTGGCGCCTACGGCGCCGCCAAGAGAACCAGCTGGGGGCGTGGCAGGCCTGGGTCGCTGCCGGTTCCAGCGACCCAGGCCGCCAAGTTACTACTGGTTCTATAGAACAGGTCTGAACTGGTAGGAACCCACCTCTGCTCCTATCAAGAAGGGAAGCTGGTTTATTGTAACTGAATTGGCAGTGTGCCTCTCTTTTCATTATTATTATTAATAATATTGTTAATTGTGACTCCTGGATCCATAGGAATACTTCTACAGGTTGCTTTAATTGATGGTATGATTTTAATCCAAATGACCTCTTGGGGAATTGTATATTGCTCGGAGTTGGCAGATGGAGTGCCCTATAAGCCCTGCAAATAAACAAACACACAACAGCAACACACCAGCGCACCATGCCATCCTCCCAACTTCCACAGCAAATTCATATGCAGAATGCACGGTGTCTGGAGAGTGTTGATTACCCAGATAGTTACAAATCATCTTGCTGGGAACAAGAAGTGTAAGATTACATTTTCCACAGCCCGCTAAATCTCAGTTAAAGGACTAGCTGTATTGCAATTATAGCTTGCTACACCTTCCTTGAATGATCTCCCTGCGCTTCTACCTTCACGAGCATTCAGGAGTCCCTATTGCAAATGATATATGAAACACTATGCACTGAGCTATTACCGTATGTTAAAATAGAAAAAAAAAATGTTCAGGAAATATTTGGCTATAGAAATCTAAATGAAGCTTTAAACCGTTAGAAGCTGGTCTGTTTGCATAATGTACACAATATTTATGCATATATTCACACCACGTCCTTCGTGTTTGAATTGTAGCACAGGTATTTAGAGAATGGCCATCAGTTGGCAGTCCAAATGAAACACATGTTCTCCTACTTTTAATACAGCTCCTGCAAGAATTATAGCAGGAAAGGAACCATCTGCACTCTGTCGTTTATTAACTGCATATAACTATCCAACCCTCCAAAGAAACGGATTGCACATCACCCCTTTTAAAAGAAGAGGTGGAGAGAAAATAGCCTCTTGTTTATTATGGAAAATGTGTGGTCATAAAAATCAGCAGTCATAAAAGATGAAATGAAGGGATGCTGTAAAGATTTCATGAAGCCAAAATATCTCAAACTGCAGTGATTCCATAGAAAAACACTTCTCCACTCTTTTAGGTGACGCTGTTCTAAGTGTTTAATTCACCCTCAAAAGTTAATCTCTATATTTGCTTAAATATGAATTCTGCTATTGTTCTGTTTTTCTTCTTCTTCTCTTGGATGTATCAAATCCAGGTCCCAAAGGTGCTCTTTCAAAAGGCAAATGGACTTCCCAACCCCCTTGAAGACGTTTCACTTCTCATTCTCTTTACAACACAGCCCTTTCAGCAGTTCCAAAAAGGCTCCACATCCATTTGCACTGTTCGGGTGACCTTGAGGGCACAGACAAAACTTCCAAGTGGCCTCAACGACTCTCAGAAAGAGTGCTAATGACTAAATGACTGCAAGGAATATAAATCCTTCCATTTCCCACCATTCTCCACCAATGAGGACCCAGATTGTTGGGGGGCAAGATGCTGTAAACTTAGAGGAGAGGGCTGTAAAAGCACTGTGAAGCGGTATATACCGTATTTTTCACTCCATAAGACACACATCTAAGTTTAGAGGAGGAAAATAAGAAAAAAAAAATCAGGCGGAGCCTGAGAGGACCACAGATAGATGTCCTCTCATGTGCCAGCTCTGCCTATTGACTCCTGCACTGCGAAAAAGAGACAGAAGAAACGGGCAATGACAAAGACAGAAGAGGTGGGATTCAGTACTGAAAAAGGACCCCATGGCGGCGGCCCGGCCTGTGACGCAATATTTGCTCCATAAATTTCCACCCACTTTTGGAGGAAAAAAAATGTGTCTTATGGAGCAAAAAATACGGTAAATCTAAGTGCTATTGCTATTCAGTCAGAACTGAAGAAGCTTCTTGGGTGAGAAGTGAAAGGTCTTCAAGGAATAAAAAAAACAAAGTCCAGTTGCCTTTTGAAAAATCACCTTTGGGATAACCATGACCTGGATGACTGAGAATCTCCATAGACATTTATCAAATCCAGCATTCCAGTTGATGACATGCATTCTAGAAGGATATAAGAGCTAGCTTTTATATTTCAGAAGGAATTAACTGGTTGCCGGCCTGTAATGGAATTTCTTTTAGGGGTCATTGGTGACTTCACACAGATGGGATAGACACTGGTCACAGCCTGTTTGGAAAATCTACAGCTGATAGAATTTTTGGTTTGGAGCCAAGCTTATTCAAATGACGATGTGTGGCTCTGTTAGGACTCTGTTCAAACAATTGGGTTTGCTAATATATGAACAAGCCACAAATCAATGTTTATGTGAATATGTGAATATTGCTTTAAATGCATTGTAGGCTGATTACTATAAAAGGGAGCAAGAGAGCATGCTCCTTCTGCTCTGCTGACTTCCGGCTGATTCTGACTCTCTCTGCTGATTGTCTCTGCTGCTTCACTGTTGAGTAATTGACTTCGTGTCTGTGTGAAAGTACTGTGAAGAGCTGCTGTGAAAAGCGTAACTATCTGTGATAGTATAGATTTGTTTGTTAACTGTAATCTTTGTTTGCTAGTTAAAACAAAGATAGGCAAGAAGAAGATTCTTCGTACTGACTGACTTACCGTGTATGACTTTGGACTTCCTATTTGAACTTTGCTACTTCATTAAGTAAACTATTTGTATATATTAAACGTATCTGTTTATTGACTGAATCGTAGCAACTCATATCAAACTGCAACAACACATTTCGCTGTGCACGTGCTCAAGAGCACAAGAACTCCTTAACAGGCTCCCACTGGATCCTTCATGTTGTAAGATGTCAAAGCAAGAGTGGGCTTAGATAACTGATTTAAAGTTGTACTTTGCTGCTTATTGTCTAGTGTGGATGAAAGATTGGACAACTCTGAGAAATAGGAGATTGCTGGATGAACATGATTTGAGATTTGGGTGGCACAGCTACTTATGGTATGATAAAGGTAAACTTAATACTGATTGTCAAAATCATTTTGTTAGGCATGCCATCCTGAAAGTTTGGATTCAATAGCAAGATTGACCCCAAAAGTTTTGCTTTGCTTTTAGAAGAGAAATGACAGTTGCACAAACTTGGTTGACCTATGCTAATTTATTTACTTCTTGGAATGAGAGCCCAAATTAAAAAAACAAAGAAGGACTGCAAGTGGAAGGTTATATTTGTCAAATGGTTGGATTACACTCAGTTGACAGAGAGATTAACAAGAAGAATTTTGTTTTTTATAAATGAGAAAAAGTGATTTTGAATTCCATTTTTGTATTCATGCTGAACATGTTATTGCTAAGATGTACTGTATACACTTTTATTGAAAAAGAATACGGAAGATGAATATGTTAAAGATTTTATGATTAAATGGATGCAACATAATGCTTGATCCATGGGACAATATGTGAAGTAAGGATTTGAAACGTACGCTGAATTACAATTTAAAGGAGAATTTTTATAAGATGATGTACAATTGATATTTAACACCCTGATAAATTGTTAAAGATGCATAAGGGTGTGTCAAATATATGTTGGAAATACAATCAATATAAATGTGTTTTTTTACCAAATTTGGTGGACATGTAAGAAAGATAAGAAATATTGGGGTCATATACAGGGGTGAGTTCTAACTTACCTCGCTGCCGGTTCGCTTCCTCCCGCACTACGTGGCTGTGCCTCATGGGTGCGCACGCGCACATGCGCAGTGCCAAAAAATAAAATAAATAAATTAAAAAACAAAAGCCAAAAACAAGATGGCGACCGCATGCACAGTGCTGGAAACTCGACTTCTGCACATGCTCAGAAGATTTTTTTAAATTTTTTTTGAAATAAATAAATAAATAAAACTATATTTAAAAAGAAGCCAAAAACAAGATGGTGACCACATGCACAGTGCCAGAAACTTGGCTTCTGCACATGCTCAGAAGAAATAAAAATTGTTAAAAAAAAAAAGATGGCGGCGCCCATGGACCGGCACCAATCGAACCGGTTCCATGACGTCATCGTGACATAATCAGCAGGTCACTACCGGTTCTAGCGAACCAGTCTGAACTGGGAGGAACCCACCTCTGGTCATATATGTACTTTAATTCAGAGAATTCTTAAAATAAATGTATAATTGAAGCCAGAGTTTTTTTTCTTTTAGAGGTTTGATGGATAAATAGCTTAAAAAAAATGGGACATTTTTTTAATGTATGACAACAGCAGCAAGACTATTTATGGACAGAGATAGGAGGGTTTATAAAGTCCACAGTGGAAGAATGGATGGTGAATTTAATAGAGTTACAGATTTACAGAGTTGGAAGGGACCTTGCAGGTCATCTAGTCCAACCCCTTGCCCAAGCAGGAGACCCTACTTGGTGGAGTTGGCGGAGATAGTGAAACTGCTTTTTATTAATGAAAAGACTTTGTCTGGCTTTGTTTCTAATTGAAAACTACTTTTGGACTTTGTGCTTGAAACTAAAAGATATGAATTTTTAACTCTGGGATTTGACAATTACAGTTGTTTATGATTATAGAAATACTGTGTATTATTCGCTAATTTTAGAGTGAAAGATTAAAAGAAGACGCTTGGAAGAATAAACCTTTAGTCCCGGTGACCAGCTCAGATTGGATCCTGCAAAAGATTAATGTATTTTATATTTGTAGCTGAACTGAAGAAAGTTAAAAGGTATTCTTTTCTATATTTTTCTTCCCTTTTCTTTTTCTGCATCCTCAGTTTTGCTTCCCACCCCCCGACCTCCTTTTTCCTTTCTGTTACTTTTGTACTTTATCTTTTGTTGAAACTTAATAAAGTCTTACAGAACCACTGAATCCTTCAAGATGTTTTCAATCCCACAAAAACAGTACATTTGTTCTTGGAGTTCATCTATTCTTTTAGAAGTTTTCCATTTTTTAAAACCTATCATTTTTCAAATATTTATCTCTTTTTTTTTTGTTTCATGCATGATGGATTTAAGAGGCAGATTGCAATCCCAATTCACGTCATGCCCAAAATGATCTATCTACACACAATGTCTTTGGAGTGCAAAATCACTATTATGTTATCTTAACTTTCAAATCTATGATTTTCTGTAATGTATCTATGATTTTTCACTGTTGCTGATACTTAAATTGCATATTTGCTAATGTGGGTAAGTGTCCTGAATAAATAGCCTGGCTAAAATTATTGTTCCCCAGAGGTATATACAGTACCCTAGAATTTAAAACACAAAACACGTATCTACTCCTATCATTTATTCACTTTTGATTTCATGTTTTTCGTCTTTTGGAAGTAGCTTATGACAGCAGGAAGTGAAAAAGAGAGAGGCGAGAAGATTGTATCTGGACATAAAGTAATGCCAAAGGAAAGAATAAAACCTAAACAAATAAAAAAATGATATCAATACTTAAAAACACAATCCTCATATTTAGAATCAGCTTCTTAAGAAAGATTTTCTTCAGAAAAATCTAACAGATCACAAAGCATTAGCAGCAAAGGTTTTATAATAACTGGTGGAGAATCTGCTGTAGGGTTGTATTATCAGGCAAATGAATGGTCTACAGCAGTGGTGGGATTCCATTTTTTTACTACCGGTTCTGTGGGCATGGCTTGGGGGGCATGATGTGGCTTGGTGGGCGTGGCTTGGAGGGCGTGGCAGGGGAAGGGTACTGCAAAATCTCCATTCCCTCCCCACTCCAAGGGAAGGTTACTGCAAAATCCCCATTTCCTCCTGATCAGCTGGGACTTGGGAGGCAGAGAATAGATGGGGGCGGGGCCAGACAGAGGTGGTATTTACTGGTTCTCCGAACTACTCTAAATTTCTGCTACCAGTTCTCCAGAACTGGTCAGAATCTGCTGAAACCCACCTCTGGTCTACAGAGAACAATGGTTCCTTTGGCTAGGAAATGGAGATGAGCACCACCCCAGAGGCGGGTTCCTAAGTTTTTTACTACCACTCTTTGGGCGTGGCTTATTTTATGGGTGTGGCTTGCCAACCATGTGACCGGGTGGGCGTGGGCCTCGGGAGCTTGGCAGTGGCCGGAAAAGCAGGGGGGCATTGCCCACCCACAACGCAGCCCCCCGCAGCGGGAGCAGCAAGACCGTGGCAGCGGTTCTTCTCGGAGGTTCCATCCGGCCTGAATGCTTCTCCCCATTCAATGATCCTAGGCTCCTGCCACCCGTTCCCCCTCCCCTCAGCAGTTCGAGAAGCCTCAAATGTGCGAAAATGCCTGGGATCATCACCGCACGTTCGTGGCTTCTCGGACTGCTGAAGGTAGGGGAACTGAGATAGGTCCTGCCGCCCATTCCCCCTCCCCTCAGCAGCTTGAGAAGCCTCGAACGTGCAAAAATGCCTGGGATCATCACCACACGTTCGTGGCTTCTCGGACTGCTGAAGGGAGGGGAATGGAGATAGCTCCTGCCGCCCATTCTTTTAGCGTCTTACACGCTCCCTCAGCCATCCTCCCCTGCTTGAACTCACTGTGGGGTAGGAAAGCAGCGCATGTGCAGTGCCGGAAATCTCGGCTTCTGGGCATGCACAGAATTTTTTAAAAAAAAATTAATTTTTTTTTTAAAAATGGCAGTGCCCAGGCACCAGCAACTGACCGCACCGGTACTGTGACATCACCAGCGGGCCGCTACCAGTGCTATAGAGTGGACCACACTGGTAGGAACCCACCACTGCACAACCCCCTATGTACAACTGAGCAGGGGAAACCTTTACCTTTTTTATTTAAGCCAATTAAATAAAACCAATTGAAAATAGTTCCTGGAATTTTGACCATCCTATTCTGAGCTGCTTCCTTTCTTGATTTATACCTGTGTTTCTCAATCTTCGCAACATTAAGATGGGTAGACCTCAACTCCTAGAGTTGAAGTCCACCCATCTTAACATTGTAAAGATTGAAGAACATTGTTTTATAATCTCTCAGACTTGCTCTTCCTGAGTCAATTTCCTTTGGGTATACTCCAAGGCGTAGTTCTACACTTTTCCTTATCTTTTTCAGTATTGTCTCTTGGTAACTCATTTATTGCCACAGTTTTAGTTATCACTTACTCAGCTACTCCATTTCTTCCTTTACCTCTACAAGGGGAAAGTTTTAATTTGGGATGAGAATAGAACCAAGCCCACAGTTCCCACTTTAATACGGAACGGATTAAAGATATACATGGGCAAATGGACATGGCAACATTTTCAACTAATCATTCCCTTAAGCTTCTGACAGCAGTTAAAACAATTTTCACCCTGGAAAAATATTTACTCCTAGAAATGCCATCAGTGGAGAGAGGCATAAGCTCCAAAGGCATAAGTCTGAAAGAGAAGTGAAGATACAGAGGACTGTATCTAACACTGGTTAGCTAACACTAGAATTGCTGTGGATGCCTGTTTCCCACCATTTATCTGGACAATCTGACCCCGCTCCAAATGCTATTTCCTTTGCCCATGACTTATGCACTTAACGAAGTGAAATTAATTTACAGTAATAGGACATTTTCAGCAGTGCTATCTGCAAAAAAAAATGGAGAGAGTTTAATATGGGAAGAACAAATGGCCTTTTCATGCAAGAGTGACTGCAACCACTGTAAGGAAATTCGAAAGGACACCACACCTTTAGAAGTAGAGGATGTATGAGCCAAGATAGTATGCTGCAATAAATAAAGCAAGTTGCCAGATGTATAATTGGAGCTGAAAGATACAGTGGAAATTCAACTGTCAAGTTGAATGCTGAGCAATTATCGCTCAAGAGTTGGGTTGGATTTGCATGTCTTCTTTGTGAGCCAATTCACTCGATTTTCAGCAACAAGCGCAGCATCAAAAGATACCACAGAAATAGGGCAGATTCTGTGATATTTCCTGGACAGAATTAGAGATTAATATTTCTCTAGATCCTCATCTGAAGTTTTGACAGCTTTCCACATTGCCTGAAGCTTTCATTAAACCCTCTTACACATCATACTTACACGAACAAGCAATATATTTTGCTTTGCTACCTGTATTCTCATGGTATCTCCACATTTTAACACCTGAGCACTTTCGCATTTTTGTATTTGTCATTTTTCATAACAAAGCCTCTATATCTTCCTTACTCAGCTCTTCTGTGCCATGTCAAAAGACATATGACAAAATCCCCGAGATTGGGTTGTCAAAGATAATCTCCTGTTCAAATATACATCCATGTGAATCCCTCTAGAAGCTAACTGACAACCTCAAAATCCATAAAAGTGTATCTCCACAAGGTCAGAATAACTTAAGGAACATTTAACAGCAAATGAATAGCTGGCTAATCAAAACACGATGATATTTGAATTGACAGATGAATTTCGGTGGGACTGAACTTCTCAGAATCGGGAAAGGAAAGGTCACATTTAAATTCCTTCTAGAAATGGTACATCTGCCAAATCTCAATATCATATACTTCATTTTTTTCAAAAAACGAAGGGAGTTGGAAGATCATTCTGTTCAAATATTACATTGACTTCTTCTAGCTTGTGTTCGGAGGCAGTTAATCTGCTGTTTGACCTAAAGATTATTACTTGAATCAGCAAGTGACAAACAGGAGATCTGGAAGGCAAGATGGATCACCTCACCTTTTCTTGTCATCTGTAAAGATGTTATTCTTCCTTTCCTGAAAAAAAAAAAATCTGCCACCTATTAATTTCCGTCAAGTGGATCTTCCCACCTATATCACACACCGAGCGGGCTCTCTATTAATGTCAACTTTTCAAATATGGGTTGCAATCCAATTACAGCCTGAGCACTAAACAGTGACAACTCTTAAGAGTTTAATTTTTTTTCTCAGACCCTCCTTCTCACATCTCTACCAGCCTTGTCTTTCTCTCACAATCTTCCTTGCTGCGTATCATCCTGTTCTCTAAAGGTCTCAGACCTTTTGATGGGTTGAAATTTGAAATGTATTTTGAAACAGCTGAGTACCCCACTGTACAGCTGGAATTCCAGATGGCTGCTTCCTTTCAACTCAGTCTGAAAGAGGCACTATTTCAAATACTGGGGATAGGGCAAAGCAGTGGTGGGTTGCAGCCGGTTCGGACCGGTTCGCATGTACCGGTGGCAGAAATTTCCACCAGCTCGCTGAACTGGCAGCGATGGCCGGCTGTCCACGCCCCCCGAACTGGTTCTTCGGTCGCCGTGGCCAGCAAAGAACCTTCTATGAATGCACAGAGGTTTCTGAGCATGCGCAGAGAGTCATTTGTGCAACGTGACAAGGTGCAAATCAGTAGGGAAGGTAAGCGGAACCCACCCCTGGGGCAAAGGTGGAGGGAAAACACACCAATGTAACTCTCATGTGTACCTTTTATTAACTCTTGTTATTATTTTAAAATGCAGATACAATATACATACACAACATATCTAGGAGAAGACATCTGGTTCTTCTATCCCATCCTGGGTTAGGGTATCTTCAGTGCCTCATGAGTTTTGTTCTTGGTTAGATTTCCCAACTTGTTTTTTTTAAATTTCTTTCTTTCTTTCTTTCTTTCTTTCTTTCTCTCTCTCTCTCTCTCTCTCTCTCTCTCTCTCTCTCTCCTTCCTTCCTTCCTTCCTTCTTTCTTTTTGTATTTAGTTATCTGTTTTCTCTGCTTCTGCTTATCTGTTTTGATGGTCTAAATCGAACAAATTCAAGAAATGGTGAATATGTTTGTGCTTTTTTGCATTGTGTTTTGCATCTAGTTGAACTTAAAGGTTGATTTTTATTTTACATGGGATAAAAAAGGTATGTTTTCTATAGTCTTCTCTTTATGTCCATGTAGACTCAAACCTGAGCTATAGTATAATCCCAATCACTGTGTGAACACCAGGGCAGAAAGGTGGATTACTTCAAACTCAAAGAGGGTTTAAGAAAATCAACTAGCTGTTGGAGTTGCCACTGAAAATGGAATAACCATGACAAATTTAACACTCCTCCACCATATCATTTCATATAATTCACTACTACACCAGGTGGCAGCTGCTAGCTCATCTTGTCTGATACTAAACACCTAAGTAGGCTCAGCCATAGTACAGGCTTAGCAAATACACCACATACAGTACTACAAGTGAAGAGCAAAAATTATCAATGCTGAAGATCTCCAAATAAATAATATGTTTAGTACAAAAGTCAGGACTTTTTGCTTCCTTAACTTGGATATTGTAATCTTCATTATTATTTCAATACAGGAGAAGGAGAAGGAGGGGGATTTAAGGACATATATTTTAAAAGCTCAGATAATTATTAAGAAATGGTTGAAACTTCATGAAAGAATAAGACAGCATGGAAGGAATAATGCTATTTCTTTTTAAGAAATGGTAATTATTACAGCTAAGTGAACTCCAACCTTCTGTTCTCTTTCAGCTCCTGCTGATGCTGCATTTATGTCAAGGGAATATTCTCTAGTTATTTTCTTTCAAGTTAGCTGGTTGCTTGGAATACGAGCTGGCAGGCAGCAAAGTCAAGTATAAGTGCCTTGGCACAAAATCCAAATATACAAACACAGATATTGTGGAACCCTTTGGGGATTTGATTCAAGTCACCTCTAACTTTATTTGTTTTAACACTGTGTTGCTTATGGTTTAATGCTCCAGAGAAGGTCTATCCCACATTATTCTAGTAGGTTTCATCCACTCAGTCTGTTGGAATCTGTCTTCACATGCTCGGGATAGACAAGTTCCTATCTCACCGAAGGTCAATAACCCAACGGCTACTCTCAACCTGGTTTGGCCTGCCTGTCGAAGCTGTTGCCCGGGGTGTGGCCGCTGCGCATGCTACCACTACTAGGAGCCACAGGTGAGAGCTGAGTGACAGGTGGGGACCAAAGGTGGACGAGCTGCCCTAAAAGCTGCCTTAAAACGAGTTGCCCTAAAAGGACACAACCTGCCCTCCGCAAAGCTCTGCAAAGCCGGAGGGGCAATTGCTGCAACAATGGTGCCCACACATGTCTGCCCAACATGTGGCAGAACATTTCATGCCCATATAGGCCTTACCAGCCACCTGCAGACACATCGTGGACAGCCCACAACCTGTTAGATGTCAAGGTCCTCTTCGAACACAATGGACGAACATCATCCCACATTAAGAATCCCAGCTGATTTTACCTGGAAAGGATATCCTTGAGATGACTGGCAAAAGGAGGAAAATATGGCTTTATCCTGAGCTTTCCAGGTCAGCTGAAACAAGAAAATCAGATGAGTGTGTTCCAGAGGTGGGTTCCTGCCGGAGCTGCGCACCAGTGGCGGATTGCGCAACCGCTCCGGAGCCCTCTCTGCCAGTCCATCGTGCGCGTCGCCATTTTTCCTGGTGATTTTGGGTTGATTTTGCTTCTGCGCATGCATGGAAGCAAAATCGTGCCAAATCTCGTGAGGGGACGTGCGCGCAAGATTTCAGTGAGATTTCGCTTCTGCGCATGCGCAGAAGCAAAATCAACCCCAAATCTCGTGCACGCGTGCCTGCATCCCCTCACAAGATTTTGGCACGATTTTGCTTCCACGCATTGGCAAAAGCAAAATTGCGTGTGGGGGCATGTGCGCATAGCGAGTGAGCGCCCCCCCAAAACTTGGAGATGCGCACGCAGCGCACCGGCACCGGTAAGACGGCAACCCACCACTGGTCTGTTCGCCCTGCAGATTAATTTTCTACTGGCCTTGAATTAAAGATAGTTAAAGATTCAGTAGCGCAGGGGTGGGAAATTATGGCCCATTTACTTTAACTCCCAGAATTCCTGAGCCAACATTCTATTAGGGCACCCTTGCTGGTCAGGGAATTCTGGGAGTTGAAGTCCACACAGCTTAAAATAGCCAGGCCTGAGAAACTCTGTGTTAGAGTGAAACCCAAATGACATGACAGAAAGAATCAAACAACTGTACTGGGGTGGGGGGTGGGGAATCTAAACTCTCTTTCACTGATGTGATTTCAACCTTCCTATCATGGCTGGTCTATTTTCCCAGTTGGGGATAAAATAACTACTTAGCACAAAGGCCTCTTTATCCCTTCAGTGCAGCTTAGGAAACAGGTTTCTCTTCCACCACCCACCCTGTCAGAGTTCAAACTCTGTCATTTAGAAGGAAAAGGGGGGAGCCTGGCTCTGTTTGTTCAAAAGGTTATATATATCCGGATCCCAGGCATCTGAGAGTTTTTCATCTTAAGATAAAGGTTTATGGGGGGGTATCCGGATCCCAGACACATGGGAGCCTCTTCATCTTAAGAGAATGTTTTATGGGGGGGGGGGTAATTGAAAGGGAAGAACGGATCTGAGGAGCGGATCCATTTGTCAAACATTTGTGTATTCATTATGTAGAATGGGGTGGGGTGCTAGCTTATAAGACTTGTCTTGCCTGAGGGCATGTTAGATCTTGCTTTGTTTTGAAGTGGTTGTATCCAGATGCAAATAAAGGAAATCCTTTTGAAAACCTTTGACTGGACTCAGAAGTTCGTACCTCACTTTGTGACTGAAGACAATCCTTACAGAAAGCAAGATCTGCAAAATCGGTCAACCCAGAGAGTAACTTCGCTCTACTGAGGGGACCGTGCAATCATGACCGAGAAAAACCGGGAGCAGGAAGAAATTGAATGCTGGGGGGAGACACCAATCACCCCCCGGGCGGAAGCCTGTCCCGCACTCCCCAGCAAAGAGGCTGAGGGAGATTTCGAGGCCTCTGGAAAGCCCCGCTGGTCTATCGGCATTGGAAAAAAAGACAGCTGGGATGGCAGAACCAGAGGTGTCACTCTTAACCGGGGAGATCGGAAGCCCCGTTGGGAATTAGAGCTAGAAGCAGCCATGGATCAGGAAGAACCCACCGAAGCGCCTCTAAGGGAGGGGCGGTTGAAGAGATACCTGTCCCAGCTGGTAATGGAAACATTAGAAAATCTCAACATCCGAGGGACCCCAGAACGACGGATAACGAGCGCTGGGAGCACAGCAACCGCTGAGGAAACTGGGGGGGTCAACAACCTCTGGGGAGCAGGCGTGCAAATGGAGGACGCGGCAGGAAACCCAACAAACCCCCCCAGGGCAGCACACGCAGCGGCACCACTTCCTAACCAACTCCAAACTCCACAACTAGAAAGGAAAACTCCCCCCCTGGGGGTGAAATTTGATGGGGACCCACAACAATTGGGATTTTTCGTAGCACATGTGCTCACCTATATGCAAGAATATGGACGTGAGTTCCAAACCCAGGGATCCCGGGTGCGAGCAGTTACCTTAGCCCTGGAAGGAGCCGCGGCCAGATGGATGGTAACCCTACATAACGACGACGCACCCGAACTGCGCAATTTCAACCAATTCATGATGGCCCTACGACGACGATTCGAGGACCCGCTGGCAGACCGCAAAGCACGCGACCGTATTAAGGTGGTGAAACAGGGACGACGACCAGTGGCGGAGTACACTGAAGAATTCCGGGACCTCGCATGTCGGCTAAACTGGCCAGAAGACATCCTGGTAAGCTGTTTTAAGGATGGACTGAGTGACGATCTGTATAATGCCTGCGTGGCTAGGGGTGCACCGAATCATCTGCATGAGTGGTACCTCACCGCTGAAGAAGCGGAGATTGATATGGCTAGGAATCAGTACCGTACGGGGAGAGCATGGAAGAAATCCCCACCACAATGGAGGAAAGAACCCTTCAGAAGGCAACAGGGCTTCCCCCCTAAACCTCCAATTTGTTACAAATGCGGGAAGGAGGGACACCGAGCATCCGAATGCTGGGCCCAAACACCCACCCGGAAACCCGAACGCCAAACGGGGGAGAGACCAACGAAACCCATTCAGCGGGGGAGGGAAACAGCCCTGAGGAGCAGCGAGATGAAGGGACCACCACCCCCTCCTCCTGCTGAAAACAACACCCCGGCATTTCAAAGGGAAGATCCAGCCGCGTTCGAGAGCGATCCGGAGGATGAAGCACTGGTAAGCAAACCAATTGAACCGCTCACCCTCCCACTCAGACTATTTATCCCTAACCAAGAGGGGGGGAAAATATCTCCGCTTTAGTAGACTCAGGGTGCACCCGTTGCTTAATCAGCCCAACCCTAATCAGGGAACTGGAAATCACAGTGAGAAAGCTGAGGAATCCCATCGCGTTTTGCCAATTGGATGGGTCTATAGCAGGGGGGAGCCGGCTGCTTTTGCCACGGAACCCCTGAAAATAGGCATTGATAACCACGAAGAGAAACTTACGTTTATAGTAGCACCTGGCATGGAATGGCCACTAGTCTTGGGACTCGCATGGCTAAAAAAGTGGAATCCAGAAATAAATTGGGAACAAGGCACCATAAAATTCCAAACGCACGTAACTACTACGGAGGATCCACAGATAGAAACTGAAGGAGTTGAGCGCAGGGAAACAGCCATGCCTGGTCATAGCGTGGAAACAGACAGCATACCCAAGGAATACAAAGACCTGGCAGAAGTCTTTAGCGAGGCAGCGTCAGATGAACTTCCCCCGCATCGCGCATCCGACTGCGCAATAGAAATCTTACCCGGGGCTAAACTACCTAAACCAAAAATGTATAGCATGTCACCGGGGGAGTTAGAGGAATTGAGTGCTTTCATTGAGAAAAACCTAGCAAGGGGTTTCATTGAACCAGCCAGACCAAAGATAGCAGCCCCGGTGCTATTTAGAGAGAAGAAAGATGGCACAAAACGCTTATGTGTTGACTTCAGGAACCTAAACTCGATAAGTGTGGAAAACATGTATCCCCTCCCCCTGATGAAAGACATGCTGGCCCACCTCAAAAAAGGGAAAATCTTCTCCAAACTAGACATCAGGGAGGCTTACTACCGAATCAGAATTAAGGAGGGGGATGAATGGAAAACGGCATTCAACACCCCCCTGGGATGTTACCAATTCAAAGTGCTCCCTTTTGGGTTACAAGGGGCACCTGCAGTATTTATGCAATTAATTAATGATGTATTACGGGAACACTTATACAAAGGGGTTCTCGTTTACTTAGATGATATTCTATTATACTCAGAGACCGAGGCTGAACATGTTAAATTGGTGAGGGCAGTGCTGAGCAAACTCCGCGAGGCAAAACTTTATGCCAAACTCTCAAAATGTGAATTCCACCGAGAAAAAATTGATTACTTAGGGTACCGTATCTCACACCAGGGCATAGAAATGGATCCTCAAAAAGTACAGGCAGTACTCGATTGGGAAACGCCTCGCACACGCAAACAGCTACAAAGTTTCCTGGGGTTTGCAAACTTCTATCGCCAATTTATCCCCGCATTCGCTCAAATTGCCCTGCCCATCACAAAACTGCTAAGAACAAAGGGGGAGGGAGATCCTAAACCGAGACAGCCCATGAATTGGACAATGGAATGCCAGGCAGCATTTGAGAAGCTAAAACGGCTGTTCTCAACAGAACCAATTTTGAAGCACCCAGACCCAGAAAAACCTTTCATAATACAAGCTGATTCTAGCGATGTGGCAATAGGGGCAATCCTACTCCAGAGCAATGAGCAAGGACAACTACAGCCATGTGCATATACATCCAGGAAACTAAGTGAAACTGAACAAAGGTGGGCGATCTGGGAAAAAGAGGCTTACGCGGTGCGATGGGCACTGTTAACTTGGAGACAATTCTTAGAAGGAAGTAAGATCCCTTTTGAGGTCTGGACTGACCACAAAAACTTAGAAGCCTTAAAGACACCAAGGAAACTGTCTCCTAAACAGGTTTGTTGGGCGCAATACTTCAAACGGTTCGAGTTTACTCTTAAATTTATCCCTGGGGGGAAAAACTTTCTGGCAGATGCACTGTCCAGAAAGCCACAATATAACTGTGTGAAATCAGAGGTTTTTAAACCTATAGTACAAACAAATCAACTGGCAGCCAAAGTAATCACCAGGTCCCAAGGAGGAAAAGACACATTGAGGGACGCAGACATCACTCACGCATTTAAACAAGCATTAGTCAACGATGAATGGGTTTTAAATCACAAATCCAGCTGCGTGATGAAAGATGAATTAGCATGGATAGGTGACAAACTGTACGTACCCGCTAGCCAAAGATTACGTTTAATGGGAAGGTGCCACGACTCTAGGTTGGCTGGACATTTTGGCTTTGTAAAAACTTTACACTTAATAAAAAGACAATTTTGGTGGCCTTCGTTGAAAAAGGACATAGAAAGCTATGTAGCAAGTTGCCTCATTTGTGCTGCAGCAAAAAGACGTCAGGGGAAAACTCCAGGGCTTCTACAGAAAGTAGCTGAGCCGTCAGCCCCATGGGAAGAAATTGCTATGGATTTTATTGTGGAACTACCGGATAGTGGGGGAAACACTGTCATTTGGGTTGTGACAGACTTGTTTTCAAAACAAGCACATTTTATTCCTTGCCAAAAGATCCCAACTGCCAAAGGCTTGGCTAGACTGTTTCTAATACACATTTATCGTCTTCATGGAGCTCCTAAAAGGATAATCTCGGATAGGGGAGTCCAATTTACCTCCAATTTTTGGAAGGCGTTTTTGGACCTACTTGGCACCGCCCAAGGGTTGAGCTCGTCACATCATCCTCAGACTAACGGCAATTGCGAGAATTTGAACGGTGTTCTTGAACAGTACCTAAGATGTTTTATTAATTTTCAACAGGACAATTGGACTGAACTTTTACCATTTGCAGAGGTTGCATTTAATAACTCTGTACATTCAAGTACAGGTTTTACACCTTTTAGAGTAGCCACGGGGCAAGATTTCAGCCCAATACCGGAATTACCCACAGAAAAACCAACTATCCCCTCACTTAAGGAGTGGATAGAAAAGTTGCAAAACACATGGCCAGTAGTCAGGTTGGCTTTACAGGAGGCTAGAGAGGCTTTCAAAATTCAAGCTGACAAGAAAAGAGTAGAGGCTAAACCTTTCCAGGTGGGGGATAGAGTATACTTATCTACAAAATTCTTGAGATCGTTACAACCATCAAAAAAATTAGGACCTAACTTTATTGGGCCTTTCACTATTAGCAGGATCATTAACCCAATAGTAGTTGAACTGATTCTTCCAAAAACACTTAGACAAGTCCACCCAGTATTTCACATTAGTCTACTCAAGAGAGAGGTAACCTCACCACTTAGACCGGTGGCAGATACACCACCTGCTCCAATCATGATAGAAGGGGAACAACATTTTGAAATCAAGGAAATTCTGGACTCCAGAATCCACAGAGGGAAGACCCAGTATCTGGTAGCCTGGAAACATTTGCCTTCATCACAGAACGAGTGGGTCGCTAAACAACATGTGAAAGCCCCCACCCTATTGAGAAAATTCCACTCCAAATACCCTAGCAAACCTTGCTAACATATCATAATTGACTCTGCTTATGTCTTACAGGTGGACCTTCTTTTCTTTTGAGAGGCAGGATGTCAGAGTTCAAACTCTGTCATTCAGAAGGAAAAGGGGGGAGCCTGGCTCTGTTTGTTCAAAAGGTTATATATATCCGGATCCCAGGCATCTGAGAGTTTTTCATCTTAAGATAAAGGTTTATGGGGGGGTATCCGGATCCCAGACACATGGGAGCCTCTTCATCTTAAGAGAATGTTTTATGGGGGGGGGGTAATTGAAAGGGAAGAACGGATCTGAGGAGCGGATCCATTTGTCAAACATTTGTGTATTCATTATGTAGAATGGGGTGGGGTGCTAGCTTATAAGACTTGTCTTGCCTGAGGGCATGTTAGATCTTGCTTTGTTTTGAAGTGGTTGTATCCAGATGCAAATAAAGGAAATCCTTTTGAAAACCTTTGACTGGACTCAGAAGTTCGTACCTCACTTTGTGACTGAAGACAATCCTTACACACCCCTTCCCACTAAGAAATAGCATTGAAGAAAGGGATGTTATCTCTCCTTCCAGGGTTTCCCTGATCTGGATTTTATTTTAATGTTGGGGATAAGATGGATGGATGGATGGATGGATGGAAAGATAGATAGATAGATAGATAGATAGATAGATAGATAGATAGATAGATAGATAGATAGATAGATAGATAGATAGATAGATAGATAGATAGATAGATGATAGATAGATAGATAGATAGATAGATAGATAGATAGATAGATAGATAGATAGATAGATAGATAGATAGATAGATAGAGTTGTGGGATTCAGCCAGTTTGGGTGAACCAGTAGTTAAATTCCTGGCTGGCCTCGCCCTGCCCCTTCCAGGAGTCCCCACACGCCCCATTTTGGCTCCCAGGTACGTTCAGGGAGGCCTCCTAGGCCCAAAATGGCATGCGGGGTGTGTGCCCCCCCTGCAGCCCATTTTCACTCCCAGGAGGCTTCAGAGAGGCCTCCTAGGCCCAAAGCAGAGCACGGGAATGTGTGGCATAGCACTCCCCCACGACCCATTTTCTCTCCCAGGAGGCTGCAGGGAGGCCTACTAGGTCCAAAACAGGGCATGGGGGATATCCCCCCATGACCCATTTTTGCTCCCAGGGGGGTTCAGGAGGCTGAGTGCTGCCTGTTACACACCCCTGGCCATGCCCACCATGGCCACGCCCACCCACCCGGTCATTAGGGCAGAGAACCAGTTGTTAAATTATTTGAATCCCACCACTAGATGGATGGATGGATGGATGGATGGATGGATGGATGGATGGATGGATGGATGGATAGATAGATAGATAGATAGATAGATAGATAGATAGATAGATAGATAGATAGATAGATAGATAGATAGATAGATAGATGATAGAGAGTTCTCTCTCTCTCTGTGTGAAAAACTGTTCATATACTTTCCCCACCTTACTTCTTACTTAGAGATCTCTCGTGCACACTTATTACACTGTACACTGAACAGACCACAGAAACAGAACAACAAATCACCATTGCTTCCCCCCTACAGGTCACAGTTCAAACCATTCCAGCACATGATTAATAAACTAGATCCAAACAATGATGCAGTACTGCATTATGTGAGGAAATAGGTGTCAGATCATGACTATGCAATCAACCACCCAGCTTGAAGCAGATTTTCACAAGCCATAAGAAATAACAAAGCAATGTGCTAATATGAAAACCAGACCCTGCAACAAACCAGGATGTCTATTTTGCCTCCAGATCTACTCCAAGGGAACCACTAGAGGCCCCAACAAACACACACACACACAAGATTAGAAACTCTTTCACAAGCTCTTCCTCTAAAATGATGTACGCCATCATATGCCAACAGTGCTCTTCTGTGTTCCAAGTAGAGCAAACAGGCCATGCTTTGGGCAAAAGAATTAACACAAATTCAACATCACAAGAAGGACAAAGTTGTATCAGAGCACTTCAGCCTCCCTGGACACCCCTTGGCAGACCTCAAAGAGAGCAGTTTGGAAAATGAGATTTTATTAGCATCACTGTAAAGTTACATCAAAAGGTTTCGGGCAAGCACAGATTGCCTCACAAACACAATGTGTGTATTTGTTTGTAGGAGGCTGAAAAACATACTGGCAAGTAACTAACCCTCTGCCTAAATTCCTGAAAGGTTACAATATTTATTTTTTAAAAGGCCACCGTGGACATAATGACAGGCAGGGAACCAGGGGAAAATAGAAAACGGTTGTATAATTTTTACTCTCATATTTTGTACTGTGCTACATTTTAGAGGAACCTGATTGCTGCATTTCCTCCTGATTAGGAAGAGCATGACATTTTCACTAGAAAACACACCACACTCCAAGAAAATATTAATGTCTCCTGCTTCAATAGTTAAAATTTTCTCTCTCCTTACTCAAAGCATATTCCCCACATAATGATGTGAACTGAGTTTACAGATCTTTGAAGCTTTTAACTGGGTTTTTTTTTGGAGTTGGTTTTGCTAGCAGTGTGGTCTCATTTGAAGTAAAAACAGGCACTACTCAAAAGCTACTCAGCAAAGGACATCTCACCATCCATCTAATGCAGATTAAATGCCGTTTTCTGTGAATGCTATTAGGTTTGAAGTACCCTGTGTAGCCTGTAATGCTCCAATCCATCTGTTGAGCCCAGCTCCTATGTTTTCATAAAGTACTGTAAGCATTAGCACCCTGTAGTAGATCACATTTAGTCACCAGGAGTGATATTTTATTCCTAGTCTTATTCTATTTATTTATACTGGGATAAAATTGATGTTTTCTATGGGGTTTTCCTGTGTAGAAGCTGGGTTCTCGGCACTGCGCATCTGCACGAGCGCAAAGCGCGTGCGCCCACGTGGCGCGGGAGGAAGCGAACCGGCAGCAAGGTAAGTTAGAACCCACCCCTGATCCATACTATTAGGACAAACCCAGATTGGGTCAGGTTTTCAGCTCCTCAGATTTTTTTAAATTTTATTTTAAAGAAACTAAATGACATAAAAGTCAGGGGAAAGAAATAGATATGTTCAAAACAATTGATTAGATCTCATGGCTCTGAGATCTGCAGTTGAAATGTATTCCCACACAGAGAGTTTGCCGACTGCAGCCCT
Source organism: Diadophis punctatus similis (assembly GCA_023053685.1). Classification (NCBI taxonomy): domain Eukaryota; kingdom Metazoa; phylum Chordata; class Lepidosauria; order Squamata; family Dipsadidae; genus Diadophis; species Diadophis punctatus. The sequence continues at coordinate 14,371,715 of JALIGW010000017.1, forward strand.
CAGTTATTTAGAGCAGATGGCAGCCCCTTCTGTCTAGCGGCTGGTCTCTGCCCTGGGCAGCCATTTTTGTCTTGAGCTGCTGGGCTGCTATGTTCTCCCTTCATTAGTTATTGCTGTTTTCTGTATAATCCAGTAAGGGTCCTGTTCGGTCAATGATCTATGCTCAACCCTAGCAACTCGCATGCCATTCAACACTTTTCTTTTCCTCTAGGCATCCTTTTAGCTTCTGCCCATCTATGCATGCCCCCCCCTTGCTTTCCCTTCCTGTAATGGAGTGTGTGGGGGACGAAGGGAAGAGAGGCTGCCCAGGAAACAATCAGAGAAGAGAGACAGGAGCTCCTAGTGATGAATGGTCAGAGAAAGAAACTCAAAAAGTACCCACCCCAGGGATGAAATGCTACCGGTTTGGGCGTACTGGTAGCGGCGGCTGCTGGTGGTTCGGAGAACCGGTAGCGGCAGCAGCTTGAGGCTCCGCCCACCCACCCAGACGTCACCATTTTCTTTTTTTTAACCCTCTGTGCATGCGCAAAGCCTTCTGCGCATGTGTGGAGGGTGAAAAAGTGCACCTGATGGTGGCGCGCACAACAGTGGCACGTGCGCGAGTGAAGCGGTAGGGAAGGTAAGTAGATTTCACCACTGACCCACCCTAATTGATTTGATGGTTAAAACTGGTGGTGGGAAGTTTGTACTTTCAGACTTTCGAGAGTCTGTTAAAATCTGTTAATGTAGCCTTACGCTAAGCAGAACTTCTTTGTCTAGTTGTTTCCTGTCTGATTTACCTAGGAAGACTGACAGTTCCTTGCCCACCATGTTACTATTTTTTTTCTTCACTTTCCCCACATCTTTAAGTTGTAGCATAGGAATATGGCCGGTTCGTTTTTGCAAAGCCAAACTATCAATTCTTTCTTGCTACAAAGATTCCGTCGACCTCCAGCGGAACAGGAAAATGAAAGAAAGACCTGGTTTCTAGCTTTGATTATTTGTAGCAATGGAGACAAAAGAAAAGAGAAAAGAGAAAAGGAGAAAAGAGAGAAAAGAAAAATGAAATTAGGTCTTGTAGCAGCTCTCACAACCCTGTTCCCATCTCACTTCCATCCGGACTGGATTTCAAGAAATAGCTGGGAGCAGCATAGGAGACCAGTACACAATTGCCCTTAACACTACATAGATCAAATGACACTCACAATGTAGTCTCACGCAGCCACTGTGAAACTGGGAGGTCTTGTAATTCAGATCTGACTTTTGCCTTGGGCACAAACAGAAGCTCCTGACTCAATGAAAGTAAAGGCATCCTTCAAGGGAGCTTAACAACAGCCTGGCAGCTCTCTTGTTGGCCCTGCAGAAACGGCCTGCCATTGCAGGGGGATTTTTGTTTTTCACTTTGCAGTCCAGCATGGCTGTGCATTCCCCCCATCCAAGTAATGGCTAGTGCAATCATTTGAGATGTACCAGGGTTGGCCAGGTGTTGCTACAAGTATGGCTGAGTGGATAGAGAACAGAAGAAAAACAAATTATCAAGGAAAAAGGCAGAAAGTATGTTTCAATTACACCTTCCTTGCAGGGAGGGAGGGAGGGAGGGAGAGAGAGGGGGGGTCAACTATCCCTGCTTTATGCAACCAGAACAAGACCTAGCTTGTACGAGTTTTAAAAAGTGTCTCCATTAAACTGTTAATGTTACATCACTATGATCTAGGACACACACCTAATATAGTAACCTTTTCCACTGAAATTTCCATAGATTTCATAAAGCAGAAATTCAGAACAGCTCATCAAATATTTGTCTGTTCCAAATCTCTGAATGGAAAACATCATTATACACAGGGGCGTGTTCCTTTTACCTTTTCCTACTGGTGCGCATCGCGATGTTTCACGTGCACGTGGGTGTCCCAGCGCACAATTTTAGTTCTGCACATGCGCAGAGCGACGATTTTACTTCCACGCGTGCTCAGAGAGCCAAAAAACCGCCGAAAATTAGGAAAAAAAATATGGCGGCGCACACGGACCAGCACAGACAGCACCGGAGCCGTTACGCCTAAATTACATCATCAGCAGGCTACTACCGGAGTGCCCGCACTGGACCGCACCAGTAGGAACCCACCTCTGGTTATACAGTATTAAGTGGGAGGAGGGGAGTGTTATTCACTATTTTATTCACTTCTATCATATTATTTATACCCTAGATTCAAATGATATAATCAGGAGAAATGGACATTTTCAAATGTGATGCACTTATATTTATTTGTATTCCTATGAGCACTAATGCAAAATAGGTAAAGTTTACAAAGCATGATTAACATAATGAATACAGCTACTGTAAAAGATAATTGGATTTTGTATCTAATAGATGCCACAAATGAAAAAAATAAAAATAAAGAGCTGCTTATCTTTCTCTCTTTTGTGGATAATTTTCCCCATGTCTTATCTAATGTGTTTGCATTCCAAGAAGTAAAAAAGTAAATTATATGAGTTTTGATCATTTTGTTACATAAAGATACATTTTACTCACGAAGTGGCTTGCTTTTAATGAAGTAACAGATACTTCATATGTCCTGGAAACCTTCAAACATTAGGATGAACAATAGCACTATGAAATGGGTTAGAATATGAATGTTCAGTCAAAATCACTTTATGCGATTCATTCATTCATTCATTCATTCATTCATTCATTCATTCATTCATTCATTCATTCATTTAATTTATATAACTGTCTATCTCACAACAGATAATCAGGGATATCCACACAGATCTGTAGCTTGCATGCAATATTCTACATCCTCTACCTCAGTGTTGGGATTCAAATTCGAATTACTCAAAATTTCCACTACCAATTCTCCAGAACTGGTCAGAACCTGCTGAATCCCATGTCTGCTATACTTTGTAGTTTATGATGGAATTGAGGGACCCCCACCATCCATCCCTGGTGACTTTTCATGTAATTAAATAGGATGATCATCAACGTAACCGTTTTGTATCAGAGGCATTTACTTTAAAAGCTGTGTCATTGAAGTCGAAGTAAATAGACTTTGCATGCCCAGCATCGCTAGGAATTGGTTGGTATATACATTTAATAAGTTATTTTCTAAAACACATGATTTTGGGTTTTTTCAATTAAATTCAATTTGAAGTTGTGTAGTGAGGAGCTTATCTCTAAAAATGAAACCAGGTTTAACCACAATAATCAAGCAATGACCTGCATTTTTTCAGGAAAGCTTTGCATAGGAAAAAAACTGCAGCTTGTACTCCTTCCACTTGCTCCAAAAGTCACATTTTTTTTAAATAGAGAAGGGATTTACCAATTTCATGCTTTTCCCTAATCTTTTAAAGTGGAAACACTAAGTTACTAAAATTATATTGCTGTATATATGTATGTATGTATGTATGTATGTATGTATGTATATGTATGTATGTAGCAATAGCAATAGCAATAGGACTTAGACTTATATACCGCTTCATAGTGCTTTACAGCCCTCTCTAAGCGGTTTACACAGTTCTGCATATTGCCCCCAACAATCTGGGTCCTCATTTTACCCACCTCGGAAGGATGGAAGGCTGAGTCAACCTTGAGCCGGTGAGATTTGAACAGCTGAACTGCTGAACTAGCAGTCACTGAAGTAGTTGCAGTGCTGCTTTTAACCACTGTGCCACCTCGGCTCTATGTATGTATGTATGTATGTATGTATGTATGTATGTATGTATGTATGTATGTATGTATATATGTATGTATGTATGTATGTGAACTTCAAATATATACAGTATATTTGAACTATGAAACCACTTTCTATTTTGTTTCTTTTATATTATTGGCACTAATTATTTCTTAAATAAAAATTTAAAAAGTATTTCTAATTGTTTGCAAGACTTAGTGCATTGTTTTTTATCCATCAAAACTTTCTCAAACTCACTCAAGAAGTGTCTTCTGAGAACTGTGAAAGGGATCTGGGAACTGCATTTGCAAATTGGCTCTGTGGTGGAGTTGAGGAGAGCCCAAAACCCAGCTGACAATCACATCCCCATGAAGTCAAGCAAGGTCCTTTTGGTTTCTGTCTTTATAACCAGTGGTGGGTTCTAAATGATTTTGCTAATGGTTTGCACGCGTGCGCACTCGTGCGTGCTCATGCCTGCTCGCGCACATGACACTTCTGCACCAGGGGTGGGTTCTAACTTAACTTGCTGCCGGTTGACTTCCTCACGTGTTGCGTGGGTGCGTCTCGTGGGCACGCAAATGCTTTGCCCGTGCGCAGTGCCGCAAAATAAAAAAAACTGGAAAAAAAGTCAAAAACAAGATGGCAACCGCATGCACAGTGCCGGAAACTCGGCTTCTGTGCATGCTCAGAAGAAAAAATAAATAAATAAATTCATTTTTTTAAAAAAATAAAAATAAAAAAAAAGATGGCAGCGCCCACAGACAGGCACCGACCAAACTGGTTCCATGATGTCATTGTGACATCACCAACAGGTCACTACTGGTTCAGGCAAACCAGTCCGAACCAGGAGGAACCCACCTCTGTTCTACACATGCGCAGAAGCATCCTGGGTGGGTGGGTGGAGCATCTTGGGTGGGTGGGTGGGTGCAGCGTCTCGGGTGGGTGGGCGGAGCCTCCCTCCACCGGCACTACCAATTCTAAGAACCGGTCCAAACCAGGAGCAACCCACCGCTGTTTATAACCTTTAAGAAACTAAGATGGATCTGTTATCATGCTTAAACTGTCGGTTAATAAAATAAGTAGCAATAACTATTGTAACACAGAAAGATGGTTGCCCTTTTCCGTGAGAGGTACAAGTACCTGCAATACAAAGTTGTACTGCTACTACAAATGACCTGTTTCAAATGTAGCAGCCACAAGCTATTGTGAAACATATACAACCTTCCTTTGGGTCGATTGATCAGAATAATCAACCACATTCAGCAGCCTCAGCTAGGGTTGCTTATCTCTTCTTTTTAAACAAACTTGACTTTCCTTCAAACAGCTCAGCAAAACCTACCAACAATTCTCAGGCCGTTTTCCAACCTAGCTTTCTACAAGATGCTGTGCTGACATAGATACTAGTTTGCATGACAAATAGTTCAGTTCAATCTCTGGTTGCTCATTAAACTGATGCATTGCAATGAAGTTGTCTCTGTAATGTAAACAGAAGGGTTGGAAAACGAGAGGATACCTGCAAGGTAGGAAGGAAAATTACATTGACCATATAATTAACAAGGGCAGCTCATGTCCTCTAGCAAGCCAGGGCTTATGTGTTAATTTCTGAACTGCATACAGTAGAACAGTGATGGCGAACCTATGGCACACGTGCCACAGGTGGCACGCAGAGCCATATCTGCTGGCACGCGAGCTGTTGCCTAGCTCAGCTCCAGCGTGCATGTGCGTGCCAGCCAGCTGATTTTTGTCTCGCACGGAGGCTCTGGGAGGGTGTTTTCAGCTTCCAGAGAGCCTCCGGGGGACAGGGGAGGGCGTTTTTGCCTTCCCCTGGCTCCAGGGAAGCCTCTGGAGCCTGGGGAGGGCGAAAAATGGGCCTACCGGGCCCAACAGAAGTTGGGAAATGGCGCATTTCCGGCTTCCAGAGGGCCTCCGTGGGGGAATGGGAGGCCGTTTCCGTCCTCCCCAGGCATTGAATTATGGGTGTGGGCACTCGCGCCTGTGCAATAGCGCACGCGCATGCACTTTTGGCACCTGAGGAAAAAAAGATTCACCATCACTGCAGTAGAAGCTCATGAAAGATATCAACCCATTCATCTGCAAATGCTTGGAGTTTATACACTTCTTTTTAAATTTGTAAACCTTTTATTTCCTGTTCAGCTCTAATCCTAATTAATAATACTTCTAGCATCAGGATATATAACAGAGGGGCTAGAGGACATCCTTGTCTCACTCCCTTCATATTATTGAAGTTTTTGGTAGTATCTCCATTTATTATAATCCTTGCCATTTGAGTTGTGTATATTTTTTCGACTATTCTTATAAATTTTTCTCCAAAGTTCATTTTTTCCAACTGTAAGAGTATGAATTTCCAATTTAAGTTGTCGAAGGCCTTCTGCGCATCAAGAAAAATTAGGGCTGACTTCCGGTTTGGCGTTCGGCGCCGATGGCGTTCCTTTTTCAGGGCGCCTTTCCGACTCCCTGCCAAGCCGCCAGAACAGCTGTCTGGCGGCTTGGAATCTCTCTGCCCCGGACATAGGGGAGAGAGGAGAGCGTGGCAGGTGGGGTAGAGCCCCCTAGCGCCCTAGGAGCCATCCAGGGGCGCGAAGGGAAGGCTCCCCAGGTAGCCTGCCCCCAGCGCCGGGAGCCTGGAAATCTCCGCTCTTGCGGAGCAAGACGCCGAAGCCGCCGCTGCCTCTAGAAGAGGATTTATAAAACTTTTTTTTGTGCATCTAAAGAGGCAGACAGAGAGAACCAGGGGCTTTGCTGGGCAAGTATGGATTTTCCCCCCCTTTTTTTAAACCCTCGGCTAACTTCTATTCAAAGAAACAAAGTAACATTTAACATGCAACAATATGGCGTTTGAAGGAGGAGAAGTGAAAGTGATTTCTGTTTTGCTTGTGGTTTTTTTTTCTTATGGAAACTCTTTGTTCTGAAAACTGAAAACTGGCTGTCCTTCTTATATTCTCTGATAACTGATAAAAAAAATAAGGATTATTTGCCTTTGAAAGTAGAAAGTATCTTTTTAGAGATCTGGCTTTTTAAGGCGTTTTGAAGAAGTTGGGAAGAGAAGTGAAGGTGATTTTTGCTTTGTTTGTTTGTGGCTCTTTTTCTTATGGAAAATTATAACTTTGAAGACTGATTTTTTTTTTCTCTATCTCCTGATTTTGGAAAGTAAAAAACTCTCTATCCTTTACATTGGAAAGAATTTCATTTAGAGTTATGGCTTTTTTCTATACTTCTCTGGAAATATAAAAATGGTTTCAAGTTTGAAAAGATTGGGTTTTTTTTTTTCCTGGCTTTTTTCTTGTGGAAAATTTGAAAACTGATTTTTTATTCTCTGCTCCGTGACTTTGGATTATAACAGTAACTGATAATTTTACTAAAATAAATAAATTATAAAAGACTATTTGCCCTGGAAATTGCAAGATTTTTTTTTCTTTTTACAGATTTGGCCCTCCTTTGGAATTATAATAAAGAAGAAGTGAAAGTTATTTGTGTTTTGTTTGTGGTCTTTGGACTTTGGGAAATTTTTGAACTTGAAAACTGGTTTTTATTTTTGATTCTCAATCTTGGATTATAACAATTGATAGTGATTTGGCGTTTTCAGTGTAATTTTTTGGAACTATAACAATGGCTTCAAAGTATGGAATGATTGCCTTGAATAAAAGGCCTATTTATCCCTCTGCTTATACTTCTAAAATGCAACTTGCTACTGAACCAACACCTCCACAAGTTTTGACATCGGAAAATTTATTAAATACTTTAAAGATTATGAAACAAGACTTAATTTTGGAATTTAATCAAAAAATTACTGAAATAGAAAAAAAAATGCAGGACGCTTTAAAGAATATGGAAAAGCAGCTACGGATGGACATGTTAGAGGTTTGCAAAGGCTTAGCAACAAATGTTGATTTTTTGGAGGACTGTATTGAAACAAATAAACAAGCGTTGGCAACCTCAGTGGAATATATAAATAAATTTAAAAAGGATATTGCAAATTTTGAAACAGAGGTGTTGATGTCACAGTTTAGAAGAACGCAATTCGCTATCAGAGTAAGAGGGTTGAAAGAAGGTTTATATGATAATTTGAAAGGAAGAATGATTGAGGCCTTGGTACAGGTTTCTGGAATTTCTAAAGATGAGTTGGCTACACAAATTGAAAAGATATACAGGGTCAACTCGTGGCACGCAAAACAAAAACATTTACCAAGGGACATTGTTATATATTTTACCACAAGAGTCTTACGGAACAGAATTATTCAGGCGACATTTAAGAATAATCTTCAGGTGAATGGTCAGGAACTTAGGATTTGGAAAGAAATTCCCTTTAAAATGCTTAAAGCTAGAAAAGAATTTACTTTTTTGATTGATGAACTTAAAAGATTGAATTTACAATACAAATGGGAAGCACCAACAGGAATTACGGTGAAATTTTTGGAGAAAAGATACCGGCTGAATACGATAAACAAAGCTACCGAATTTTATGTTAACATTTTAAAGGCTGATATATCTAAAATTCCAGAAGAAAGACGTATGAATGTAGAAGAAGACAAGGAGGAAAAGTCATCCTTATTGGATCAAAATGAAATAATCTCAAAGAGTCAAAGTGAATCGCAGAGCCAGAGAGAAGTGAAAAAGGAGATGGAGTATTGGGATCAGATGGAAGAAGAGCTGATAAATTCAAAATCATCAAGATACAAAAGGAGGCAACCAATAAGATATAAAGAGAAGTAGTGTTGATATGTATTAGATGGATGGAGATAATATAATTGTATTTTCTTCTTCTCCTTTTTTTATTGTTGTTTCTTCCTTTTTTCTTCTTTTAAAAAGGAAAATTTTTTTTTCTTTTTTCCTTTTTTTTAATAATTCTTTAAGAATTGGAAATTTTAATTTTTAATTAAAACTATTAAGTTATAAATTACTACAATTAAATTTTAAAATTTGTTTTAAAGGAAGGATTTTTTTTTTCATTTGCTTTAGGTTTTTGTTTTTTTCTCTCTCTTCTCTAGATTTTTACTATTATTATTATTATTATTATTATTATTATTATTATTATTATTATTATTATTATTATTATTATTATTATTATTATTATTATTATTATGGTTATTATTTTTATTGTTATTATTATTATTATTATTAATATTAATATTACCTTTAAGGATATCTTTTTATTATGAATTAACAAGTTGTTGAACAATAATATTATGTGGTTATGATGAAATTCAAAAGCTTTATTATTTAATATGTAGACATGTAATATTTTTTTTATTTGAGCTAATAAGTTGTTGTATAATAATGTTGTTATGTGAAATTTAAAGGTATTATTATTTAATATTTTTTATTATGAATCAAAGTTGTCGTATAATAATATTATGTTATGATGAAATTTAAAAGTTTTATTATTTAATATGTAGACATGTAATACTTTTTTAGTTTTACTTGAGTTAATAAGTTGCTTTAGAATAACACGTTGTTATGATGAAATTTAAAGGTATTATTATTTAATATCTTGATATTAGCTATGTAAAATTTTCTCGGTTTTAGTTAATCATGAGATTATTATTATCATTAACGTGTTTTTTTAAAAGATTTAGTATTATTAATAATTTTCATAGAACTAGAAAGTTGATTGAAAGGAGGAGGGAGAAACTGTTTCCCTTCCTTTGTATAACCCAGATTATATATATTAATATATTTTTATTTTTTATTTTTTATTTTTTAGAATTATATGGGAAATAATATAAAATATAGAAATTTAATGATGTTAGCAATGTGTAATTTGGAGTTGAGGGGTTTTTCTTTTTTTTTTTCTTTTTTCTTTTTTCTTCTGTAATTACTGATATTATGCCCTGTGTTCTCTCTGGGAAGTCCGGGGGGGAGGGGGGGAGGGAAGGGGGTGGGGGTGGGGAGAAAAATTAAAAAATGTTTGTACTCTGTACTAATAAAACTTTTTCAATAAAAAAAAATTAGGGCTGTTTGCTTTCCAGGGTGGGCTTCATAATATTCTAATGTATCAATTATAATTCTTATGTTGTTTTTTTATATTCCTTTTTGGGAGGAAACCATTTTAGGCCGTATGTATTATTTCATTTAGAACTTTTTAAAGTCTTTCCGAAATAATAGCTGCAAATATCTTATAGTCCACGTTGAGTAGTGAGATAGGCCTGTAGTTTCTAATTTGTGTGAGGTCTGTATCTTCCTTGGGAATAAGTGAGATAAGGGCTTCTGTCCAGGATTGTGGTATATTTGCATTCATTAGTGCGTCGTTAAAAATTTCCAACATTAAAGTATCTAGCGGTTCTTGTATTTTCTTATAAAATTCTGCCGCTATTCCATCTGGGCCTGGGGATTTGTTATTCTTTTGTTTCTTTCTCACCTCTACCAGCTCCATCATTGTTATTTTCTCCTTAAGAAATTCCCTTCTTGATTCCACAATTTTGGTTAGGTTTGTTCCATCTAGATATTGTTTAATATTGTCCTCCGTTATGTTTTCCTGTAGGTATAAATTTTGAAAGAAGTTTTGTACTAATATCTTTTTCTCCCCATTCTTGTAATGCTTGTTTCCCTCTTCGTCCTGCAATTGGGTTATTGTTCTTTTATCTTTTTCTTTTTTTAACTTGTAGGCTAACCATCGCCCGGGTTTGTTTGCGTGTTCGAAATAATTTTGTTTCGCCATTTTGCGCAAGTTCTTCTTACATGATAAGATTAAATTTATGTTTAATTATGTCCCTTCTTCTCTTAATTTTTACATTTTGAGGGTCGCTCTGGAGGTCTGATTCTTGGATTAGTTCTTGTTTTAGTTTTCTTTTCCTGTTTCTTTTGGCCGTGTATGCTATGGTGAGGCCTCGAAAATAAGCTTTAGTGGTGTCCCACAGGTTTTGCAGTGGGGTGTTGACAGCAAGTTCTAGTCCCATCAAAGGCACAAGAGCAGCAGGGTGACCTTGGGCCAGTCACTTTCTCTTAGCCTCAGGAAGAAGGCAATGGCAAATCACTTATGTAAAAACTTTGCCAAGAAAACTGCAGGGACCTATCTAGGCAATTGTCAGGAATCAAAAAATGACTCAGAGAAAGACCCCTCCTCTCCCAAAAATCCTACTCCTAGTTCTATGCTCTATCCCCATGGTTCTCAATCTTGACTTTAAATATCTTTTGTGGCCATAGACCAGGGGTCGGCAACCTGCGGCTTTGGAGCTGCATGTGGTTCTTTGGGGCCCCTGCTGTGCTCCCTGTCCCATCACTGGCTGGCCCTCCCTCACCTCCCTCATCTGGTCTGAGAAGATAAGGGCGACGGTGGGAATGGAGAAACGGCCAGGGCTCATTCTCCGGCACTGGTTGAGGAATGATCACCACCCCCGCCGCAGACTTTCCTTTGGGCGACCACCATCCTCCCCCTCTCGCGATTCCCTGACTGGCTGTTGCAGGGCCAGGGAGGGTGCACATGTGCAGGGAGACCCTCCTTCTGGAAGCTGCGGAGAACCTTCCTTCTAGAAGTGAGAGGGCCGTGGAGGACGGGCAGCTTCTCGCTTAAGGAGGGTCTTTAGACGCGGCTTCTCTCCTGCCCTAAGGATCCAGCCATCACCTTGCCATGTCCACACCACCCCCACAGTTCTTCGGCCGAGCAGGGAGGGTGTAAGCTCTATCCTGAAGCTGCAGGAAGCGAAGGCTGCCTTACGCGTAAATGTGGCGCGAAGGCAGGTACTTTGCTCCTGCACTAAGGCTCCCGGACCCTCCTCCCCCTCCTTCTTCTCTCATGCCGCGTCCAGAGAAGCCGCGTCCAAGGACCCTCCTTAAGCGAGAAGCTGCCCGCCATCTTCTTGCTTCCAGAAGGAAGGTTCTCACAGCTCTATGGCTTCCAAAAGGACAGTCTCCCCACATATGCGTACCCTCCTGGCCCTGCAACAGCCAGCCAGGGAATCGTGAGAGGGGGAGGAGGTCACCCAAAGGAAAGCATGAGAGGAAAAAGAGGGGGAGGAGAAGCCGCCCGTCCTCCATGGCCTCTCGCTTCTAGAAGGAGGGTCTCCCCATGCATGCGCACCCTCCTGGCCCTGCAACAGCCAGCCAGGGAATCGTGAGAGGGGGAGGAGGTCACCCAAAGGAAAGCTTGTGCCGGGGGTGGTGATCGTTCCTCAGCACACCGAAAGAGAAGGGGAGAGAGGGAGAAAGAGAGAGATGGGAGACAGAGAGAGATGAAGGAGAGAGAGGGAGAGAGAGATGGGTGGGGAGGAAGGGAGAGAGAGAGAGAGATGGAGAGAGGGAAAGAGAGAAAGAGAGATGAGAGGGAGAAAGAGAGATGGAGAGAGAGAAAGAGAGAGGGAAAAGAGAAAGAGAGATTTCTTTTTCTCATAGAAAAGAAAACAGAGCCACAAAACCTGGGTAGGCATAGCTGGGGGGGGGGTCATGTGACTCGGTGGGAGTGACGTCAAGTTGGCCATGCCTACCCAGGTTTTGTGGCTCCGGGTGTTTTGTTTTCTCTGGGAAACGGGTCCAAATGGCTCTTTGAGTTTTTAAGTTTGCCGACCCCTGCCATAGACCATGGCTGCAGGCCCCCAAGACCTAACTCAAGATTTAAGTCATTCATGGCCCCCCTGTGACAACATCACAGACCCCCATAGGTCTACGGACCACAGGTTGAGAACCACTGCTCTATTCTAAAACCAATGCTAGCCCTAACTTTAATATAAAACCCAACTTTAAACTAAATGTTAACCTTAAATTAACTCCTACCTTAATATAGATTGTGCATAGCATTAAATCATAAATCAAAACTAAATTAACACTATTCCCTAATAGAATGCACAAAAATCTAGCTCTAACTATAATCCTAATGTTACAATCTTGTTCATGACTAAAATTACGACAGGTCAATGAAATTCAATACAAATGCTTGCCTTTATAACAAATGTTTCACACAAAAATGTGTATCTTTACTGATTCTATTATTTAGAATTGAATTTTGCTGATCATTAACATTATTCTCCCATGTTGCATTATTGGGTTTTTTTAATGGATTGTTATAGTTTTTCCCCCTGCATCTCTTCAAAAATTGGCATGAAAAGGAGCCCAGAAAAATAAAATAGAAAACAAATTAAAAATAAAATGGTAACATAATACATTAATTGAATAATAAACATCCATGTAATGAACAATGTTAGGAAAATAAAATAAAATACCCAATTTAAAAAGATAGCTAGAAAATGCTTTTTGAAGTAAAGGACCAATTGCTGTTCTAAAAGTAGCAGGTTCCATAATCCACACTAAAAAAAGAGGTGGGGGCTTTATTTCAAATTACTTTTCAATTACAAAGAAATCGAATTGTTCATGTTCTTTTAATCTAATACCAACAGTCTCACCAAGTTCTCTTGGCTGGCTTCCGTCAATGTTTATGAAGGTTATAGCAGTATTTTCCTACTTGTAGATATAAATCATATTTATAGTCTCTCTCAATTACTGGAGCTGTTCAGGAATGTTCTACAAAGAGTGGGAATATATTATGTGGCTTTACGAGCGACTGTTTGTTTAGAAACAAGATACGTATTATGGCAGAGGATTCTTCTCAAGAAACCTTATTTACGAAGTCTCCTTTTCACATGCTAACGAGCTTGCTGCAATTATTTATGCTTTCCTTTCCACAGGCTTATCTACTGCTCCAATCTCTGACCAACTCTGAGCAGTTTACTGTTGTACCACTATTAAATAACACAATACAAAACATGCGCAGCTAATCTAAACTAACAAACATTAGCATCGTTAAAGATAATAACAGTCTCTTCCAATGCCAAAGATTCAAGTCATATAAGGAATGCACACATGATCAAGGAGAGATTGATCATGTGTGGAAACTGATCAAGGAGAGATTCAACCTAGAAACTTTCTGACAGAGAGAACAATCAACCAATGGAACAGCTTGCCCTCGGAAATTGTGGGAGCTTCATCACTGGAGGCTTTCAAGAAGAGATTGGGCCGCCATTTGTCAGAAATGGTGTAGGGCAATGATGGCGAACCTTTTTTCCCTCGGGTGCCAAAATAGTGCGCGCACGCGCTATCGCACGCTCGTGCGTGCCCACACCCATAATTCAAAGCCCCCCACTTGCCCCACCCCCATGCATGCGTGCGTGACCCCCCCCCACTCCCCCGTTTCCCGACTTCCAGTGGGCCCAGTAGACCCGTTTTTTGCCCTCCCCAGGCACCAGAGGCTTTCTTGAAACTTGGGGAGGGCAAAAACGCTCCCTCCCGCCACCCCGGAGGCCCTCCGGAGGCCAAAATCATCCTCCCAGAGCCTCCGCGCAAGCCAAAAATCAGCTGGCGTGCACGCACATGCGCGCTGGAGCTGAGCTAGGGCAACAGCTCGCGTGCCGGCAGATATGGCTCCGCGTGCCACCTGTGGCACCCGTGCCATAGGTTCGCCATCACTGGTGTAGGGTCTCCTGCTTGAGCAGGGGGTTGGACTAGATGACCTACAAGGTCCCTTCCAACTCTGTTAATATATCTATCTATCTAAGATTCAACCTAGAAATAAGGAGGAACTTTCTGACAGCGGGAACAATCAACCAATGGAACAGAAGTTGCCTTCGGAAGTTGTGAGAGCTTCATCATTTGAGACTTTCAAAAAGAGATTGGACAGCCATTTGTCAGAAATGGTGTAGGGTCTCCTGCTTGAGTGAGGGGGGGGGGTTGGACTAGATGACCTACAAGGTCCCTTCCAACTGTGTTAATCTGTTAAATCTTTTAAAGGAGGAAATTCTTTCAACTTGTATTCCATGCCTAACTTACTCAAATAGTCACGTTTTAATTGCTTTTCTAAATCTCAACTGGGTTGGACCATGTTGGATCTTAAGAGGCAGGGAGGGCACTGCCATTCCAGAGAAGAGGGGCGGTAATCCAAGATGACCCCCCACTCCCAAAGAATCCTGTAGAATACATTCCTTATAAGAGAGGACTCAAAGGGAGCCTTGTTTTCGCCATCAAATTGGGTGAGCAGAAACCATTGGGAGCAAGCAGTCCAACAAACACGCATGTCCTGGGCCATGAAGGACTTTAAAAGTGGAATCCAGCACCTTGGATTAAACCAGTGCTTCTCAAATAGTGGGGCGGGCCCACCTGGGGGGGCACGAAGCGATGCCAGGGGGGTGCATGACCCCGGGGAACGTGCTTTTTTTTGCCGCAGGGAGTAGGGGTTTTTTGCACCAAACAATAGCACACAGCACAGAGCAGGAAATATGAAGTGCCGATGAAAAGAAAGGAGGAGAGAGACGGAGATAATGAGACAAACATAAGTCTCCCGAAAGCTAAGACGAGGAAATATGATGAAGCATATGTAGCACTTGGCTTCACTGTGACTACGGTGGGAGACGAGGAAAGACCGGTATGTTTACTGTGTCTAAAAATGTTGGCAGCGGACAGCATGAAGCCAAATAAATTAAGGCATCACTTAAACACATTACACTCCAATCACGTTGATAAGCCGCTTGAGTTTTTTCAGTGAAAACGTGCCAAATATTGCAAACAATCGTCCCGGCGGAGAGTTGGGGGGCGCGCGAAATGTTTACTTCTTCCTAGGGGGGGGGCGTAACAGAAAATAATTGAGAAGCACTGGATTAGATCCAGGAGCCAACTGAGAGCCCCTACATCTCTCCAATGTCTGCAAACAGCTGAAAGAGCTGCTTTCTGGACCAACTGTAGTTTCTGAGTGTGCTAGACTGGACATTCACAGGATATACAGGATATGCACTTACTGGTGCAAATGGGAATAGTTTTCCAGTTGTAAGTCATGACAGTAAGTCGAGGCACCCATGTGACCAGATCTGATTTTGCAACACTTTGCAGGTGCGGCATCCATTTTCACAAATGGATGGCTTTTGCTGAAACCAGAAACCGGCAAAAGAAAAAAGAGGGGGAAAAAAACATTACAAATTGTGATGGTGTGAGCAAAGGACACTGCTACTGGTCATAAAAGCAAGCCAAGTACCAAGCTCCAAAAATGCAGTCACATGATTTAGGTTGTGTCTGTGTATATGACACAACATTTTATGAAAGCTGGAAATGCTTTCTTAGTCTGTACAGAACCAGTTCCAGGTCTGTTGTAATTACAAACAGTTGTTCAGCAACTGATTGTAAATTCAGGACTACATATAAGTTGCATCTCATTTTCATGCCAAGTCAAAGGGAGGGAAAGCATCCTTAGACAAGTTTTGACATTGAGCACAAAGTGCTTTCTGTGCCCTGTGCCTGAAATCCTTGCTGGAGAAGGTGGAAGATTTTGGTGAAGAAAGCTAGAGATGACTCTTTGGCCATTTCCTTCTCCACCCTTTGCCTTGAGGTTCATCTCTTACAGATCTAAGAAGGTGGCTATTATGCCCTGAAACATATACTTAAACCCTCAAACTTGTCAAATCTGGCTTTAGCTCCCTTACGGTGCATTTCTCCTATGGAAATGTACTTGCCAAAGTCATCGAAAATGTAGATACTCCACCTGCTGGCTATAAATTACCAGCTGATTCTGGGTTTAGCTATGTGCCTGAATAACAACTACAAATCTCTTCAAAATGATCTTTAAGAAATAACAACTTGTTGATCAGTTGCCAGGCAGCATCTGCTCAGCAATGCAGGAATCGTTCTTTCCCCAACCCCCACTCTCTTATTCATCTGCATGTTATTGATTTTGTATCAATAACATGCAGATAATATAGTAAATTCTCTAAGGATCTCTCTTGCCAAATTAGGGTGGGTGGGTGGGTGGGTGAGGGGTGCATGTCTTTGTCTATATATCTTTATCTTTATCTCTGTGTCCATCCATCCATCCATCCATCCATCCATCCATCCATCCATCCATGGCTGGCTGGGGAATTCTGGGAGTTGAAGTCCACAAGTCTTACAGTTGCCAAGGTTGGAGACCGCCTGCCTGCCTGCCTGCCTGCATCTATCTATCTATCTATCTATCTATCTATCTATCTATCTATCTATCTATCTATCTATCTATCTATCTATCTATCTATCTATCATCTATCTATCTATCTATCTATCTATCTATCTATCTATCTATCTATCTATCTATCTATCTATCTATCTATCCATCCATCCATCCATCCATCCATCCATCCATCCATCTATCTATCTATCATCTATAGTGTATGGGGGTGTATGGGGTGCTCAGGGAGGGGTAGCACCTCTGGTGTAGGGGCATGTCATGTCCTTTTACGGCAGCACATTTTAGGGCAGCTTTTAGGGCAGCTCGTTCACCTTTGGTCCCCACCTGTCACTCAGCTCTCACCTGTGGCTCCTAGCAGCTGTAGCATGCGCAGCTGCCACACCCTGGGCAACAGCTTCGACAGGCTGGCCAAACCAGGTTGAGAGTAGCCGTTGGGTCATTGACCATCGGTGAGATAGGAACTTGTCTATCCCGAGCATGTGAAGTCAGATTCTGGCGGACTGAGCGGATGAAATCTACTAGAATAGGACAATGGTTATGAAGGCGGTCTCTGCAAGCGATGTGGTACGCTAAGAGCACGGCAAGATACGAAACACGCCCTGGTCAACCACTGCGCCCAGCCCATATCCAACTGTCTCGACTCTTGTCCTGCTATTGGAGCAAGATGGAATCTGGGAACAGAGAGTGAGACTGACTATGCGCATCTCTCCCTCACTTTAATCCAATTCACGCGCAAGTCTTGACATCCCACTCCAGATGTCAAGGTCCTCTTCAAACACGATGGATGAATATCATCTATATCTATCTATCTATCTATCTATCTATCTATCTATCTATCTATCTATCTATCTATCTATCTATCTATCTATCATCCATCCATCCATCCATCCATCCATCCATCCATCCATCCATCCATCCATCCATCCATCCATCCAATCTATCTATCTATCTATCTATCTATCTATCTATCTATCTATCTATCTATCTATCTATCTATCTATCTATCTATCTATCTATCTATCTATCTATCTATCTATCTATCTATCTATTTACCTACCTACCTACCTACCTACCTACCTACCTACCTACCTATCTTCCTCTCTGCCAAAAGTTCCTATGTTACTCTAGCCCCAGGCCTGTAAAAGCTACCTTCTAGTGTAAATTTTCTGAGAGCTGAGATTTCCTGAGATGCCTGCAAACTTCACTAGTTTATCAGATATTTTAAACATCACCTATTTTCCATCACAGCCCCATCATTGTATTTTTATATGCAATTATATAGATGCAGAAAAGAAACAATGGCAGAAACACTGACATCGCAAATATGGTGTTAGACAGCATCAACCGGAATACAGGTGCACATCCAATCTCACACTCTCTGGGTTGGTATTGTGGAGAAAAAAAATGGATGCATTGCCATGTCTTGTTCTTTTATCCAAACATATGGATAGATAGAATCATCTCCCAGTAGTTAAATTGGATAATTAAGATATTTATTAGGAGAATTAGGAGATTAATTCCCACCAATAACATGTGGGATCCTCATTGGCTGCTGTTGAAATTCTAGCTCATCACCCTAAACTGTGTGTTATCACTCAAAAACCAACTGGAAAGCTTCCTCATGGATCATCCCATCTCTGGTATTCCTTGAAGCCATGATCTCAAGATGAATCTCTTCTGGTGACCTTCCACTCTCTCCCTTCCCTTACTTCGTTTCTTATTTATCAACAGTATTTATCAATACTTTATTTAACTACATGCACGGATTCTCAAAAGCATATAAGAGAAGAAGAATATAACAAAAATGTCAACAAATTAACCGGGGTGAGTTGGGGTGGGAAAGCAAAGTTCTTTTAAACAAGTCCAAATACCATTACAATTCATTGAAGGTCTCTAGAGCTCAACTTGTCTCTCTTTGATGCCAAGATGGGTTTCCTTTGCATCAGAGTAACAATGTTTGGGGAAAGAAAACAATAAGACCAGATGAGTCCCTGATATCCAGAGACCCCATCCTCTTCTAATTGACAGCAAGGATCACAACCAGGGGTGAAATTCAAAATTTAGAATAGAATAGAATAGAATAATAGAGTTGGAAGGGACCTTGGAGGTCTTCTAGTCCAACCCCCTGCTTAGGCAGGAAATCCTACACCACTTCAGACAAATGGTTATCCAACATCTTCTTAAAAACTTCCAGTGTTGGAGCATTCACAACTTCTGGAGGCAACCTGTTCCACGGTGTAATTGTTCTGTCAGGAAATTTCTCCTTAGTTCTAAGCTTCTCTCCTTGTTTAGTTTCCACCCATTACTTCTTGTTCTACCTTCAGGTGCTTTGGAGAATAGCTTGACCCCCTCTTCTTTGTGGCAACCCCTGAGATATTGGAACACTGCTATCATGTCACCCCTGGTCCTTCTTTTCATTAAACTAGACATACCCAGTTCCTGCAACCGTTCTTCATATGTTTTAGCCTCCAGTCCCCTAATCATCTTTGTTGCTCTTCTCTGTACTCTTTCTAGAGTCTCAACATCCTTTTTGCATCGTGGCAACCAAAACTGAATTTGATGAATTTCAGTTTCGGTAGGGAAAATTTGTCCTTATCGGTTCTGTGGGCATGGCTTGGTGGGCATGGCAGGGGAAGGATACCGCAAAATCCCCATTCCCTCCCTACTCCTGGGGGAAGGATATTGCAAAATCTCCATTCCCACCCCACTCTGGGGCCAGCCAGAGATGGTATTTGCCGGTTCTCCGAACTACTCAAAATGTCCGCTACTGGTTCTCCAGAACCTGCTGAATTTCACCCCTGATCACAGACAATATTTGTGCATGGGAGCATCAAGAGAATAAAATGCTTCCTGAAGTTTCCGCTGACTCTCAACAGAATATTCTCTCTTGCATTCATTCATCAAAGCTTGCGTAGTCATCCAAGCCTGAAGGAGTTTTGGGTTGCAGCCATATTGCAAATGAACCCATACCTGTTATTATGTAGTGTGAGACATTTAAATAGCAAGCAGATTGCTGAGGATAACAGCTCTTCCATTTGTGCGGTAATAAAACACCTATTGATTTTAATGGTACCATTCAAACAGCACTTACTACTTGACATGAATAAGAATTGTACAATCTGGATACATTCCGTTTCCTGGAAATGTTGTACTTCATTGCCCTCTGATATGCTCCAATCTTTGTTTTAAATTCAGTTAGTTTTTTTTAAAAAAACAACAACAAATCCCCCAATTTCCTCAATTTTATCCACTCCATAAATTTTAACTGGTATGTCAGTATCGCCCCTATGAGAATAATTTATTTAGATTTACAAGGGCTAAGGTTCAAGACACACTGACACACTTAAGAGTTTTAGGAAATGATTTTGTTCCAAAGCCTTCAACTCTGTGGTTCTTTTGGGGAAATGAGACTACTGGCTGGTTTTGTTGTAGTAAGACACAAGTGTTTGAGATGAGGCTAATGTGCATTACTCTAACACAATGCCACAGGTTATGGAACTATGAAACACAAAGATATGCACTGCATAGACAATTTCAAGAAGAATTTTACACTTAAGGTGAATGTGCACATTTAAATCCTTTCCTATGTTGCACAATTATATATGAGCAAAAATTATTGTCATGCCTCCTGAGTCATGTGCTAATTTTACATGTGGTGCTGTTTATATAAATGGACCGCAATGTCGATTGATATAAATGACTGCAAAGACAACAAAACTTCACTTGATCATGTGGTTTAGTTCTTAGGAGTGCTAAATGCTTTGTGTAGTTTGGAATTAAAAGTGAATGCACCAAGTTGGAAACAAGAAAGAAGTTTGCCTCCCAGCCTTGTTGGAAACTACATATGTACCATGTTTCCTGGAAAATATGACCTAGCCCGAAAACAAGCCCTAGCCCGATATTCATGCCTGTGCCTAATATAAGGCCTACCCCATATTAAGTCCTAGTTAAGGTCCACCCACCATCTGGTTGTATGAGGTGGGATGAGGTGCAGGGATAAAAATCAAGTTAGGGTGGAGGTAGGGGGATGGAGCTGCCCCACGCACCCAGAACCCACTTACCTTAGGACCGCTGCATCCAGACCTCCCATACCCCAACACCTGTCGCTGCCTGACTTCTGTAGCCGCTTGTGGCCACTCGTGGGTGACCGCCACGTGGCATATCACGCCAGTGCCGACACACCATGGCAGGATGCCATGTGGCTTGTTGCGCTGGTGCCAACGCTTGCAGTAGAATGCCACAAGGCTCGTCACACCAGTGCCAATGCTTGTGGCAGAACGCCATGATGCTGGTCATGCCAGTGCCGACACTTGCGTGCGCACCACCACCATGCAACCTCCTGCCACGAGTGGCAGCACCGGCGTGATGAGCCACATGGCGTCCTGCTGCAAGCAGCTGCAGAAGCCGGACATTGGCACGACAGGTGTTGGGGAATGGGAGGCATGGCTGCGGTGGCCCTAAGACAAGCAGGTAAGACATCCCCAAAAAATAAGACCTGGTGCTTATTTTGGGGCTGAAAAGAAAATATGACCGGGTCTTATTTTTGTGGAAACATGGTAAGTAGAAATAAAGAAGGGAGCATTTGTTCATTGAATGTTTTCTTGTTCGTCTAGTCAACACTTGACTTAAAATTTGCAGACAGACATGGTACCAGTGGTGGGTTCCTACCAGTGCGGTCCACTCTATAGCACCGGTAGCGACTGGCTGGTGACATCACGGATGTTGTAACTGGTCATAAATGTGTATGTGTGCTCGTGTGTGTACATGTGTGCATGCATAAGGCCGTCAAAACTAAAAAAACAGGTCAAGTAGCTCTGAGGAGGTCAGTCATAAATTTGAACACTTGCTAAGCAACCGGCCATTAAGCGAGGACCACTTATATTTGGTTTGCCTTAAGGGTTCAGAGCTGTATGGAATCTGGTTTCTTTTAATCCTTTGGGGGATTGTAAAAGGTCCGGATGCAGGAATCCTTGTAGGGGGAACTAGGATTGTGACCACTTAGCCACACCCGCCCAGTCACATGACTATGAAGCCATGCCCGCCCAGTCACATGACCGTCAAGCCACGCCCACAAAACTAAGCAACGCCCTCAAAATTAAGTCACACCCACAAAATGAAGCCACGCCCACAGAGTGGTAGCAAAAAAATTAGGAACCCGCCCCTGCATGGTACTACTTGTAAACTTGAAGATAATTAAATTAGGAGCAGTTGATAATCAGAAATGCTGGATGTTCAGGTATTGTTAAGGAGCAGGACTTATGGATCTCATGGAAAGTGAAGTGGTTGTGCCTGGTCGTCCATGAAGAGGCAGCTAAAGATAGCACTGAAAGCAACCACTTTCAGGAGTCTTCTAAAAAAGCTATGGCTGCTTTAATGATCTCATGCTGCATTCACACTAACATGCACTGTGAAACACTGCCGTTGAATGCTTTTTAGATCCCTACAGTTGTTGAAGAAATTCTGAGGTTGGCCAGGACTGAGATCGCTTTGGACTGCTGAATTTGAAATTAAGTTGGTAACCAATTTCTATCTCGTTTTAGTTGTTCATTAGTTGTTCATTCTATGGACTACTGTAATGCTCTCTACATGGGGCTCCCCATGAAGAGCACCCGGAGGCTCCAGCTGGTCCAGAATCCAGCCGTGCGGGTGGTTTTGGGGGCTAATTGGCACTCCCATATAACACCCCTCCTGCGCGAGCTGCACTGGCTTCCGGTGGTCTACCGGGTGCGCTTCAAGGTGCTTGTTACTACCTTTAAAGCGCCTGCTGCCACAAACTGCCTCCCATCGACCAGTGCGCTCCCACAGAGAGGGCCTCCGCGGGGTGCCATCAGCCAAGCAGTGTAGGCTGGTGACACCCAGGGGGAGGGCCTTCTCTGTGGGAGCACCCACCCTCTGGAACCAGCTCCCTCCAGATTTAAGAACCATTCATGACCTGGCCACCTTCCGCCGTGCCCTCAAGACGTACTATTTTTATCAAGCCGGGCTGGCATGAAAAAGTTTTTGGGGTTTTTAAGATTTTACCAAATTTTACCAAATTTTAATTATATTGTCTTAAATCAGGGCCACATCTAATATTTTCTTTTAAATGTATATATATATTAATGTTTATATTGTATTTTTACTTGGCTGTTCACTGCCCTGAGTCCCCAGAGAAGGGCGGTATATAAATTTAACTATAAATAAATAAATAAATAAATAAATAAATAAATAAATAAATAAATAAATAAAAAGATATAATGCCTGCCTACATACATCATATATATTCTTTCTAAAGCATTTCCATATTTCATTACAAATATATCTCATTATATTAATTCTCCACGTTCATTATCTCCCAGAAATATTTGCCATTTATTTACTTAATCAAGTCTGCATTTCCCTACTCCCTGAGAGGTAGAAGGCATACCTTTTTAAATACATAAAGTTTTTGTTTTATGTACTCATTAAGGATTGAAGACTCTTATCTTTCCTTCTTTGTTGAAGAATAAATTGAAACAGTGCGTCCAAAAGAGCATCAATGTTTCCCCTTATAAAAATGTCAGGGGAGGAACATTTCCCAAAAGATTTACCTGGCTTTTAAAAAAGGTGTTAAAGGGAAGATATTTCATTTGGTTTTGTTTTCAAAAGAAATTTGACCCTGGTTTTTAAAGAGCTCTGTAATTCTCCCTGACTGAAGATTATCAACTAGAAAAACATCTCGAGGTAACTTTCTAGCAGGTACACCACTGCAAAAAAAAAATAAAAATAAAGAGTGAATAGAGAATAATGCTTTTTAGGACTGGATAAATAAACCAAATCACAACCATGTGTTATCATGCAAACTGAAGCATACATTCAGATCTTACATCAAGGATATAGATTAAGTTTGTGTGATACAAGTCTAACAAGGTGAAACTGAAGCTAAGACTCAGGGATTCAGGTGTTTTCAGGATGAAAATTATTAAAATTTTGGGATGATAAATTTGATAATAAGATTATCAAAATTATCTTCATAAATGAGATAATAACAGCGTGTTGACAAGGAAGGCAGACAGGCAAAAATCTGAAGCTAACCCAGCGGTGGGTTGCTCCCGGTTCGGACCGGTTCTTAGAACTGGTAGCGCCGGCAGTGGGAGGCTCTGCCCACCCACCCTGGATGCTCCGCCCACCTGCCCGGGACACTTCTGTGCATGTGCAGAAGCTTCTGCGCATGTGCATGTGCAGAAGTGTTGCATGCACACTTGTGCGTATGCAAGCGCACACGCAAGCGCAAGCGCGAACCAGTAGCAAAATTAGTTACAACCCACCACTGAGCTAACCCCCAGATTGCAAGAACACAAGTGAGTG
This sequence comes from Diadophis punctatus similis, assembly GCA_023053685.1. Classification (NCBI taxonomy): domain Eukaryota; kingdom Metazoa; phylum Chordata; class Lepidosauria; order Squamata; family Dipsadidae; genus Diadophis; species Diadophis punctatus. Next base: position 14,395,610 of record JALIGW010000017.1, read on the forward strand.
GTCAGACGAGGAGACACGAACTCACACTACAATGAACAAGGACATACATTCAATTTTGCAACTGCTAAGATTGTTGGACGAGCAGGCACAAAAATAGCCAGGGAAGTGATTGAAGCCTGGGAAACAGGCCCCTCATCAGTCAACAGGAGTTCTGATTTATTACCACCCAAGTACTTAATAGGTGAGGGCTTGGCAGCACAAGGAAACAACAGCCAACGACTTAATAGCCGACCATCAACACCCCAATCAACAACTAAAAAGTCACACACAACCAGGTAACACATAAATCCTATGCATAAAGGTAAAGGTAAAGATTCCCCCGCACATGCGTGCTAGTCGTTTCCGGCTCTAGGGGACGGTGCTCATCCCCGTTTCTAAGTCAAAGAGCCAGCGCTGTCCGAAGACGTTCTCCGTGGTCATGTGGTCAGCATGAATCAACGCCGAAGGCTCACGGAACGCTGTTACCTTCCCACCAAAGGTGGTCCCTATTTTTCGGCTTGCATTCTTTATGTGCTTTCAAACTGCTAGGTTGGCAGAAGCTGGGACAAGTAATGGGAGCTCACCCCGTTATGCGGCGCTAGGGATTCGAACCGCTGAACTGCCGACCTTTCTGATCGACAAGCTCAGCGTCTTAGCCACTGAGCCACCGAGTCTATACTATGCATAGAATAGCCCAAAGCACACACAGTGCTAGAGAGAAGTTCCTGGAGGATGAGCTCCAGCATGAGTCCAAAAGGTCAGAAGACTAAACCTCTGGGTGTGGTGACTGACTCAGATGGGATCCTAATGAAAATGCACTCACTTGCCTTGGACTTTCATTTCTCTGAGAAGCTTCTTACATGTTATGGAGAAAAATGCAAAGGGGACTTTATGACTTAGCCATATACAGGTTATTCTCCTTTTAGCGCTGAGCACATTGGTGATCCTGGAAGTATTTTTCAATTATATTGAAGAAATGCAAGGAGTAAAAAAAAACCCAAAGAAATGATCATATGCATAAAGAAAGTCTACTGTCAAAATGAGGAATTGGATCAATTGCAAATTACCTTCCTTTAACTGTCTTGGTTACATTATACATTTTAATGCAGCATTTAGGAAACTTAAAACAATGTTGATGCATGTATTCTGTCACTTCTAAAAATGCACCATATTATACACCATAATTAGCAGTGCCTAGGGAATTAAGTAGAGCCATTATTCCATGCATTTTTAGCAACCATTTAACAGATTTTATTTTTCCTTTCAGAAAATGTTCTTTAACTCCTGAGCGTTATTTAAAAGTAGAAAGACCACACCATTGTATTCAGCTTTTATTTTTAGTTTCTTTTTTCTTTTTACTCACAGAACTCGTGTGAAATTTTAAGAGAAGAAAGTTGGAGGAAAGCAAAGTCATGAGATTCAGTGACTATGTGCAACAGAGACAACTTCTTTTAAAAACTATGGCCTAATTGCTAAAAATTATGTGTATCTATATTGATTTCCTGGGGAATCAATTTCCTGGGGAGGAAAGCTATGGCAAATCTAAAAAGCAGAGACATCACCCTGCCATCAAAAGTGTGTATAGTCAAGGCTATGGTTTTCCTGGTTGCAATGTATGGCTGTGAAAGTTGGACCATAAGAAAGGCCGAGTGCCAAAGAATTGAGGCCTTTGAACTATGGTGCTGGAGAAGACTCCTGCGAGTCCCTTGGACTGCAAGGCGAACAAACCGGTCAGTCCTAGAGGAGATCAACCCTGACTGCTCTTTAGAAGGCCAGATCCTGAAGATGAAACTCAAATACTTTGGCCAGCTAATGAGAAGGAAGGAGTCATTGGAGAAGAGCCTAATGCTGGGAACGATTGAGGGCAAAAGAAGAAGGGGACGGCAGAGAATTAGGTGGCTGGATGGAGTCACTGAAGCAGTCGGCCTGAGCTTAAATGGACTCCAGAGGATGGCAGAGGACAGGAAGGCCTGGAGAAACATTGTCCATGGGGTCGCAATGGGTCAGACACGATTTTGCAACTAACAACAACAATATTGATACACTACAATATGGAACAGAACTTCTAATTGATAAAGACAAGCCCCAAATTACTCAATTATTCAGAATAAACAACCGGAATGAGGCAGTTGTTAGCTCTGCATCTTATAACAAAGGATTCAAATAATTCTGTTGGAGAATGTTGGAAAACAATGTTGGACTAGCCTGATCTCACAATTAAATTCATGAAATAGTTTTTGCAAACTTTGTGAAGAAACTTCAGCAACTCTATAAAGACTATTTCTTGTTCTTATTATCATATCATGTCTCTCCATTTAGATTCAGCAATAATTTCAAGCAGGGGTGGGTTCCTAATTTTTTTACTACCACTCTGTGGGTGTGGTTTATTTTGTGGGTGTGGCTTGCCAGCCATGTGACCGGGTGGGCGTGGGCCTTGGGAGCTTGGCAGTGGCCGGAGAAGTGAGGGGGCATTGCCCACCCGCAATGCAGCCCCCCGCAGTGGGAGCAGCAAGACCGCGGCAGTGGTTCTCCTAGGAGGCTCAGTCCGGCCTGAATGCTTCTCCCCATTCGATGATCCTAGGCTCCTGCCGCCCGTTCCCCCTCCCCTCAGCAGCTCAAGAAGCCTCGAACGTGCAAAAATGCCTGGGATTATCACCGTGCATTCGTGGCTTCTCAGACTGCTGAAGGGAGGGGAATGGAGATAGCTCCTGCTGCCCGTTCTTTCAGCGTCTCACGCGCTCCCTCAGCCATCCTCCCCTGCTTGGACTCACTGTGGGATAGGAAGGCAGCGCATGTGCAGTGCCGGAACCTTGGCTTCTGGGCATGCGCAGAAGAAAATTTTAAAAAAAATTAAATTTTTTTTTAAAAAATGGCGGCGCCCAGGCACCGGCAACCGACCGCACCGGTACTGTGACGTCACCAGCGGGCCGCTACCGGTGCTATAGAGTGGACCGCACTGGTAGGAACCCACCACTGATTTCAAGTTATTTACAGGAAGGTAAAAAAACTTTCCTTGACATCTCAAGCCAAGAATACATGACAAGAACAGAATCTAATACCAGAAAATACCAGCTATAGGAATCCCAATCTTCAAGAAAGACCTAATCCTTTTGGGCTGACACAGTTTGTTATGTATTGAATATATATAGTTGTGTTAAACCCTGCTAAAGTGAAACTCACCTTTAGATGACCCTAACTGTTAACTTCAACTGTTTTGGAGGGACACTTTGAACATTCATATTTGGGCAGGTTTTTCCAAGTATTATGATTGGTTAAGGCCCTGTGGGCCCAGAGTCTAAATTACAGGCATTGCCTGCTATTCCTCAGTTACAGTTTTAGTCAATAAATGTTGTTGCATCTATGCTGGTCTGCTTCTTGCCTACTGAACCCCACTACACAATGCAGTTCTTCTCTACATCTCAACTTTTTAAGACAAGAAACATACCTAGAGAAGTATTTTTCAGTTACCGTATTTTTCGGAGTATAAGACGCACCTTTTTCCTCCCTAAAAGTGGCTGAAAATTTGGGTGCGTCTTATACTCTGAATGTAACTTTTTCAAAGTTTTTTTCCCAGCCCTAACTAGATGCTAACAGATCTTCCCAGCTCTTACCTTGCAGGCTTTTTCATTGTTACTCTCTCCAAAGAATGTTTTTCCAGCCCTAAGTCTTTGCAGAATTTTTTTTCATTGCTCTACTTGCTCCGAATAAGTTTTTTTCTAGCCCTAACCAGGTGCTAACTATCTTCCCAGCTCTTACCGGCTTGCAGGCTCTTTCATTGTTACTCTCTCAGAAGAAGGTTTTTTTAAGTCCTAACCAGGGGATAAAATAATGTGCTGAAGCTGACCAGACTAAGGATGCTAGCCAAATGAATACCTGGTAGGCAGATTGTTTTCCCCTATTTTCCTCCCCCAAAACTAAGGTGTGTCTTATACTCCGGTGCATCTTATACTCCGAAAAATACGGTACTTAACTAACCTACCCACATACACAGTGTGGGCAAAGAGAAGGAGTGTGGCACCACGATTCCAACTGTGTCTTGTTTGATATGTCAATAAACATATTACAATTTTCAGAGGAACAGAGTTACAAAGCTGGCAAATGACCACAATGCAGTTTTTTTTAAAGTATCTTTTAGTATGTGTTCACAAAGGTCCCTACAGATCTTTCTTTTCTGTCAGCAGGAGAGCCAGGGGTTGGGCTGTAAGACAAGGTCCACAAATACTCAAATTCAGATCCATGGGATCTATGGAAGCTAAGCGGTTTTTCGGACAAATCCAGCCTATCACCCAGGCTGCTTATTCTGAGGATAAAATTTGAGGAAGGGACATTATTTTGAGTTCCCAGAGATAAGAAGTACTACAAATCATAAACATGAGAAGATTGTAGAGAGAAAAAAAGCAAAACTACAAGATAACTTCCTGTCAACTCACATAGCCTTTTTAATAAATTACTTGAATAGAGCTGATCTTTGGCTCAACCCAAACTGTCTGCCAGTCAAAAGATTGATGTCAAGCCAGTAAAATGCATGGAATATTTCACATAAATATTAAGAAACTTCCCCTGAATGACTAAGAACCACAGAGTGTTGAGTGTTAGAGTAAATAGAAAGGCAAGGTACAAATTCAATAATAAATAAAACTAAACGTTTGATCCGTTTCAGTAAAACAGAAATGGCCACTATTTTTCTTCATCTGAAAAAGGGAATCTGGGAATCATTAAGATCTATACCAGTGTTTCCCAACCTTGGCAACTTGAAGATGTCTGGACTTCAACTCCCAGAATTCCCCAGCCAGCATTCGCTGGCTGGGGAATTCTGGGAGTTGAAGTCCAGACATCTTCAAGTTGCCAAGGTTGGGAAACACTGATCTATATGTTTGTTCCTAAAGTACAATTTCAAGAATTTTTACTCTTCCTTCTTCTTTGGCACATTTGACCACTGTGAAGGCTTCACCAAATACTGTACATCATGTATCATACAATGTGCTACATTATCTACCCCTATGGACAGGGCACTGTCCAAGCTGACCTACAGGGAGAAGTATAGGTTATGAGAAAATTTCGTATCGTTTTCTTTTTGCAGTGATTCAGTATTTGCCACAATGTCTAGCTGCAGTCTCAGCATATCATCCTGGAAGTCCTATGATATTTTTGCAACAGTTCCTCAGTCTTCTGCACATCATCTTCCGAGTCCAAAGATTTCTCACCACTTTCTATTCCTTTGTCCATATTACCCCTATGTTGGTCATCTTTCTCGGGTCCATTACAAGCAAGCAAAGTGGAAGGAGGAAAGGAGAGGAGAGGACGGGAGGGGATGGGATGAGAGGCGAGAGGAGAGGAGAGGAGAGGGATTAATCACTGAGACAAGGTTGAAGGTCATCTCAACTATTTCCCAGGCCAAAAAACATTTTGGGGAATTCAAGAGAGAGGTACAGTCAATGATCTTTATAGCAAAGTCTCAAATAGAGTTTGATAAACAAAAAATAAAAGCTGCAGTGCCCAAAGCATCCAGACATGATGATGTGCATAAGATATGGGGCTATTATTACTGGAGGAAGTAGGGCCAGGTTCCTGTGGGTTTTTTTAACCTCTCCTAAACTGTTCTGTATATACCTCTCTCTCTCTCTCTCTCTCTCTCTCTCTCTCTCTCTCTCTCTCTCTCTCTCTCTCTCTCTCTCTCTCTCTCTCTCTCTCTCTCTCTCTCTCTTTCTCTCTCTCTCTCTCTCTCTCTCTCTCTCTCTCTCTGCAATTGTTTGGGGACACATTCTTTTTGGCTACCAAATTGTCTACCTATTGACATATATTTCCTAGAATGTTTTCTGGGGCTTCAGCAGCAGCAACAACACCTGGCTTACCTTATCTTGACCAGGAAGCCAGTACTTAGATTGCAAACCAACAGAAAATCACCCTTTGAAAATCTTTGAAAATATTTGGAAGCTTTTAATAAGATGCTTTTAATAAGATCTTGCGAGTCCCTTGGACTGCAAGGTGATCAAACTGGTCAGTCCTAGAGGAGATCAACCCTGACTGCTCTTTAGAAGGCCAAATCCTGAAGATGAAACTCAAGTACTTTGGCCACCTAATGAGAAGGAAGGACTCACTGGAGAAGAGCCTAATGCTGGGAAAGATTGAGGGCAAAAGAAGAATGGTACGGCAGAGAATGAGGTGGATGGATGGATGGAGTCACTGAAGCAGTAGGCATGAGCTTAAATGGATTCCAGAAGATGGTAGAGAACAGGAAGGCCTGGAGGAACATTGTCCATGGGGTCGCGATGGGTCGGACACGACTTCGCGACTAACAACAACAATAAGATGCAATATAGTTCTATTGATAATATTCCATAACTAGAAGAATAGGATACAGTCCATATTTTTGAATGTTATTATGATACATCTCAAAGCAAGGACATTACCCATGCAGGAATTTATTCTACAATGTTATTTGATTTTTTTTCCCCAAAAACTTTTTTTTTCATTTTGTTGCAAAACAAAAGTAAGTAGAGGTATGTCTGGAGAATAGAATTTTATCAATCACCTTGCACCAAGAAATAATCCGTATTTATTCTGGCTTTAGCTTTATCATATAACTGTCCACATGTGTACATGATATTCCATATTTTGATCCAATAGTCTTATTGTTTCTCCTGAGTCTGGCTTCCCCAACATTTTATATGCCTCTAGTAATGCATATATATATAAATGCAGGTCCCCTTCTGGGGGAAAAAAGATCAAAATGATTTTTTTTTTGAAGATAAGTTACTTCTGCTGAATAATTCATCTACAGGTACAGAG
>JALIGW010000017.1:14407377-14424877 GCA_023053685.1 Diadophis punctatus similis
CCAGGAAAACACCATTTTCTAAAGCAAGGCTGTTCTGAAAGGAAAACAAACCATCTGGTCAATATAGAGATCGTGTTGGCAAACAGCCTCAAGGAAGAGGCAGGAATCTTTTAGACTCACACCCCATAAGTGTGACAGCACTCATTCTGTATAATTTGCATTGCTTCCCTTTTTCTTTCTCTCCATACCGAAGAAACAACATGGTTTTTTTCTGACATAAATCCTGCCCTTTCTTATGCATTTGTGGATGATGTTGCAATGTAAGTACGAAAGAGTAGACCTTGTGTCATGACATCGTCTAGCCCAGGGGTCCCCAAGCTTGGCAACTTTAAGACTTGTGGACTTCAACAAGTCTTAAAGTTGCCACGTTTGGGGACCCCTGGTCTAACCCATTTCATTTTTTTTAATCACATCCTGAATATGAATGAAACTCTAAGCCTTGGTCTTGTACTCTGTTGGACAAAAGACTCTTTCTTGGGAATGGTTCTCTTTTCTTGAATTGTCCGTCATTGTTTGTTACCTCTGGACAGTTTTTTTATCTTTATTGAGCATTGTACACAAGGAATTTTCCTCTCATTTTGAAGCTTTCCAAAGAAGCCATTTTAGTGATTCTTGCAGGCATATTTGATATTTTAGCTAAAGGGATCATCCAAATGCCATTTTCAGCCCATGTTTCAAAATTGATACTCTTAGGTCAGCATATGATTGTGACTGATTTTATGACATTTTTATGGTGGTCATTAAATGAACATGATGGACGTAAAACAGTCCTTAAGGGAACCCATAGTTCACAATGGACATTAGAAGCAAACACCAGTTACTGGCCAAAAAGTATTTTCTACACTGGCCAAAAAGTATTTCCCACATTCAGTGTCAGGGTTCCAAGTAATACATCCATTGCAAACAGAACTCCAAGGCAGGCTGATTCCTCAAAGAACAGTTTTATTTGGAGACATCATCTTGGTACATACTGGTGGAAAGCCAACTGTGAGAGTCCCCACGCTCATTAAAAGGTGAAAGTTTCCCTTTTTCCCAAACAATAAGTCACATTGCCCAATCTGGGTGCTGGCTGATTGCCTGGTTACTTCTCTCCTCCTCCTCTGGCCAGCCAGCAGTTGGAATGTCCTTGACTCATGAGAGAACTATTTTGTTTTGGCTACAAAACCCCATCTATCGCTACCTCACCTCAACTCCAGACTGTGTCAAGCCTGAAGCCATGTGAAAAGAAATCCCAATAGAAAAAAAAATCCAGAAAAGAAAATGGCCACAGCCAGGTCAGCTTCAGGGTTGACAGGCTGCCCCCCTCAGTTAAAGAAACCCTCCTCCAAAAGAGAGACAGAGCACAGTGAGGTTAGTTGAGCACTCCCCCAACCTCCTCTCCTTCCCACAAGAAATCCTGATAGAAAAAAAACTACAGAAAAGAAAACGGCCATTGCCAGGTCAGGGTTGACATTCAGGATGGAACTCAGTCTTGTCAAGTATTTATTTATTTACTAAGAAAATGTATATGGCTGTACAACTAATTCACAGTGACTCCGGGCAGCTTACAAAAATAAAGTCCCGATACAACAGCCAATAAACCCTCATCCCCTGGGGACAACAATTAGCCCAACCACTTGATGGGCTCCATATCACCCTGGGGTCCCCAGACCCATTGGCAGAACTATGTCTTCAAGGACTTGCAGAAGAGTGTCAAAGTGGGGCTAATCTTATCTCTGCAGAGATGATATTCCACAGACAAGGAGCCACTATGGAGAAGGGCTTTCTTCTTGGTCCCAATAGATGGACCTCCTTAGGAGAGAGACACAGAACGTTCCCTGTCTCCTCACTCTGGTGGGTTGGGTAAGATGACTGGGAAAAGATGGTCATACAAATGAATAGTGGAGGAGGAGGAGGAGGAGGAAGATGGATGGATGGATGGGCAGCCGATTCTCGAAGTTCAATGTGGCGGAATCAGGCTAAAATAGGTTTTAGGCCTTCCCTGCATTTATCTTGCTGCTAGCATTCAGAACACCAGAACCAACTTTTAAAATTTGGGCAGGTGAAGTGAGTAAGCTGGTGTTTTATTATTTGGAGCATGACTGACTTTCAGGGAAGAGAAAAGACAAAAATTTGAAGATCCTAACCCAGTTATTTATCCTGCTCAGCCATGAAGATTAACAGAAGCTATGGTCCCGCACTGTTTCTCCAGCTCTCCTATCATATTTTATAACTGCGAATGAGGGGAAAAGAATATTTGCTTGCTTGATCTTGAAGAAAAATGTCCTGCCCCCGTCGGAGTCTGAATCTGAGACGGAAGATGAACAACTGACAGAGAGTGGGAGAGCGGCTCCGTTGGCTGTAGAGGAATCTGGAGAAGGGCAAAGTCAGGCTGGGCAGAGCTGGGGAGAGGTAGAACAAGGGAGAGGGGGTTCAGATTAAGACCAAGGCCCACCCCCTCCTCATCCTAGGGCACACAGGGAAGAAAGCAGAAGAGAGCAACGTGGGTTGTGTGGCTTACAAGGAAGAAAAGGGCCCCAATTCCCTTCACAAGGCACACCTGGGGATGGAGTTTAAAGGAGAGGCAGTTGGGAGGAGCGTTTGTCAGGAACAAACACTGAATTCACCTAGTGCTGAGAATTGTGGCCTGAATTCCTGGCATTCCTACTGACTGTTTGAATTCTTGTCGTGCTTCGGTGTGCTTAGCTTGACTTGCTGGAATTATTGCCGTGAATTCTTCACTTCTGGTACTCATTATCTTGCCCTGCTGGAGTGATTGATTGCAGTCATTCTGCTTACAGCATTTGGACTGGAGTATCTGCAGTCAGAAGCTGCAGGTTTGTGGGAGAGCTTTTCTCCAGGCCGGAGAGTAAATGGGACATTGGGGGCAAAGTTGGTGCCAATAAAGGGACTCATGCCTGTTCTCTGGCTGTGTTGCCTTCGTGCCACGCCCTGGGTCATCACAAAAAAATACAAGGCAAATATAATCTCGGACCTGACTAAGAGTTCTCTTGAAAGCAATTGGACAAGGGAAGTCACATGTTTAAGACCCAGTGATTTGTTTGAAATTTATTGTAGCTAAATCCAATCTAATGCAAATAAGCATTAATTGATTTTCTTTAATAACATCTTCAAAGAACGGTCTGATGGAGGATCAGCCAGTATTGAAAAGAATCAGGCAAATGATTTGCTGAGCTTAAATTTTCTCATTTTTGGTGGAGCCCAGCAGATGTAATTAGCTAATTTGATCATCGAGGCATTTACTCGGTAGATTGTCGATGATGAAGGAGGGAGGGAAGGAAAGGAAAGCAGTTAGAAATAGCCATAAGAAATAATAGCAAAGAAAGTTTGAAAAGAACAATATGTCAACTCCTGTTATTGACATTTTAAATAAGCCTAAATACCAACCATTTTCTCATTCTCCTGTGATTAAATCTCAAGACAATCTGCAATCATGGCCTACTAAGTAACATTAAGAAAATGCAATTAAGCAAGCTTTCCCTTCTAAGGTTTTCATCTGCTAAAGCTAAGCCATGAATCCATTTCTTCCCTCTCCCTCTAGCAAATAAAACAATTGTTGGAGTTGGCCATTACAGTACTTCTGTTTTTAAAGGCCCTTTGTAGAAATATGTAAAATTAAGTATCACTGGAATTACCTTATGCATTCAAGGGCATAACTACAATTCTTAGCACCAATTTGATCATTCAGAGTGTTTTTCAACAGAAATCTCTATTATGGATTTCTAGCAAATCACAATTCTATATATTTATCATTGTATTTCATTATGTTTGCACATAGGAAAGCACAGATCCACTAAACACATGAACTCCAGATCTGTCAAATTTTCTTATTTGAGTACTCCAGTTGCTGCTTTTTAAATCACCAGTAAGTCTGAATGAACCATGTTTTGGGGCCCTGAGCCATGGACCCAGCTGCATGTTGGTGCAAGGAAGCAAAGGGGGTTAAAGAGGTGACAGGTTCAGTCCAGAGCATGTGAACATTCATCAGAATTCATCGGAAGTTGGCTGAGAGATACTCATTTGTAAGAAATGTAGGTGGTCAGTAGCATGTATGGGAGAGGCATTTCTAGCTCATCTGAAGACTGAAGATATTTGCTCCTTAAAAACTAGGCACCCTCTAGGTCAGAGGTGTCAAACTTGCGTTGTCATGGCATCGTCACATGACATATCGGGACTTTTCCCCCTTTGCTAAACCGGGCAGGGGCAGGGGCAGCACATGACGCATTCAGTCCATGGCCTGCGAGTTTGACAGCCCTGCTCTAGGTCAACTGGATGAAGACTGCAAACCTCATTTTCTTGGGAGAAATGATGAAGTCAACGTTAGATGACACCATCCTGATCCTATCTCTGCTGCCTCTTGTCTCCCACCCACTTTCTGGAATGGGCTCCCTCTTTCCTGGCAAAATGCCACTTCACTATAGTCAATCACTACCTCTTCCCCCTTCTCAGGGACCATCCCATCCCATCCCATGGGAGTTGGGCGGCCTATAAGAACCATTAATAAAATAAATAAATAAATAAAGGGAGGGGAATATAGATTAGCCCTCCCGATGTCTGCTTATCATTTGTGTTTTAACTATACCATCTTCCACCAACATCCAAACAACATCCAGTTTTGGTAACCACACTACAAAAAAGATATTGAAACCCTAGAGAAAGTGCAGAAGAGAGCAACCAGGATGATAAAGGGTCTGGAAAATAAAACATACAAAGAGCGGTTGCAGGAACTGAGCTTGGCCAGTCTGGCGAAGAGAAGGACCAGGGGTGACATGATAGCAGTGTTCCAATACTTGAGGGGATGCCACAGAGAGGAGGGGGTCAGGCACCTTCTATGGCACCAGAAAGCCAAACAAGGAATAACGGATGGAAGCTGACCAAGGAGAGATTCAACCTGGAAGTGAGGAGAAACTTTCTGACTGTGAGAGCGATCAACCAGTGGAACAGCTTGCCAGCGGAGGTTGTGAGAGCCCCAACACTTGCGACCTTCAAGGGGAGACTGGACTGCCATCTGTCTCAAATGGTGTAGGAACTCCTGCTTGAGCAGGGGGTTGGACTAGATGACCTACAAGGTCCCTTCCAACTCTAATAATAAATCTAAATCTAAAACCTAAGCATTTAATAAACAAGCTCCTTGCACACTAATCAGCTGCTTTAAATAGCCCAAATGCTGTGACAGCCATCTCCCAGCTGAACCCAGTGCGATTAAAATGGCTTGTCTTTCTTGATACCCTGAGCATGGTAAGCAAAAGACACGTCGCATCTACAAGCGCCTAACAACCAGCTGTTAAAATAAAAGCTCAGAACCTCTTTCTCTGTGTTAGCAGAATTAATTGAACAAGCCAACTGCAGCAGTCCTAAGAAATGACACAATTGCTTCTTTTGAACAGACAAAAGTTAAAAGACTTGTTACTAAAGGGCAGTGAGTCCCATTCGGTGGTTAATTAGCACTTCTAGTGAACTGCGCCATTAAGCACTGTAAACATAATTCCCAACCTGATCACTTTGTGACATACCTATCCCTGGGAAGTCAATTACAATGAATAGTAATATTGATTGCCCCATGTTAATTAAAACTGATAATCATTCCTGAAATTTAAAGGGTGATTCACTAACCGTTTATGTCAGATTTAATAGGAGTACGCTACACTATTATTATCACTTTAAGCAGTATGACTTTCCAGCAAATGAGTGCGCAAACAAGAAGTCTAGGAGTGGAGTTTGACCGGGGACTTTAAGAGGAAGACATACTCCATATTTTCCATTCAGTTCACAGCATATAGTTGGTTGAAGATGAGAGCTCAAGAAGGGAACAGGGAGAAAGTATCCCTGGAAGTGTCAAAAGAAAATAGAAATGACAACACTGACCTCATTTGTGATATACTTGCATTCCTGCCTACAAGATAAATAAACAAAATGAAATGTCTATGCATTTCCAAAAAGGCCAGCTCTGAAATGCTGCTTGAAGGAACCATGAGAGGATTAGAAGAGGACCAATTAAATAAGAGAAAATGACGGCAGGAAAAAATAAATAAAAAGACCATGAAATGTGCTTCTTCCAGAATCGTGGATCAGGCCTGGGTCACAACAAGACTTATCAAGTCTACTGTAAACATTTATTGATTGATTTATTTGTATAGCCACCAATCTCAAACAAGTGGTTCTGGGTAGCAAACAATCATAAAATCAAGTCAATTTAAAACACCATATTTTAAAATAGATACTGGGAAACGGGGTCCCTCACACACTCAGGACCCTTGGCTGAGACACATAAGCAGATCCAAATATCCAAATATCAAGAGGGAGGATGTTCCAGAGGGCAGGGTCTACCGGAGAGAAAGTGCATCTCCTGGTCCTCACCAGTTAACATTCTTTGGCTAACAGCTGTAAAGGTAACAATCAACCTTGAATTGTACCCAGAAACATATTAGCAACCAATGAAGCCCATAAAGCAGTGATGTTGCATGGGCTGAATAACTGAAAATATCCCCTTCTCTTAGCAATAGCACTTAGACTTATATACCGCTTCATAGTGCTTTACAGCCCTCTCTAAGCGGTTTACAGAGTTCAGCCTATTGCCCCCAACAATCTGGGTCCTCATTTTACCGACCTCGGAAGGATGGAAGGCTGAATCAACCTTGAGCCTGGTGAGATTTGAACAGCTGAACTAGCAGTTAGCTGGAGTAGCCTGCAGTAGCTGCATTTAACCACTGCGCCACCTTGGCTCTTCCATGGGGAGACAAATTATATTGCTAAGATCAGCTACCAGAGGATTACTAGAGTCTTTGAAGATGCAAGGAAGCCTGGGCATCTCAGATGTTCTCATCTGTCCTTCAGTTCATGGAAGGACACTAGGAAAGGGGAATATTCTAGGACAGAGATGGTTAACCTTTTCAGCACAGAGTGCCAAAACTGGAGCGTGTGACCAGCGGTGGGTTGCTCCCGGTTCTTAGAACCAGTAGCGGCAGGATCCGCCCACCCGCCCAGGATGCTTCTGTGCATGCGCAGAAGTGTTGTGCATGCATGAGCATGCACGAGAACTGGTAGCAAACTAATTCAGAACCCACTACTGGCGTGCACGCACCAGAGCACCAGAACCCGGAAGAGAGCAGCTGGCCGGTGCGCATGTGTGCGGTGGCCAGCTGTTCTTCTGGGTTCCATCACGTGCATGTGCACCGGCCAGCTGGTTTTCATGCATGTGCACGCCGGAAGCCGGAAGAGAGCAGCTGGCCACGGCGCATGTGCGCCAGACCAGCTGGCTGGTGCGCATGCATGTGACGGAACCCGGAAGAGCAGCTAGCGACAGCACGCGTGCCCACAGACAGAAGCATGCCACTTCTGGCACACGCGTCATAGGTTCACCATCACGATTCTAGGAGACTGACTGTTTACTGTTAGTATTGCACATTAAATCATTCACACGCATACACACCCTTTATAAAAACAGAAATAATATTAGCTCATATGTTCTTCATCAGCTACACACCAATGTTCATAGCAGAGGAAACAAAATAAAACAAAACAAGCTTGAATTCTTTGTAGAGAAAGGCAAGTATAACTTAATAGAAATAACTGAGACCTGGTGAGATGATTCATTTGAGCGGCATACAGGAGCACAACCAATGCAATGGGAGGAGCTGGGCTGTATGTTAGTCAGGAAAGCTGAACCTCAGATTGAGCCGAGATTGGCAAGGATGCCAAGAACGACTGAAGGACTCCTTTAGAAGCGTTGCAAACGAAAGGGGAAAAATGTGTGCACAAGCTACTCAGGCAGAATGGAAAATGCTCATAGGTGACACATGCAAGACAGATTTGCTGAATTCCTATTTTTGCTACTCTCTTCTCCAACAAGAAGATCTGTTTTCTACGAGCTGTGAAGAGCAGGATGGAGGGCCGCAACTGATGCTTTAGACTGGCAGAAGCATAATCAAGGAATCTGCATATGCTGAAACCTCCAAAGCAAATGTGTAAAATATGATCCTGTAGTAGATTAATCATTCTTCCCTCGAATCAAAGAAGAAGGCTTCCTTTCCAAATATGAAATCAAGCCTCCTGTTGTCAGCCTTAATCACAGATCATTTTAACTGGGAGATGCATGGCGCTCTTTAAATATCACGTGTTGTTGAGAGAGTTGGGGAGATAATGCTTTGAAGTTTTTCAATAGCCTGTTTCCTCCAAAACAAGGCAGCCATATCCTCCCATTCGTTTCAATCCATTATTTCAGATTCATCAAGGGATAAAGGAGTTGTGTTGGTTTCATTTGAGAGCAACCGTTGCCACTGACAAGCAGTTTCTAATTGACAGAACCCTTTGAAAAGGCGGATAAAAGGCAAAGTACAGTGGAATAGGTGTGCGTGAGAGATCTCTACGTTAAAAGTAAGATGGGGAAAGTATATAAAGAGTTTATCACACACACACACACACACACACACACACACACACAGAGAGAGAGAGAGAGAGAGAGAGAGAGAGAGAGAGAGAGAGAGAGAGAGAGAGAGAGAGAGAGAGAGAGAGAGAGAGAGAGCACACTCATAACTCTCTCTCTCTCTCCCACCCTCCCTCCCTCCACTGTACACATTCATAATCAGAAATTGTGTTTCAATGATACAAAGGAACATTTACTTTCACTTTACTTTACTCTACTTAGCAACTGTTTGACACTATGAAGGAACTCCCCCCCCCCCAACAAAGTACTTACAACCTGGTTCTGGAGTGGCACACACCCTCCCACAGTCACATGGCCACATTTTGCTTTACAGCTGGTTGCATTCCATGAGTATATGATGCAATTTACAACTTTTTTTTTTGCCTTTTGGGCCAATTTCCTCCACAAACGTCCACGGGGATGCATTGACTTACTTTACAACCCCTCAAAGAAAGTTGTAAAATCGTGTTGGTCACGTGGGTGCCTCAACCTATGACTGTTTTGACTTATGGTCAAGATTCCAGGCTCCATTCGGGTTGTAAGTATAGAACTACCTTTAGTCAGCTTACTAAGCAATCTAAAAAAAATATGTACTGTTCTACTAAACAAAGCCTCTGCATTGATATGTGCAAAATCTGTTTTGCGCAATCTGCTCATTTTGGGGCACTCACTAGCAACCTCTCTCCTATCTTGAATTCAGCATAGTAGAGGCATACTGGCCATGCCTCTGCTATGACCATGACCATGGGTTTTTTTTTTGGTTTCTCACCTTTTCAGGTCTACTTTAGACCTGGAGATCAAAGAAGGGGAACACCTATTTAATTGGGTTAAATTGAATCCTCATGGCCAGCAAGAAGTGAGCATGATGTCAATCAGAATACACCTTTGGATCCAGAGTCTTGATCTGAACTCCTGCAAGACCTGAGACCCAGGAGGACCTTCACTGAGGTCAAACTATAAAGCGTAAATAGATGCAGGATTAAGGATAGGGGTGTTTGCTGCTCACACCAAGCTGGCGGGAGTAGCAAACACCCCAGAGGACAGACTCAAAATCCAGAGGGACCTCGACAGACTCGAACACTGGGCCCAAACTAATAAAATGAAATTTAACATGGAGAAAAGCAAAATTCTGCACCTAGGTAAGAAGAATCAAAAATACACATACAAACTGGGAGAAACCACACTCAATAGCAGCGATTGCGAGAGGGATCTCGGAGTTCTGGTAGACAGCCAACTAAATATGAGCCAGCAGTGTGCAGCCGCCGCCAAAAAGGCCAACGCAGTCCTGAGCTGCATAAATAGAGGGATACAATCAAGGATCAGAGAGGTATTAGTACCACTCTATAAAGCCTTGGTCAGACCACACCTAGAGTACTACATCCAGTTTTGGTCACCACACTACAAAAAAGATATTGAAACCCTAGAGAAAGTGCAGAAGAGAGCAACCAGGATGATAAAGGGTCTGGAAAATAAAACATACAAAGAGCGGTTGCAGGAACTGAGCTTGGCCAGTCTGGTGAAGAGAAGGACCAGGGGTGACATGATAGCAGTGTTCCAATACTTGAGGGGATGCCACAGAGAGGAGGGGGTCAGGCTGTTCTCTATGGCACCAGAAAGCCAAACAAGGAATAACGGATGGAAGCTGACCAAGGAGAGATTCAACCTGGAAGTGAGGAGAAACTTTCTGACGGTGAGAGCGATCAACCAGTGGAACAGCTTGACAGCGGAGGTTGTGAGAGCCCCAACACTTGCGACCTTCAAGGAGAGACTGGACTGCCATCTGTCTCAAATGGTGTAGGAACTCCTGCTTGAGCAGGGGGTTGGACTAGATGACCTACAAGGTCCCTTCCAACTGTAATAGTAAATCTAAATCTAAATCTAAATCTAAACCTCTACTGAAGAGAAGATGTATCTTCTCTGGATAGTCAGACCCAAATTTAGGTCTCAAGAAAGCTTTTATTTTATTTTAAGAGCTGAAGTGGTGCAGTGGTTAAATGCAGCCATTGCAGGCTGACTGCTAGTTCAACAGTTCAGCTGTTCAAATCTCACTAGGCTCAAGGTTGACTCAGCCTTCCATCCTTCCGAGGTCGGTAAAATGAGGACCCAGATTGTTGGGGGCAATATGCTGAACTCTGTAAACCGCTTAGAGAGTGCTGTAAAGCACTATGAAGCGGTATATAAGAAAAGTGCTATTGCTATTATCTTTCAAATTTTCATCAAAGCTAAGGGCTTATTTTGCAACTCTTTAAATTTTTAATTCTTTGCTGACTTATTCTAGTGTAATATAATGCACACTTACTTAATTGTTTAGATAACCTGTTATCCTAAAGCAATGATAGCAATAAGAGATTTTTTAAAAAAATCCAATTGATATCATGGTATTTCCTCAACTCAGGTTGACCAAATAATTAAAAGATGCTGAATTCTCTCAGGTTTTAATTTTTTAAATGATGCTGCTTCACCTGAAAATCCCCAAAGAAAAGATTTGTTTAAGCAAAATCCTGCAAGAAAAATGTACTCAATTTGAAAAGGATAATATAGCGATCCAGTTCCAACCTCTCTTGCAGTGTTCTGAATTATTTTCTGGCAGGCCCAGCCTGCCTCTATGGCTTAAATTGCGCGTGAGATTATATTCAGGTACTTTATTGTTTAAAATAATATCCAGAACCTTCTACACCTGAAATAAGTATATGCAAATATTTGAAGTTCACCAAGGCAATAGATTTTACTACAAATACCCTGCCTGTTAAGTTTCAAATGCAAAATCTGAATAGTTAATTTGACTGTCAACTGCTGCCTCAACATTACACGAGTTTGATCACTTGATATTTGCTGTATTAAATGTGAATTATCACAAGTGCTCAACAACAACCATCAAACCCAAAAATGCATGTCAGGTATTCATTAAATGCTCAAACTCAAAACATGCTCTATTAAAGACTGCCATGTTGACAACCATTGCTTGTCACTTATCTTACTGTCAAATATAATTACATTCTAATTATTCAATACTATTAAATAACATGAGATCAAACAATAACACTCAGAACCACTGAAGAGATCAAGTTAACAGAACAGATAAGAGTTTATTCATTCACACAACTTAAGCAACATATTGATATTTTATGTCCTGATATTGCTCTTATGCCAGGGTGCATGTATGAAGTAGAGATTAAAGAAACAAGCGAATACTACTTCAAAAGGGAAAATCAAGACAATCTTAATGTGCCTTCTGCAATGGTGAATAATTCCTAAAACCATAGAGTCTTTGGTGCTCTCTGAGCTTGGTGGTTTTCTTGCAGATGTTTCATTACCCAACTAGGTAACATGCTCAGTGCTAGGTAACATCAGTGCAAAGCATCATCATCATTATCATCAATCAGGTAAGATCATCAGCCACTAGCTAGCACTGATGATGTTACCTAGATGGGTTATGAAATGACTGCAAGAATACAACCAAACTCAGAGAGCACCAAGGACACCACAGTTCAACCCTGAGCTATAAATATCATCGTCTATCGATGCCTAAAGCTATTAAATCAATGCACTTACTACTGCTAGACTCCCACGTTGCATTTCTTTTACCAAAAAGAAAAGCAGCTATAACCTCCATGTAAAAATAACCAACAATCCTAATTTATCTCCAGTACAAGCAGTTGCGGAACTAAAACATGATCTCCAACTTAACCGCATTAACAAAGCATTTCATAGTTGTAACAAATACAGTAGTTGTCTTAGTGCACAGCAGGGGTGGGTTCCGGATTTCTTTACTGCCAGTTCGCTCAGGGATGCGCTGCGGGGGGGGGCGTGCATGCACAATGCTAAAACAAAGTTTCTGTGCATGTGCAAAAGCAAAAAACAAGATAGCAGCGCCTAGTGCGCTGCCGAGAGAACTGGTTCAGGGGCATGGCAGGCCTGGGTCGGTGCTGGTTCCAGCGACCCAGGCCACCAAGTTACTACCGGCTCTATAGAACCGGTCCAAACCGGTAGGAACCCACCTCTGGTGCACAGAGATCCTTCCAAATTCTAAGGAAATGAATAAGGCATCCCAGGTACCTGAGCTTAGACTACTCTCAAATTTCATGAAGTGGGATAATGCAAATGAAGGCTAAGCCTTCCAGAGGCTTGATAAGGTGCTAATAAACCTTAGCAAAGTTCCGATTACCTCTGTCTCACTCTATACCTGAATCATTTTTTCTACAAAGGTTGTTAAATCAAAATGTTTAAAGTGCTAAAATGAGCAATTCATACAGGAACACCTGAGCAATCAGAGAGGCATGGCTGAGTGGAAGGCTTTCTCTGCTGCCCATTTACCACAATGACACATGTGAATAATTTTGCTTCAGTCTAATTCACTTCCTTCTGAAAAATATTTAGGTAATAGGACTTTTTGTTGACTTATGCCAACATCCATTTAAGGGGAGCAGCCTTTCTTTGCACTACATGGGATATTATCTTTCCTAAAGGTTCCCTTGCTTCACCCCCACCCCCACCTTACCTTTCCGCGTTACACTCTATCAAACATAGACTTGCATTTATGAAAGCACGATTTGATGTGATCCCCTCGAATGTCCTTGACAGTAGGCTCTCGGGGGGAGTAAAATCCACCTATTGTACATGCGATGGCCGATCCCCGGAATCTCTGCTCCATATTACATTTGTATGCCCCCACTATCGAGACATAAGATCAGGATTCATCTCCCCTATTTCCCAGAGATTCCCTGGTGCACCGGATCTGTTCAGCCTTTATTTCCTACTCCAGGATATAGACCCTAATATAACCTCAAAGGTGGCAAAAAATTTGCTGCATTTGTGGCTGGAAAAAAAAAACGGAGGAAAAGTCGGGTAACCCCTACGGCAGAGGATCACCAGTATTGACGTTATAGATTGTAGTAGATGGTGCACTGTCACATGATCTATCCATATTTGTAAAATTTACCCCCCTTTTTATGTGTATTTCAAATTGGTCTCCGACCGCAATAAAAGCTATCATTGAGTTCTTTCCAAAATTCTAATGCTGAACTCTTGTGTATTTTTCACCCAAATTAGGGATTTACAAACTCAACATATCATCATTGAATACACACACACACACACACACACATCTTTGCCTTTCTCTCTGTTGAATCAGGTAGCATCTCTAATCCAGCTCACTATAACCACTTAATGTTCTTGGCAGTTTCTATGGCCAAGCAAACAATTGCATTGTACCTCCCCCTCTCAGCAAGAATCACTTTCTATTGTGGCATCTGCTTTTTCTGGACAGGAATACAAAATTCCTTTTGCTCCAAGTTTTACCTTTTGGAAGACTGGACCCAGCCATGGGGAAGTATTGGACAAGAAGTACTGGCAACAGGACCTCTGCTGCTGAAGGACCTGAAATGATCAGCTTCTGTAATCTCAGTGCCTGGGCTCATTTCCCAAGGAGCTATAATAAGTTCAAGTCCACTCTCTTGCACTCTTTGAATAGAGTGGTCATAGGAGCACATTTTCATGAGTCGTTGACAAGATGCTATGAAATGGAGGAGGAGGTTCATCTTAAACAGGAAATATAATCCAGTTACTTCCATTTTTAAAACAAATGAATGTGTGCCTTTTCACATTATATTAAATGGAAAATAAATGTTTTTTATACTTCTGGCAAATGAATATTTGCTTTTAAGCATAGCTTTCTAAGCCTAAATGAGCCGAGGTAGCGCAGCGGTTAGAGGCAGGTACTGCAGGCCACATTAGCTGACACTGATCCGCAGGTCAGCAGTTCAAATCTCACCGGCTCAAGGTTGACTCAGCCTTCCATCCTTCCGAGGTAGGTAAAATGAGGACCCAGATTGTTGGGGGCAATATAAATATACATTGCTTACTGGTGTAAACCGCTTAGAGAGTGCTTGCACTGTGAGGCGGCATATAAATCTCACAAATAAATAAATAAATAAATAAATAAATAAATAAATTTGACAAAATTGGGTTTGTCAAAAACAGATCATGCCAGACTAATCTTATTGCATTCTTTGATAAAGTGACAAAATTAGTGGACCAGGAATGCTGTCGATGTGGTTTACTTGGACTTCAGTAAGGCATTTGACAAAGTAGATCATAACCTACTACTAGATAAAGTAAAAAAATGTGGGTTAGACAGCATCACCACCAGATGGATTCGAAATTGGCTAACCAACCGCACTCAACGTGTAGTGCTCAATGGAACTGCATCTACATGGAGGGAAGTATGCAGTGGAGTACCCCAAGGCTCTGTTTTAGGCCCAGTACTCTTCAACATCTTCATCAATGACTTGGACGAGGGGATAGATGGGGAACTCATCAAATTTGCAGATGACACCAAACTGGCAGGAATAGCCAACTCTCCAGAAGATAGGCTCAAGATACAGAAGGATCTTGACAGACTTGAACATTGGGCGCTATCAAACAAAATGAAATTCAATGGTGAAAAAAGTAAGGTTCTACATTTAGGCAAGAAAAACAAAATGCACAGGTACAGTATATGTGGTACCTTGCTCAACAGTAGTAACTGTGAGAGGGATCTTGGAGTCCTAGTGGACAACCATTTAAATATGAGCCAGCAGTGTGCAGCAGCTGCCAAAAAAGCCAACACAGTTCTAGGCTGCATTAACAGAGGGATAGAATCAAGATCACGCGAAGTGTTAATACCACTTTATAATGCCTTGGTAAGGCCACACTTGGAATACTGCATACAGTTTTGGTCGCCACGATGTATAAAGGATGTTGAGACTCTAGAAAGAGTGCAGAGAAGAGCAACAAAAATGATTAGGGGACTGGAGGCTAAAACATATGAAGAACGGTTGCAGGAACTGGGTATGTCTAGTTTAATGAAAAGAAGGACCAGGGGTGACATGATAGCAGTGTTCCAATATCTCAAGGGTCGCCACAAAGAAGAGGGAGTCAAATTTTTCTCCAAGGCACCTGGGGGTAGAACAAGAAGCAATGGGTGGAAACTAATCAAGGAGAGAAGCAACTTAGAACTAAGGAGAAATTTCCTGACAGTTAGAACAATTAATCAGTGGAACAGCTTACCTCCAGAAGTTGTGAATGCTCCAACACTAGACATTTTAAAGAAGATGTTGGATAACCATCTGTCTGAAGTAGTGTAGGGTTTCCTGCGTAAGCAGGGGGTTGGACTAGAAGACCTTCAAGGTCCCTTCCAACTCTGTTGTTGTTATTATTATTATTATTATTATTATTATTATTATTATTATTATTATTATTATTATTATTATTATTATTATTATTATTATTATTATTATTATTATTATTATTATTATTATTATTATTATTATTATTATTATTATTATTATTAATAATAATAATAATAATAATAATAATAATAATAATAATAATTAATAAATAAATAAATAAATAAATAAATAAATAAATAAATAAATAAATAAATAAATAAATAAATAAATGAATGAATGAATGAATAAATAAATAAATAAATAAATAAATAAATGCTCTTAAGATGCATAGCTCCAATCCACATAAGAATCTTATTGGCTATAGCCTGGAAATTTTGCCCTCAATGCAGGAAAGGGAGACATTTTCTAAGAATATGAGCGTGAGTAACGTCTGGGACGATGTACATTTCCTGGTTGAGTCCTGCTCAGATACTTCTTTGTAGCCTTTGTACCAAATGGAAAGGTGCCCTTATTCTCAGTTGGCAATGCCAACTACTTACTGAGACTCTGAAAATATATGGACTAGAACAGATTTCTTGAAGGACAAGATTCATTCATATGGTAATTTGGTCTTCTATCTAGGATCTTCTCTAGGCTTTTCTAAATCCCAAGGCTTACAGTACTGCAAATAACACAGATTATGTAAACGCCATTTGGTTGTTTGATCAAGCAAATAAGCAAAATGTGATGCCTTCAGGACACAGAACTCTTCTTTCTCAACTCTAGACAGAAGCTAGGGTAGAGAGAAAGATTTAGATTTAGATTTATTATTAGAGTTGGAAGGGACCTTGTAGGTCATCTAGTCCAAACCCCTGCTCAAGCAGGAATACCTACACCATTTGAGACATATGGCAGTCCAGTCTCCCCTTGAAGGTCGCAAGTGTTGGGGCTCTCACAACCTCCACTGGCAAGCTGTTCCACTGGTTGATCGCTCTCACCGTCAGAAAATTTCTCCTCACTTCCAGATTGAATCTCTCCTTGGTCAGCTTCCATCCATTATTCCTTGTTTGGCTCTCTGGTGCCATAGAGAACAGCCTGACCCCCTCCTCTCTGTGGCATCCCCTCAAGTATTGGAACACTGCTATCATGTCACCCCTGGTCCTTCTCTTCGCTAGACTGGCCAAGCTCAGTTCCTGCAACCGCTCTTTGTATGTTTTATTTTCCAGACCCTTTATCATCCTGGTTGCTCTCTTCTGCACTTTCTCTAGGGTTTCAATGTCTTTTTTGGAGTGTGGTGACCAAAACTGGATGCAGTACTCTAGGTGTGGTCTGACCAAGGCTTTATAGAGTGGTACTAGTACCTCTCTGGTCCTTGATTGTATCCCTCTATTTATAGCATTTGCATTTTTATAGTATTTTATTTTGTTGTCTATAGATGTTACAGAGTTTTGTCTTTTTAATATTGTAAGCTGCCTAGAGTTACCCCATGGTAAGATGGGTGCCAATAAATTTAAAAAAATAAATAAAAACAGATAAGGTAAAAGTAAAGATAAACATCCAGATTTAAGTCTACTTTTAACTGGGTGACTTTTGGTAACTACCAATAGTGTTTGTGATCTTTGAGGAGAAAATAACCGTGCTATCTTGAATTCTTGGAAGGGAGGTAGGGTATACAACTCCTTACCTAACAAATAAGTAAATTTCTGCAAGACGTGTGGAAATTCTACTCCACCTTCATTGGAGTAGAATTCATTCATTCACCTTTTCCCATATTAGAAATTCCTTTCACAACTGTGCCTGAGCCTTTGAATGCACAATGTTTACCGTTCATTATGGACGCTGATGGCACGTATGTGTAAGAAACCATTTATATTTAAACCTCCCTTCCATCCCTCTCTTGGTTTTTATCCCTTCCCTTCCACTCTGACTA
>JALIGW010000017.1:14427377-14474877 GCA_023053685.1 Diadophis punctatus similis
ATCCCCAGGTGTGCCTCGTGAAGGGAATTAGGGCCCTTTCCTTCCTCCTAAGCCACACAACCCACGTTGCTCTCTTTTGCGTTCTTCCCTGTGCGCCCTAGGAAGAGGAGGGGGTAGGCCTTCGTCTTCACCAGAACCCCCACTCCCTTGTTCTATCTCTCCCCTGCTCTGCTAGCCTGATTTTGCCCTTCCCCAGTTTCCTCCACAGCCAACGGAGCTGCTCTCCCGCTCTCTGTCAGCTGTTCGTCTTCTGTCTCAGATTCAGACTCCAACAGGGACATGACAGAAGCTGGGTAGGGAGGATCAAATAAATTATTAGAACAAATTTTTTTAAGTCCCAGTCGTTCTTCCCAGGGAGAGATCTGGGTGCAGAGCATTGGTTCAAGCAGCATCCAGAAATCAACTCATATTAAATCAAACCTAATTAACAAATATTGATAAAAAGGGGGAGAAAAGATTTCAGAAGATATTCAAGAAAGGAGGACTTTTGGGTGATATAGGTTTAAATTTGCAGAAGCGATTTCATATTATTTTAAAAGTTTCATTATCACTATTTATAGTCGATGCTTAAAAAGCATAGAACTTAAACTGTGTGTATCAGCCTCCTCTCATTCTTGCAACAAGTCGCATTGGTGTGATTTCCGAATATGTGGCGAATAAACATGTTGCAAATAAACACTTAAAGGGCAATTAGGATAGAGGACGCCTCAGCAGGGAAAAAGAAACTGCTTTCGTGAAATGGCGGCTGTCAGCAGTTCTGTTCAGCATGCGCCGTTATTGTATTGGAGGATTAAAAATTATTTAGAATCTAAAAGTAATTTTAAAAGTGCTGCCCATCTGTTGACGTCAAGTCAAAATCTTTTAGGCTACATTTGCATGCACCTGAAAATTGGAAAGAGCTCAAATTTTTGGAATATTAAATTTTCTCTTGGAATGTCATTTCAGTAAAACTTTCTTTTCTACTCATTTGTTAAATTAGTGGCCTCTCACTGATTATTCCATTCTGTTTTCTCTCGCATGCCCAAGAACAGTGTACTCTGTTGGAAGACCAAAAAACAACAACAATGACAACAAGAGGAAATCGGTATGTCAAATGTATGGAAAATAAAATCACTAATCAAAGCTCACGGCAGTAATTATTTATTCAGTATGTACTGGAGGAATTCCTTCCAGAAAATAATAGGAGGGATTCCTACAGACAAAAAGATGCACTCATATTTAAAGTTTTGGGGAAAGGAGGAGAAAAGGATACATTCATACCAGGGGCGGGTTCCTAATTTTTTACTACCACTCTGTGGGTGTGGCTTATTTTGTGGGTGTGGCTTGCCAGCCATGTGACAGGGTGGGCGTGGCTTGCTGGTATTCATATATCAGTTATTTCAGAGAGATGTTACTACTATTTTTGCTATTTTATACCTTACATGAAAAGCTTTGTGTTTGTGGCTTCTTGGACTGAAGGGAGGGGAACAGAGATAGGTCCTGGCGCCCATTCCCCCTCCTCGCAGCAGCTCGAGAAGCCTCGAATGTGCGAAAATGCCTGGAATCATCACCGTACGTTTGTGGCTTTTCTGACTGCTGAAGGGAGGGGAATTGAGATAGTCCTGCCGCCCATTCCCCCTCCCTTCAGCAGCTCGAGAAGCCTCGAACATGCAAAAATGCCTAGGATCATCACCGCGCGTTCGTGGCTTCTCGGACTGCTGAAGGGAGGGGAATGGAGATAGCTCCTGCCGCCTGTTCTTTCAGCATCTCACATGCTCCCTCAGCCATCCTCCCCTGCTTGGACTCACTGTGGGGTAGGAAGGCAGCGCATGCGCAGTGCCAGAAGCTCGGCTTCTGAGCATGCACAGAAGAATTTTTTTTTTAAAAAATACTTTTTTAAAAAAAATGGCGGCGCCCAGGCACCGGCAACCGACCGCACCGGTACTGTGATGTCACCAGCGGTCCGCTACCGGTGCTATAGAGTGGACCGCACTGGTAGGAACCCACCACTGATTCATACATATGCATAGGTGATGTACTCATCCTTAGCAAACCTCAAGTTACTTCTCCTCCTTTGTACTGTTGTTATCATTGAGAAAACTTTATTTTCTTCAGAAAAAGAAACCTATCAGTAACACTGCCATAGCAGTTGTGATAAAGCGCATTGAAACCCAAAAGGCTACTGAGTACAGAGGTCTTCAAGGTTGCCTCAATTATCACACATTCATTCTATGTTTCTATCTTGCTAACAGGCTTCCCATCCTCCCAAAACTTGTTTTCTTCACTTCTTCTGCTGGTTACTTCATCTTACACATTTGTCAGACGAGTTAAGAAGGCACAGCAGAGGAAAATACACTTAAGACAATGCCAGAAAATACTGCAGGAGTTACTGATAGACTGCTATTGCCAAAGAAACATTGTTCTACTTGCAAATCTCACAATGGGTTGAGTTGTATATGAACTATGAATATCTGCCCAAAGATAACTAAAATGCATCCTGAACTTTTCTTCAAAGCTCCAGATCAGTACTCAATTTCCAGTGGGGGGTGGATTTCAATTGGGGAGATGAAATATGCTCTTAGGAACATTCTGCCACCTTCTAATCTGTACCCCATTATTTCCATTCTCTGTGTCTTACTGAGTTTTTGATAATTATATTGTTGGTGTTCATGTTCATATTCCTTCTAGGTGTGGTTATATTGAAAGACGGCATCTTACCTTAAGTTTGGATTTGCTAAACTTCATTCAGATATCTATGGAGATGCTCAATCGTCCAGGTCATGGTTATCCCAAAGGTGGTTTTTCCAAAAGGCAACTGGGCTTTCTCGGGGTTTTCTCTGAAAACATTTCACTTCTCATCAAAGAAGCTTCTTTGGTTCTAACTGACTGGTTGAGAATGGAAGGATTTATATTCTTTGCAGTCATCTGGTCTTTGCAGATGCCAGATATAATATATATATAATATTAATATTATATATATATATATATATATATATATATATATATATATATATATATATATATATATATATATATATATATATATATATATATATATATATATATATATATATAATATTCGATCTGACCTAAGTGTAGCTCACAAAATTATCCGCCTCAATGTCCTACCCGTTAACGACTACTTCAGCTTCAACCGCAATAATACACGAGCTCACAATAGATACAAACTTAATGTAAACCGCTCCAGACTTGATTGCAAAAAATTCGACTTCAACAACAGAGTTGTCAACGCCTGGAACACTTTACCTGACTCAGTAGTTTCTTCCCCAAACCCCAAAAACTTCAACCTCTTATTATCTACCATTGACCTCACCCCATTCCTAAGAGGTCAGTAAGGGGCGTGCATAAGCACACAATCGTGCCTACCGTTCCTGTCCTAATGTACCCATATATTCATACCTCTTCTACTCTTATTCATGCTTGTAATATTATATATATATATTCAATCATATTTTACTGTTTGTACTTTGCTTATATTCATTTATGCTTGACAAATAAACAAATACAAATACAAATATAATAACAGAGTTGGAAGGGACCTTGGAGGTCTTCTAGTCCAACCCGCTGCTTAGGCAGAAAATCCTACACTACTTCAGACAAATGGTTATCCAACCTCTTCTTAAAAACTTTCAGCGTTGGAGCATTCACAACTTCTGCAGGCAAGTTGTTCCACTGATTAATTGTTCTATCTGTCAGGAAATTTCTCCTTAGTTCCAGGTTGCTTCTCTCCTTGATTAGTTTCCATCTATTGCTTCTTGTCCTGCCCTCAGGTGCTTTGGAGAGCTTCTTTGTGGCAGCCCCTGAGATATTGGAACACTGCTATCATGTCTCCGCTAGTCCTTCTTTTCATTAAACTAGACATACCCAGTTCCTGCAACTGTTCTTCATATGTTTTAGCCTCCAGTCCCCTAATCATCTTTGTTGCTCTTCTCTGCACTCTTTCCAGAGTCTCAACATCCTTTCTGCATCATGGTGACCAAAACTGAATGCAGTATTCCAAGTGTGGCCTTACCAAGGCCTTATAAAGTGGTATTAACAGTTCACGTGATCTTGATTCCAGCCCTCTGTTTATGACTTCAAAGAATAGAAATCTTTACATTCCCCACCAGTCAATTGGAACTGGAGAAGCTTCCTGAATGGGAAGCGAAATATTTTCAGAGAAAACACAGAGAGAGTTCAGTTCCTTCAGATAATCTGCTCTGGCCAGGAACTGAAAGGAGAATTGAAAGAGCAAAGGCAGAAAAAGGTTCTCCTTGAAAGAGTGCAGAGGCCAGCAAGCCATCATCAGTCCTGGGTGAGGAAGGTCAGCAACCATAAAAAGCAACTGGAATTGTGCCATGTGCTCTATCTTAAGAGGAGCTAATTATTTGTACTTGAAAAAATGCTTCTCTATGCAAAATGAATAACACACATACACACACACACACACCTCACTGTACTTTAGTCCTTATTAGCATTGCACCATTATGTCAGGTCAGAATGCCATCTCCCACATAAAGCATAACACTGCATATCTAGCCAAGGTTATTCCCAACTAGCTAAATACCCCTGCTTCCCTACGAAACTATATGATGGGGCTTGATAAATTGACACTTAAAGCTTGAAAATTAACGGGTAGTTAAAAAGGGGATTGTATTATTTCGTTAGAGATGGTAAGCTAAGTTTCTGTTACAGATGAAGACATTATTTGCATAGCATAGACTTTCAATTCGTCCCTCAGATGAATTGCTCAGGACCTCCCTGTAAACAACATTCCTGGTTTTGCTCTCTGGCTGGAGAATGACCAGGCTGTCAGGTGAACTGACTCTGGAGTATGCCACCTGGAACTGGCCATGGGAGAAACAGGCAGCTTCCCTTACTTGTGTTTTCCTAATCGCATCTGTAAATCTTTTCCTGTGTTTTTTGCCTCTTTTCCCTTTAACTGGTGTTACAGTAGAAGGAACAGATTTGTCTGAACTGAGGAGGAAAATAAAGGGGGGGATCTGTCTCTGCCTACCAGCATCCATTGGTATTCATCTGGCTAGCGTCCTGTTAGTGTGTGAGAGAGTTGAGGGGTGTTTGGAAACTCACAGTATTTGCTGTGTGAGCAAGAAGGAGACAGGAAAGAGTCTGTGTGTGGCTTAGCTCAACTGTTCTGTAGTAAAGCTGCTTGCTGCTATGAAAGCAAAAGCAAAAGCGAAACTGAAACGCCTCTGCTTGTGTTTTGCATTTGGATCAGATTTCTTTTCAGGTGGGGAGGGGGAGTAGAACTTCTTAGCATCAGAGCCTGTTAATAATAATATAAGAAATACTCGTGCTCCGATGGTCATTTTGAAAAAACCTTTCTTAGTGAGAACCTAGAAGGCAAGAGGAACATACGTGGCAAATTTCAGGTTTGTAGGCTTTACGGTTCTGGAGATTTCGTGATTAATGTGTGAATGGTTTTTGAGATATATATATAAGTCTCCCTTTATTTTCATTTATCAGCAAAAAATGTTACACACACACACACACACACACACACACACACACACACACACACACACTTAGAGAAAGCTTAGCTCAGAGTCACCTGGTGGGGATGATATAATCAAACTCCTCCTTTCATTGCCAAGTTTTTTAGGGGTATTCTCAAGTATTTTTAGGTAGTGATTTACAATGTCTTATAAATGCAGCCACCTCTGTTGTGGCGATCTTCCTTTTAAAAAATACTGCACAGCAATGATGAGATGGTGCTATTAGTTTCTTTGCATTATTTTTGAAATGACCAGTAAGAGGAGTATCTTTTTCATCTGAAATGTAATGATTGGGAGCTAAGAGGAATATCATTTGCAATATTTCCTCTGTGATCTCAAGAGAACATGCACTTGTGAAACATTTACTGAGCAAGAGCACCCTCTAGTGTGTCTCCATGCATGAGTAGCCATCAGCGTTTTAGACTGGATAGGTTTCCTTGTCTGTTTTGTCAGCTGATCAAGAACAGGAGCCAAGCTTCCATAAAATCGGTATAAATCTTCTAGCAACGTTGGGGAATACCATTTTATAGGAGACATTTTTCATCCTTATAAAAGGACAGTAAGATTTAAGAAGTCCAATGAAAGCAGAACTAAGCATACTTTGGAATGTACATCAAAACCTCCTTGACATGGTGAGGAACTTAACAATCGTTGGTATTTTCAAGAGTTTGGGCTTCATTCAGATGGTATCAAATCACCTTAGGTGAGTAAGGTGCTTGCAATCATAGAATCATACAGGCAGAGAAACTACTCAGGATCTGAATCCAATCCCTGCTCAATTTAGGACCCCGTTGCAAATCTGATGCTGCCCAGTCTCTAGATCAGTGATGGCAAAGCTATGGCATGCATGCCAGAAGTGGCACGCAGAGCCATCCCTCCAGGCACGCCAGCCGTCGCCCGTTGCTCTTCCGAGTTCCGGTGTGCACATGTGTGCTGGTCAGCTGGTCTTCTCGCGCACGGGAGTGCCGGAAACCAGAAGAGCAGCTCCCTGGCATGCATGTGTGCACCGGGAAGCTGAGCTTCTGATTTCTGGCACATGCATGTGCGCCGGCGAGCTGGTCTTCATACACGCATGCATGCCAGAAACCAGAAGACCAGGTGACCGGTGCGCATGTGCATGCCGGAAACTGGAAGCTCAGCTTCCCGGCGCATGCATGCACACCAGGGAACTGTTCTTCCAGTTTCCAGCGCTCCCCCACACGCATGCGCACGCTCCTGTTTCGGCACTTGGCGCTGAAAAGGTTCACCAACATGCTCTAGATGAACTCTTCCAATGAAGGAAAAATCATTGTTCTACAGTCTTAAATGCTCTTACTTTTAGAAAAACCTCGAGGAGTTATATTCCTGTAGCTTAACCTCTCTATTGCATTCAATAAAAGCATTTTCCCCTGGAATGAGACATATTAAACCTCCAAATATCTCCATCAAAAACACCGCAAGTGCAAGAATAGTTCATTCTACAATATTTCTGTTCTACGTGCAAAGATCTGTAGTAGTTAAGATCTTGCCTCAACAGTAATAATCCAAAATGTAATTCGGTTAATATTACCATATTTCTTGCATTGCATTGCAGTTTGTAGACCTCAAGGATATAGGTACAGTGTATAGAGAGATAAGGGTCACCATTCATTTCTTTACTTGTTGCTCTTCCTGGCTGATTGAAGGGACCAAGTTGGGATTGCCCTAATAGTCAAAGCAATATGAGGTATTAGTATCTCACAGGACTGAACAAAAATAATTGAGAGTCACTAAGGTTCAAATTCAATCTGGATGTCTTTGTGGACATCTGCTCAAGAACTGAGAACAATATGTGAAGTTAATTCCGGATAATTCCTTTATGGTTGTTCACCTTCAGACAGAATCTTGCCAAACTGAAGCAACTATCTGCATAACTATAGATATATTCCGTGAACTGCTAAGGAGGGACCATCTTAGCTCTCTTCCTGTTTACCAGACATTCAATCTCCATTGCCTATGTGCCCTTTGGGAAGCAGCCTCTCCGTCCTGGGAGTCCAGACTACATTCCACCACATCACCTGTGTAATTTTTCTTGATGACAATCAGAGGTGGTATTCAGCCGGTTCCATCTGGTTCGGGCGAACCAGTAGCGCTGACTGCGGGAGGCCCAGCCCACCCACCCGGGCATATAGAGGGATACAATCAAGGACCAGAGAGGTACTAGTACCACTCTATAAAGCCTTAGTCAGACCACACCTAGAGTACTGCATCCAGTTTTGGTCATCACACTACAAAAAAGACATTGAAACCCTAGAGAAAGTGCAGAAGAGAGCAACCAGGATGATAAAGGGTCTGGAAAATAAAACATACAAAGAGCGGTTGCAGGAACTGAGCTTGGACAGTCTGGCGAAGAGAAGGACCAGGGGTGACATGATAGCAGTGTTCCAATACTTGAGGGGATGCCACAGAGAGGAGGGGGTCAGGCTGTTTTCTATGGCACCAGAAAGCCAAACAAGGAATAACGGATGGAAGCTGACCAAGGAGAGATTCAACCTGGAAGTGAGGAGAAACTTGCTGACGGTGAGAACGATCAACCAGTGGAACAGCTTGCCAGCGGAGGTTGTGAGAGCCCCAACACTTGTGACCTTCAAGGAGAGACTGGACTGCCATCTGTCTCAAATGGTGTAGGAACTCCTGCTTGAGCAGGGGGTTGGACTGGATGACCTACAAGGTCCCTTCCAACTCTAATAATAAATCTAAATCCACATTTTTGAGCTGTGGCATGCGCAGAAGGCTTTGCACATACGCAGATGTGGACGCGGATGCAGCATGTGCAAGTGTAGTGAGCACACGCAAGCGCGCACTCACATTGGCGAACCGGTGGGGAATGTACCTGAATACCACCCCTGATGACAATGCAGAAATTGTGTTCCACTGCTTTCTGCAATGTTTTCCTTGTTTACTACTCCAGCCTAAAGCTGTAAGAGTTCTCCCAGTGATTTCCTAGCCATTTTCTAACCATATCTGAGTCTGATCAAGCTGTTGTCATTGTTTCAGTCAAGGTCATTGGTGTTTTCAACTGAGCCCACAAAAGACTTTCCTCTCCTAAGACATTATCCATCTGCTGTTTTGTCAGTAAATATCTCCTGCTCTGATTTGAGATTCTCTCTCTAGTTTCTTCTGCATCCTAAATATTGTATTTTCTTTATTTTTTCCAGACAGACGCTCACAAAACCATGAAGGCCTAGGGATTCAGGACTCTGGATATGAGGCATAAATAGCTTTCTCCTCAAGATCACGAGAAGATGCAAACTCTTCCCAGTCAAAAAACGTAACTTAATTTCAGAAGGAAGAGAAGCAGGCAATTAACATCTTTTACTATGTCATGCAAGTTATGCAGCAATAACAGGATCATTGTTCTTGCTTTAAAAAAAGATGTGCTGCAGTAATGGAAGACTTTTTTTAGACTATTCTTGATTGCTAGGCATTATTGAGTGAACAATAAGCAGGTTAAGCTTTGTTCTGCTCCTACAATATTGTAGGGTGAATTTCAAAAGGCAAGTTTCAAAATATTTGGATTATTTCCTAATATTTTCTCCCTTGCACTCTGGAGATGGATGTTTCTCAACAACTGTGTGTGTGTGTGTCACACAGAAGTGTGAGAGAAACCCCACAGATGTTTCTTTGTCCCAAATGAGGGTCCAGTGAAGAGATATTTCAAATCATTTATAGCACTGAACCCGCCCTACCCTACCCCATCCCCTGATCAGAGCAACAAAAGTATTAAATACTTTGCAATGGACATATTAGCAATCTAACTTGATTCTGGGTAGCAGAGAGGTTGAAAAATGTGAACTGAGTAAGTTTGTACAAAAATGCCAACAAGCATCTCCCCAGCCTTCATTTCATATGACTTACTGCAATTGTCCTTTTTCTGTTTTTGCGGGGAGGGGGGGGCTGGTGGTAGGGGTGCATGGGGAATTATTCATATTATAATAATAACAACAGAGTTGGAAGGGACCTTGGAGGTCTTCTAGTCCAACCCCCTGCCTAGGCAGGAAACCCTACACTACTTCAGACAAATGGTTATCCATCATCTTCTTTAAAACTTCCAGTGTTGGAGCATTCACAACTTCTGGAGGCAAGCTGTTCCACGGATTAATTGTTCTAAATGTCAGGAATTTTCTCCTTAGTTCTAAGTTACTTCTCTCCTTATTTAGTTTCCACCCATTACTTCTTGTTCTACCTTTGGAGGTGCTTTGGAGAATAGTTTGACTCCCTCTTCTTTGTGGCAACCCCTGAGATATTGAAACACTGCTATCATGTCTCCCCTGATCCTTTTTTTCATTAAACTAGACATACCCAGTTCCTGCAACCGTTCTTCATATGTTTTAGCCTCCAGTCCCCTAATCATCTTTGTTGCTCTTCTCTGCACTTTCTAGTCTCAACATCCTTTTTACATCGTGGCGACCAAAACTGAATGCAGTATTCCAAGTGTGGCCTTTCCAAGGCATTATACTACTCATGTTGGCGGAGAAATAAATCCTCCGGAGGTCGATGGATCGGGGCTTCCCTTTTGAAGACATACTTACTTACTTAGAAAATAAAACCCGAGATTCAAATCTAATTAACAAAATATTTATTTCAGTAGAAAAGTGATAAAAAGAATTCTTAGTAAACTACATCTTGATCGGCTAAGGAAATAAATCAGTTCTACCTCCGGTAGAGATGGCGATGAAAAAGGAAAAGAGTAGACCTCTGGAATGCAGACATGCATAGTAGAATATATCATACGTCTGCTTGACCATAAATACAAGAAACAGTAGCAATATTCACATCGTGACAACTCATGCCTATCCAAAACTGTACTATGAATATATAGATTTATGTTCAAATTTGGGGGAACAAAATTCTCTTGGCAGGGGTGGAAAAATGTTTTATCTGGAGTGACAATAATATCCGATTAAAATATTCATTCCAGGCTTACAGAAATATAGTTCACCGTCTAAAGACTAATATATTGATCTTCCATATACCAATCCTCAATTTTCACTTCTCTAAAACCTGATATCTGATTGTTGACCCTGCATTCAGGAGCATCAAGGACAGGGGTGTCAAATTTGTGGCCCGCGTACCGGATGCGCTATGTGCTGGCTCCACCCTCGCCCGGTTTAGCGAAGGGGGGAAAAAAGTCCTG
Organism: Diadophis punctatus similis; assembly: GCA_023053685.1. NCBI lineage: Eukaryota > Metazoa > Chordata > Lepidosauria > Squamata > Dipsadidae > Diadophis > Diadophis punctatus. The sequence continues at coordinate 14,438,028 of JALIGW010000017.1, forward strand.
ATACGTTACGTGACGACGCCGTGACGACGCATGTTTGACACCCCTGATCTAGAATGACCAGTGCAGTGGACAACATGGAGCCCAGCTCTGACTCAGCTCCCATTTGAGACACACCTGCAACCTTTGTAGTTGTAAGAAGATAATGATAGTCAATGAATGACAGCCAGTGGACCACCGGAGAGATATTTGATAAGTAGGTAGAAACAAATGGAAGGATCTCTGCTGATGATTTAAGGGCAGGAAATTGTCCAACTATATTGACTGTTGATGCCAGACCTGATACTTCTTATTTTTTTAACTATTTCTTAAAATAATGGTGTGAAGTTGATTGATAAAATCTATTAATCTGCAGCCCCACATGGAATTTTAGAACACCGAGGAAACCATACCATATTGAGTTTTGAGACCAGCTGTTTTCCTAAAAAACAACAAAAAAAAAACCAGTGCAAGGACTTATTGTTGAAGTCAATAACACAGCACCAGAAAAGTTAAGAACTGAATCCCATCCACAAACACAATCGCGAGCATTTTATTAAACTGAATCTTAAATGTTAGACAAATGTTTCCTATGTAATATTGCATCGGTCTCCTGAGTTGCCAGCTGTCTTCAAAATTTTACTTTTAATTTTCCAATTTTATTAACTCTAACAGACACGCTGCATTTTATTCACAGACGGATAGCAGAAAACTGGTTTCACTCCTTTCTCAATTGAAAGACAATTTCTTTGTCTGAGTGAATGAGAACAATGAAAATATTTCTGCTGCAAAATCGTGGCTCCCCAAGGCTGTTTGAAATACCTGGGAAACAAATGCCACTAATTTGGGGACTGATTTCCTTCCTTCTTTCATCCTTTGAAACAGGAGTCCTGAAATCAATGTTCTCATTTACGTTCAGTCAATATTTCTTGACAAGAAGAAATATTCTTGGAGGGTAAGCTGGGTATTTCTGGCAAAAGGCATATACCACGGCATGTGATCGCCATTAAGTCAGTTACTCACTATTAAACAACACTATGATTAAGTAGTCTTTGAGAGACAATAACATCTTCCAGACCATTGGCTTTCTGGTCTTGCCAATAGTAAACTCCCCGTAATGAGCATTTGCTACACCCCATTAAGGACAAAACCTACATTTGCTTGTGATTGCTCTTCAGAACTTCATCTAGGGCAGCTTTGTCTTTTGACTTCCAGGAGGATTCCTAACTTTTGGGAACCTGATCTTAGATTCTATAATTTGGCATCTGCTGCTTTGTAAATCCAGCCCAAGAGAAGATATGGGCTCCTTTTAAAAAGCCACTCAAATAAATGTGCTGCTGTGTGTCTGTTTGTGAGCATGACATGTAAGTAGCCACAGAGAAGCATAGCCAGATAGTATAATATTAAGAAAGCCACATAGCTACACAATTAATAATTGCAATAATGAAACTAAGTAAACAACAAGCAAAAGAACATCTTCAATGAGATGGATAAGAGAGTTTGAAAGCTCACCTGGAAGAAAAATCCTAAGACAAAAGGAGATTTCGTAGTTTCCCCCTTAGTGAAGCAAAGCACCATTCTGATGAAATTGTTATATAAAAGCAGTACCAACTTTGCAAGTAGGTTGAGTAAGGAGTCAGAGGATTTGGTGAAGCTGTCCATGGTGCTAGAATCTACCAAGACTTCCAACCGCAGCTCTCTGTAAAGTTTATGGTCCAGAATTTAAATTCTAGCCTTTTCTCTGGCACCTTTAACAGACAGACTGTCATTATTGCAAACTATCCAGAGTCTCTTTTTTATTATTCAGACAAGGCTCAAAATCCAATATTTAAATTCAATTAAATTCCTCCCAAGGTTTCATCATACCCTAGTTCTGTAGCATGAATTTTATTCTTTAAGGTGCAATGCATGAATGGCCCTCTTTTTTGGGGTGGTAAGAACTGTGAGAATTAAATATACATACCACTAACTGCAGTCCATTATGGACATGCTGGAAAGCACAAATATTGATTGTCCTTCACGCAAATGGGCAAAATATGAATTTGGTGTGAGAACTCGATGCATTGCCCAACGATTAGATATGCCAATCAGCTATTACCTAAGCTCTCCAAGGCTCCCAGTAAGGTTTATTTTCTCAACTTCCTGAATGCAGCTTGTGATTGTTGTGAAATAAAACTGTCAAGCTTTAAATATAAGAAAAAATTAATACTCTGTTGTCCGCTGGGCAGTTGCTACTTTCTCTGCTACAAATCTACTGCCGGTAAATTAAATGCCACAAAACTGCTTATTATCTTTTCTTCTGCTCAAGCTTCTTCAGATGTGCTCTTTGCAACTAATTTTCTTTCCATCACCAGCCTCCAGAAGAAAAGAGAAGGGGAATAATTATATCAAAATTCATCCAAATTCTTCAAGTCTTTGAAGTTAACACCCTCCCCCTCTTCCAAAAAAGAAAAAGAAAAAAGAAAAAAGCTGAAGATGTTTGGAATAAGCTTTTATTCTCAAAATTTTATCACTAACAAGATTTAGACCATATGTAAGATGGGGGAAATCTGATTTTCTTTTAAGAGAATGCATTACATAAAAGCTAACATTTGGTTTTAACTAACATTTGTGTAATTTATTGACTTGCTTTTACTGAATTGTTGTACGCCACCCAGAGTCACTCTCCATCAGATGAGTGGCCATATAAACTTGATAAATGAGTAAATAATTTTGAATTCCCACCCCCCAAGGGGGAAATTAAAATAATCACAATCATTGACAAACAGACAAAAACGTATCTCCTATCCTTCACTCTCATAATCTAAGTTGTATCAATCTAGATTCTGTTAGGCCAAATAATATAGAGTAATTACCGTCTTGACACTGGTTTCAAACTGCTTTGCTTTATATCTACTCTGATAAGGTAGGCAGCAGAAACACAAGAGAAAACCAGTGGTGAAATCCATTTTTTTTACTACCAGTTCTGTGGGCGTGGCTTGGTGGGCATGGCTTGGTGGGCGTGGCTTGGTGGGCCCACTCCTTCCCCACTCCAGGGGAAGGATATTGCAAAATCTCCATTCCCTCCCCACTCCTGGGGGAAGGATATTGCAAAATCTCCATGCCCCCCACTCCAGGGGAAGGATACTGCAAAATCCCCATTCCCACCCCAGTCTGGGGCCAGCCAGAGGTGGTATTTGCCGGATCTCCGAACTACTCAAAATTTCCGCTGCTGATTCTCCAGAACCTGTCAGAACCTGCTGGATTTCACCCCTGGCAGAAAACCCTCTATTTAGTTCAGATCCTACCTGCCTTTTTCCCCTCTCTGTGGAATGAAGGACAAATATATGAAATGGACAGAGCTCAGCCCGTGAAAGAAATTTCCACAAACCCCCTTCTAAATCAACTTTCAAGCGATAGTTGTTGTTAATGGAATTACAAAAAAATCCTGGTGGCGCCCATTGCTTCTTATATTTTATTGCATAACTTTGGTCTACTTCTGACTTCAGTAGCTCTTGATGACTCTCTTGAGAGAGCCTGTTATTCTGGTCCCGAGCTCTCCCAGGCTGTCTAAAGTATGGTCTGTGTTCATTGGTTTAAGCCACAAGGAGTCTGGTTTGTTTGTGGCTTAGTGCTAGAGGTCACCTGAATCTTTTTACTTAGAAGCCTTAGCGTAAGCTTTTTCTTACGAACGATCCTTTAAATTTATCTATTAATTAAGCCATTTAACATAACAGCTAATAACAAAACCCATTCCTTTTCCAGTCTTTTTAGTAAGAATTTATTAAGATGTAAGGAACGGGGGTGATAACAATTTCAGCAACTGAAGTATTTTTTAATTTAGCAGCAATTTATTTCCCCAGAACATTTAGTCAGAGACTTTCTTCGTTTTGTATTTATGGCTTGCCAGTGGAGCAACAGATTTACAGATTAACAGAGTTGGAAGGGAGCTTGCAGGTCATCTAGTCCAACCCCCTGCCCAAGCAGGAGACCCTACATCTGCCTCTACCTAGGATCGACCTCACAACCTCCTGATTGTGAGGCAAGAGCTCCACCTCTAGGCCACAGCAAGGACCCAGTTTCTTGTCACTGATAAAGGCGGTGACTGCAGAATCAATCAATGGTTAAACAATCAATGGTGGAGGTCTTGCCTCACAATCAGGAGGTTGTGAGTTCGATCCTAGGTAGAGGCAGATGTAGGGTCATTATAGAATAGAATAACAGAGTTGGAAGGGACCTTGGAGGTCTTCTAGTCCAACCCCCTGCCTAGGCAGGAAACCCTACACTACTTCAGACAAATGGTTATCCAACATCTTCTTAAAAACGTCCAGTGTTGGAGCATTCACAACTTCTGGAGGCAAGTTGTTCCACTGATTAATTGTTCTAACTGTCAGGAAATTTCTCCTTAGTTCTAAGTTGCTTCTCTCCTTGATTAGTTTCCACCGGTTGCTTCTTGTCCTACCCTCAGGTGCTTTGGATCCCCTGCTTGGGCATGGGGTTGGACTAGATGACCTGCAAGGTCCCTTCCAACTCTGTTAATCTGTTAAATCTGTTTACAAAAGGAGTCGGCCTACAAACCAGCCATTGCATCGACAGAGATTTGTTCACAAACCACAGTTAAAGCAAACCTAGCTTCCGCACAATGTCTGATCCAGCTCCTGGATTTTAATTTGATTGGAACAGCCAATCAAATTAGATGACACTCAAGAGAAAGTATATATATATATATATATATATATATATATATATATATATATATATATATATATATATATATATATATATATATATATATATATATATATATATATATATATATATATATATATATATATATATATATATATATATATATATATATATATATATATATATATACTTTCCCTGCAGTGTGGAAAGACAAAAGCTTTCCACACTGCAGGGAAGTAAAGCAAACACCAACCATATTTTTTAATGGATGAATGTAATATGCTTCTTTAGAAATACAGTAAATATGGAAGAAACTTGGCATTACTGTTATATGCTATTTGCTATGTTAAATGATGTTTGGGGCAAACTTTTTTCAGCAGTTAGTATCTTGCTTTAGGATCCGAGATTGGTGTTTTATTCCCACCAAAACCCATCTATTTTACTGCCAAAAAATGAAGTGCTGAAGAGCAGGAACATCCCAAATGTCAGGAAGTCCTAAAAAAAATAGCTTAACCTCTACAAAATGTCACCATCACAAAGGCCTCAGTTAGTAGTGAGCAGAGAAACTGTCCTGCCCTTTTGTTAAAGCAGTTTTCCTTGACGAAAGAGTGTCTGCTTCAGAAAATATTTCAGAAACAAGGGAATTTTAGAGAAAATCTCATGGAAGGAGAGCAGTGTCTTTGCACTAGTTGAGTCCTGATGTCTCCATTCTTCCATTGTGGAGTCATTCAGATCTAATAGAACAGAATAACCAAGTTGGAAGGGACCTTGGAGGACTTCTAGTCCAACCTCCTGATCAAGCAGGACCTTACACCATTTCAGACAGGTAGTTGTCCAAACTCTTCTTGAAAACCTCCAATGTTGGAGCACCCACAACTTCTGGTGGGAAGCTGTTCCACTGGTTAATTGTTCTCACTGTCAGAAAATTTCTCCTTATTTCTGGGTTGGATCTCTCCTTGATTAGTTTCCATCCATTACTTCTTGTTTCACCTTCAGGTGCTTTGGAGAATACATCGACTCTCTCTTCTTTTCAGCAAGCCCTTAGATATTGGAAAACTGCTAACATGATTACTCCAAGATTTTGGATGATGTAAAACTCTTCAACACCACGGACAACACTGCTACCCTCCAAAAAGACCTTGACTTTGTGTCAGAATGGTCAAACATCTGGCAACTCCAAATCTCAACCAACAAATGCTCTGTCCTACACATTGGCAAAAAAAACCAGAACACCAAATACAAGTTGAATAGACAAGACTTTACAGACAACCCTCACTCTGTCAAAGACCTTGGAATACTCATATCAAATGACCTAAGTGCCAAAGCCCACTGCAACAATATCGCCAAAAAGGCTTCAAGAGTTGTTAACCTAATCTTACGTAGCTCCTTCTCCGATAATATCACACTACTAACCAGAGCATACAAAACATTTGCCAGACCAATCCTTGAATACAGCTCATCTGTCTGGAACCCACACCGCATATCAGACATAAATACATTAGAAAGTGTCCAGGGATACTTTACGAGAAGAGTCCTCCACTCCTCTACTAGAAACAGAATACCTTATGCAACCAGACTCGAAATCCTGGGCTTAGAAAGCTTAGAACTACGTCGTCTTCGGCACGACTTAATCATAACTCATAAAATTATCTGCTACAATGTCCTTCCTGTCAACGACTACTTCAGCTTTAACCACAACAATACAAGAGCACACAACAGATACAAACTCAAAGTGAACCGCTCCAAACTTGACTGTAGAAAATACGACTTTAGCAACAGAGTGGTAAATGCCTGGAACTCACTACCTGACATTGTGGTTTCATCACCAAACCCCCAAAACTTTACCCTTAGACTGTCCATTATTGACCTCACCCGATTCCTAAGAGGTCAGTAAGGGGCGTGCATAAGCGCACCAGCGTGCCTACCGTCCCTGTTCTAATGTTCCCTCTTATCAGTACCCATCTTATGTATATAAACAATGTTACATCTATGTATATTACCAACACGTACTTGACAAAAATAAATAAATAAAATAAATAAAATAAATAAAATTGTGCAACTTCCCATTTTCAGGCAAATTTCCCCAGCAAGGTTTCTTTGGACTTGCTACTTTTGCTCCTATTTTTGAGAAATGATGGTAGAATTTTCTCTTCTTCCTCGAGAAATTCAGAAAAAATCATCCATAAAATTTCTCTCCCCCCCACCCCCAAATTAGGCACAGACATTCAAAAGTTTTTTTTTTTAAATATAGCATTTCAGAACCAAATATACCGTATCTGAGTCCTTAGGGAGTAGGACGGCATAGAAGAATTCCCAAATAAATAAATAAAATCTTCTTCAGGGGATACATTAGAAGATTGTAAATCGAGAGGAAAATATTGAAGGAGAAAAATGACAACACAATGCTAAAAACTTGTATGTCTCCCTCTATAGTTCCTTCTCTGTCTCTTCTTTGATTGCACTAAAATCTTACCATATTTTCTGATTCTTGCTTGAGATCAGACAGGTTCTATCTGAAATCTTGCATAGCAATAGCAATAGCACTTAGACTTATATACTGCTTCATAGTGCTTTACAGCCCTCTCTAAGCGGTTTACAGAGTTCAGCATATTGCCCCCAACAATCTGGGTCCTCATTTTACCTACCTGAGGAGCTGAGATAGCGCAGTGGTTAAAAGCAGCATTGCGACCTTCAGCTGATTGCTAGTTCAGCAGTCCAGCTGTTCAAATCTCACTAGGCTCAAGGTTGACTCAGCCTTCCATCCTTCCGAGGTGGGTAAAATGAGGATCCAGATTGTTGGGGGCAATATGCTGAACTCTGTAAACCGCTTAGAGAGGGCTGTAAAGCACTATGAAGCGGTATATAAGTCTAAGTGCTATCGCTATTGCTATTACCTCAGAAGGATGGAAGGCTGAGTCAACCTTGAGCCGGTGAGATTTGAACAGCTGAACTGCTGAACTAGCAGTAGCCTGCAGTGCTGCATTTAACCACTGCACCAACTCGGCTCTTGATTCATGATTCACTCAATGGCATTTTTCCAATGTCATTAGCAATCTCATGATATTCCTATCATTTTTAATGATTTTTTTTAAAGCTATTTCATTAGGAACTTTCATGAATATCATTACTGATTCCTGTGTTATGTCTTGCTAATATTTAAAATGTTTTAGACTGTGTTTGTAAGGAATTTATGAAGATACTGTTGCTTGCTTTTCTCAGAAATACAACAGAGAAATAATAACCAAAATAATCACCATTAATTTATGAATGGATGGACATTGTTCCACTTTTTTCGAAATTAAATATATTTTAGATATGTTATAAAATAATAAATCACGATTAGAAAAGAATAGAATAGAATGAGCTGAGAGGGATCTTGGAGGTCTTCTAGACCAGCCCCCTGCTCAAGCAGGAGAATGTATACCTATAAATCTATAAACCTATACCTATAACTATATAACCTATAAAGAGAAGAACATTCACAAAAAAGGCCATACAGTGATATTTGAAAGATCAAGGGAGAAAATTATTTATAGATTAATCTTTGCCACAAAATGAACATCGGTACTGGGATTAGTTTCCTGTAACAGCATAACCAAAACAAACTGAGTTTGTCACTTCTCTTCATAATCTCCTAATAAGGAATTGCCATTAAAGCCCACATTAAAACGACACACAAATGTTGAAGATTCAAGGCTGATTCTTGCTAATATATTTTTCACCGATAAATCACTAAAATATCTAACCATCTGTATGGCTTTGTCTTTTTTTTTTTCAATCTGCAAACACAATAGAAAGACGAAGCTGCCGTCAAAATGCGGCGACATACTTAACTCTCTGAGAATCTACTTCCAAACATAGTAGTAATAAGCACCCCTGTGCATCTTCCCAACTCTCAATCGGGGATTAGCAATGCTTTGCTGCTATTTTTACTTACCTAAGTCTCAAAGTACAATTTAACAATTGCCAGATAATAGCTGGAACCGAAGATAATCAACTTCACTTTGAAGCCAGTCCTCTTGATTTCAATGGGGCGTCTTTTCTCTTCCTTGTGTTTTGAGTTATCATTTTTCTAAGCCAGAAGAGGACTTTCTCAGGCTCAGTATCATAGTAGAAGTGCTTCAGATATATCGAATGAAAAGGCAGAGTTTAACCTCAATATGCTTACTATACAGGCCTACATTAAGAAAGGTCCTAAACTTTAGTGCCAAGCAATTTATGCAATGGAACTCCTGAAGTTCAAATCTTGTCTTTACTGTGATTTGATTAGATCAGGGGTCAGCGACCTTAAACACTCAAAGATCCACAAAGATCCTAACCAGACCCCCTCCCCGTTCAATTCTGGAGCCGACTGGAAGTCCGGTTCTCCCACCATAGAGTCTCCTCTTAGCGCGACATCCTTTTTCCTCTGCCAACCGGAAGTCCGGTCCCCCCACTATAGAGTCTCCTCTTAGCGCAGCGTTCTTTTTCCTCTACCTCTCCTAACAGAAAGCCCTATCAATTGAGGAGCCGACCGGCGACAGGGAGCTGCAGCAGAGGGATGAAAGAGCCACATGCTGCTCCAGAGCCGCGGGTTGCTGACCCCTGGATTAGATGATGCTAAACAAATAGCTCCCTTTTGGATTCAATCTGCTACTAGCAACAAGTGCAATATATAAAGTTTACTACAATTTACTACTTGTGGAATGGAAGATAGAAGTATGAGTCACCTCTAGGTCTCTTCCAATGCTTTCCATGGAAGATCTGTAGGAGATAAGTCAATTGCTAGAATCTATTCTTGAATCATTTGTCCTTCTCGATTTCTTCCAGTGTTAATTTTCACGACTGTCAAAGGATGTAATTTGAAAATAACTTTTCAATGATTAGCAAAACTGAGATGAATGTTTGAGATGTGTAAAGAGAAAGTTGAGACCTATATGTCAATATAACCCTAGCAAGATTGAGGTACTGTCTATGGAGATGGTTAATCGGAATGTGCAGGTAGACCTCAATTAAGTCCAAGGATGACAGGAAATTGCCCCATTGTACACCAGGATTGACTTAAGGGAATGCATCTTGAACCTGTGGTATTTTATATATTGGTTCAGACGCTTCAGGTCCAAGATTGCCTTCCATCGCCCTGAGGATTTGGGGACTATAAATAGGATGGAATAAAACCCCTGCCCTCATTGGTCCAGAGGCACCTGCTGTATGGCTCTGATATCCATCCAGCAGGTGTTGGACTGCCACATTCATAAGTGCCCTCTTAGAGGGCACCTTGGAATCAGGCATCTAATAAAAAACCTGGGGGGGAGGGAGGTGAACTCCAAGGAGAGATCAAAGCAAATCATCTCCCAGACCCATTTATCCTGGGTGATCTGGTCCCACATGTTGGCATAAAAGGCCAGACAGTGCCTATGGGTGGGTCCGGAAGGAAATCATCTGGGGCGACGGAAGGGACGGGCTCCTCCTCCCCGAAATGATCGTTTAAATTGCCTCCCCCTCCCGGATCCATCTTGGGACTGGTGTTGTCTAGATCCGTACTGACCTTGGGGCCGGGAGAAGCTGGAAACCTTGTCAGGAGCCTGAAAGGGCCACCGGGAATAAGGGGGTGGATGAATGAAGGAAGGATCTTTCTACTGTCTTGGGATTCGACCAGGATTGGGTCCAGGGCCTCCCCAAAGAGCTGCTGGCCCCGGAGAGGCGCTGATGCCAAGCACCACTTGTGGCAGGAATCCACCGGCCATTGGCATAGCCAATGCATGCGCCTGGCCACTATAGATGCTGCAATGGCCTTAGAAGCGAATCTAGATGCACGCACAGTGGAATCTGCCAAAAATTGGATAGCCGCAATGACTTTATTGAGGTCTTGCTGGGCCCTTAAGTCAGAGGTTGGAATATGTTCTTGAATTTGATGCAGCCAAATAAGAGACGTGTGGACAAAGAATGATGATGTGGAAGAAGCCCTGACTACCCTGCCTGGTGGGCCTTCAGGAGAACTTGTTCCATTCGTTGCTCCTCTGGCTTCAACAACTCTTCTGACTCCCCCGGCATCATGGTAGGGGAGTGGAGAGCTGCCACTGGGCCATCCACTGATGGAACTGTCAGAAGGGAGTACAATTCTGGAGCTACGTTGTAATATTTGCGATCCAAGGCAGAAGGCATGGGTCCAGATGCCGGGGCAGACCACTGACAGTGCACATTGTCCAGAAAAAGCTGAGGTGCTGGAATGACATCCATCTCTGGTGTGTATTCTGCAAATAATGGATCAGGAGTTGCAGATAAATTACCCGCCGGAGTGGGAGAAGGATTCACGAGTCCAGCCGCGTTGTGAGCCTTAAAGAGCAGGGGTTTGAATAGGGCTGGTGGAAAAAGCCCAAATGAAACAGGTTGCTCCGGAGATATACCCTCATCCTCCAATAACTTGAGGTATCCCTGCTCCTCATCCTCCTGAAGGTGGGACCAGCTCTCGATATCTGAGGCATCCGAATAACAGTCTGGACTTTGGCACCTGAAGTAAGGGGCGGCCCAGTTACCCTCTGACATGCCTAGGAAAGCCCTTTTGGAGTACAAAGGAGGATGTCTGCCAAGATTTTGTAAGCCCACCAGACCCTGCTGCATGGCAGCTGCGATCATCATTTGCAGATTGGCCGGGTCAAGGGAACCTGAAACAGAACCCATGGATACCCCTGAACCTTGGCCACTGGTAGAAGCTTCTGATGGCAAAGGCACAGCACTGGCTGCTGGAGGGTAGGGTTGGCAAACCCTGCTGACTCCCAGATATCCAGGTTTATGACAGCCAGGCCCAGGTTGTCGAGGGCCAACTGGTCCCCGGGACCCCCGGGATATTCTGGAGGCTAGATGGATCACTGGAGGAGGCTCTGCTCCCACGTGGAGCCGGAGGGACAGAGGTCTGTTTATCTGCCTGTGTGCAGAGTTTCTGCAGCACGTGGTCCCTCCATTGTTTGTCTCTTTCAGCAGCCTAAGACCATTTGAAAGGCTCGTGGGATCCCCTAGATCGCGAGGGCGACCTCTTCCTATCCTCCCTGGGCTCGGAATGGGCTGATTTTTTCTGCCTCTTGCCTTGTGGTTTATGGCCGGAGGTTGAGGGTCTGCGTCCGCCATTTTGGGATTCCCCCGCCTGGCAGCTGATGCAATAAAATGTCCGCCTCAGACCATTAGAGTTTTGGTGGGCCGGCGGGAATCGACCATTGGTGCCAACCTAGAGTAAGCCCTTTGGTGGTCCAGGCACAGGGCAGCGAAACAGGAAACAATCCCTCCACCGCTTGCCTCGTTTGTCTCTGGCTGCAGACAAAAATTAAGAGCTTATCGAGTTGAGTCAAGAACTGGATGAGCGGGCCAGGGCAAGTAGTAGCGAGATCATTAGAGTGATCAAGGCACCCCCCCCCCCAGCAGCCAGAGAACAGGTGGGGAATTGGTCTTCCCACCCAGCAGCCAAGCGATGTCAAGGCACAAGCTGAATCTTTGTGGCCTTGTTGCGCAAGCGCAAAAGCTCCTGTGACTGGCGCTGGGCTAAAGCAGTCCATGATAGCCCTCTTCAGCATCCCGGATCCCCTCAACCGGCTGATGATAGAAAGAGCCAGGAGAAATCAGCATAATAGCTCCTAAAGGCCACCACCACATTGCCCTGGAATTGGGCTGCAGTCCCTGCTATCCTAGCCTCTGATGAGTAATGGAGCTCAAGGCTCCCGTGGCAGACCAGGCGAAACGCCTCAGCGATCCTAATGCCATGTGAGGTGGGGCAACCACTGCTGCGGCTAGAGCCGAAGCTCGATGACGGCACTCACCCTGTGACTCTCAGAGGAGGGCCGCAGGGGAGATTCACTCACGGAATGAAGATGGTAACAAGCTGGATTTTCCTGAAGTTTGAGAAGGTGAAGCTAGCTATTCAGAATCGGAGATATTTTAGCCATGCCTGTCCTCTCTGAGGACTGAATCGAAGCTGGGTAAAATGGCCGACGGAGCTTCACAAAAGAAGATTGACCGACTCAGTCCCCACTCTGATTGGACGAGGACTACCCATTCTGAATGCTAGCTCCACCCACCATGGAGAAACACTGGTCTAAGAGCTGGGGCAGAGTACCTGTTTTGGCTCCTGCATGTGCTGACTTCTTCAACTTGGTGCCCAAGACTTGCAAATCCATTCCAAACATAAAACCATCTTTTAGAATTCAGTTGCCTTGTCAGCTCCATCTGTATCACTCTTGTATATCAGCATTTGCAATGACAAATGACCAGTCTTTGTGGCAATCCAGTAGCAATGACCAGTCTTTGTGGCAATCCAGTCTAAAGGAAATCCTTTTATACGGCAAAAAGTCAATTTTCCCAAGATGGTGAAAACTGAGATTTTCCTTCCTGCTTCATTTCTGCTAGTTACTGTGCTTTATGCATTTCATGCAGTTTTGAAACCCTTTTCAAAACACAGCTTTTGGGAGCATTTCTGAAAGACCGTTTGACTTGACTTTAGGAAAGATTACATTTTTATCTCATCAAAAGCCAGTTTACAATGCCTTATATAAATAAATCTTAGGTGGGTGTGGGACAGAAAGAAAAGAGCAAGAAATAATCACAATTGGCTCTGGGAACAGCAAGGTTCAATTCATAAAGTGAAGAAAATCAGATCAAGAAAACACATAATAGGGTCTTCAGATACAAGATCCTCTGTCTAGACCGTAGCAACTGCAATAAGAATGGACAACTAACTAGATAACAGATACCGTATAAATAAACCCATTCATTTCCTGTATGAAATGACATCAATTTTCACTTAACCATTAGGCAGCTAGCTCTATTTTGAAGTAAGGTATAAAAATAAAAAAAGTGTGGTTCCCTTGTGCTTGTTACTGTTGTTGCCACACCGGACCAAGCTCTGTCATTTATTAAGTTTGATACTAATCCATCTCAATCAATGCTATCTCACCACTCTGGTGGAAGCATTGTGAATATCTGGCATAGCTTCCTGTGACCTCTGACCCTTTCCTGATGAAAATTCAGATAAGCATGGGCAGGACCTTGGCACTGATGATAAGGGGACTGGAAACTAAAACATACGAAGAGCGGTTGCAGGAACTGAGCTTGGCCAGTCTGGCGAAGAGAAGGACCAGGGGTGACATGATAACAGTGTTCCAATACTTGAGGGGATGCCACAGAGAGGAGGGGATTAGGCTGTTTTCAAAAGCACCAGAAGGCCAGTCAAGGAATAATGGATGGAAACTGACCAAAGAGAGATTTAACCTGGAAATAAGGAGAAACTTTCTGACGGTGAGAGCGATCAACCAGTGGAACAGCTTGCCAGCGGAGGTTGTGAGAGCTCCAACACTTGAGACTTTCAAAAGGAGATTGCACTGCCATTTATCCAAAATGGTGTAGGGACTCCTGCTTGAGAGGGGGTTAGACTAGATTACCTATAAGGTCCCTTCCAACTCTTAACAATAATCTAATCTAATCTAACTGTGACCAGGTGAACAAGGTGCAGCCAATATAATCCAGAAAGCACGCAAAACATTGCGTAGAATCAGGATAAGTCCTGGAAAAGATCCATAGATTTGGGTCTGAGCAGAGCTGCTTCCAATAAAGGAGATAAGGTAGTAATTCTGTGGTAAGGCATGGTGCAGATTTACAAGCTCTGCCCATTTAGGAATTGGGTTCAAGGCTCAAAGGAGAAGAATGTCCCTATTGTGCCATGCGTGATGGTTCTCAGAGGCTTTTATGTGAGAGATTTCAAGCTTTCTCTAGAATGTTTTGGTGCTAATTAGCTGTGGTCAAGAACAGCAGCTCCCTCCCCAAATAGATCATGGTTTCTTCCATCCACCACTCTCACTTTCTACCTGGTCTCACTTTGACTTCCTGAGTGGCTGTATCGGCTTAAGAGTTGACAATCATGATCTCAGAAGTTCTGACCCGAGTTTCCAGAATAAGGGAACTTAGGTTTCACAAGAGTTTCATCCAGGGGTGGGTTCTAACTTACCTCGCCGCCGGTTCTCTTCCTCCAGCACTGCATGGCCGCGCCATGCAGGTGAGCATGTGCAGTGCCAAAAACTCAGCTTATGCGCATGCGCAGAGGCAAAAATTAGCTTCTGCGCATGCTCAAAAGCCAAAAACAAGATGGTGGCACCCACGACAGAACTGGCTCCATGACATTACCACTGGTTTACTAACGGTTCTAAAGAACCGGTTAGAACCGTTAGGAACCCACTTCTGGTTTCGTCATATAGCTCTTCCTAGTCTTCCATAGCTGACAGCTATGGAAAGTCAATAACTTTCTAAACAGATACAGAAAATATTTATCAAATTAGCACCTGACCAAAAAATCTCCTCTGATAGCCTAATAAAAGAGGGGTTTTGAATTCTTAGAGTGAGCTTTGTCTTTCTAGTTTTGCTTCAGGCATCGGCTTTCGCGTATTGCTTATCTTGCAAAATGGATTTTTCTAATAGAAGCACGAGAGTTGTATGGAACACTAACAGTGTCACATATTTAAATTAATTATTTTAATTTAAATATAAAATATTTAATTAATCTCGATTTAAATGTTTAAATCAATATTTATATTACAGAACTCTATTTTACTTGGTTTCTCCTATTTTCACATCTGTGGTATTACTACCAGCACAGCATGTTGTTGTCTGCTCATAATCTTTGGAGCATCTGTAAACTGTGCATGAATTGTAAGTCTGGCCAAGTCTTCTTGATGTTGAAATACCTTTTTCTTGAAAACAATCAGTCGAAACACATTTATCTGCTCTTTTGTGTTTCTAGATTTTTCAGAATGGAAATATTTTTCTGGAGTACAGTAGTTCTTGACTTACAACAGTTCTTTTAATGATCCCTCGAAGTTACAACGGCACTGAAAAAAGTGACTTATGACTGTTGTTCACAGTTATGGCCATTGTAGCATTCCCATGGTCACATGATCAAAATTCAGACTCTTGCCAATTGACTCATATTTATGATGGTTGAAGTGTACTGATGTCACGTGATCAGAGGTGGGTTCCTACCGGGTTCTAACCGGTTCTTTAGAACCGTTAGTAAACCGGCGATGACGTCACGGAGCCAGTTCTGTCAATGCAGGTCCGTGGCCACTGCCATCTTGGATTTTGCTTCTGCACATGCGCAGAAGCTATTTTTTGGATTGCTGAAGCCTGGCACGACCCTGATCAATCCAGCAGCAAAACGATCCAGAACCCACCCCTGCACGTGATCCCCTTTTGTGACCTTCTGACAAAGCAAAGTCAACAGGGAAGCCAGATTCACTTAACTATGTTACTAATTTAACACCTGCAGGGATTCACTTAACAACAGAAAGGTTGTAAAATGGAGCAAACCTCACTCAACAAATGTCTCACTTAACCACATAAATTTTGGGTTCAATTCCGGTTGTAAGTGGATGTGTTCCAACCACATCCTTTCCATGTGGTTGGAAAGAAGAGAAGAGAATGACCAACAGTGAGATGGAAGGAAGGAAGTATCGTTAGTGATGGCTACATTTTTGGAAGAGCTTTGGGATCAATTTAGGGACAGATCATCATGGAGGAAATCCCTCTATGTGGTTGCTAAGGACTGACAGCAACTTGATGGATCAATCGAGAAAAAAGATAAACATGACCAATCTATGGAAAGACCGATAAACAACAAATTATATGTGTGAGTCAGGGTTTTCCAGAGTAACCAAACTAAATGTTAAATAAAAAATGAGAGTGACTGCCTAAATTAAAAGCCACATTTCAGGAATTATAGAAAAGTAAATGAGAGTGAGTGTCTCTAAAATAAAAACCAGATTTCCGGAATTATGGAAAAATAATTAAACTCATCATTTCTCATTGGAAAAAATATGTTTTTAAATTTGATTTCCTTTTTGTTTATTTCCAATTTGGCACTGGAGGTTCTAGCACTGTTTTATGTATTTATAAAAAAGTAAGTGATATATGTATTTCTTCCTCAGCCCTAAATGCAAAGAAATAATAATAATAATAATAATAATAATAATAATAATAATAATAATAATAATAATAATAATAATAATAATAATAATAATAATAATAATAATAATAATAATAATAATAATAATAATAATAATAATCACAAGAAGAGTTACGATATTGGCTTCCTTTGTCTATTGAAGTGGGAACACATCTACGCATTAGAGTTCCCATTACTAGTTATATGTAAATGAGATGGTGAACAGACCTAGGCTATTGATTGTAAGAATAAGCAATGTGTACTAATATAGAGTCATGTGTGCCAAAATGTTTTAACAAACAACTTTTCTTTGAAAGGCAAAAAACAAAAGAACAACACAAAACCCTAGGAATTCATACAATCAACCTAAAATATGATCCAATTATGTCAGACCCATCATCCTATTAACAAGATCTGCATTAAACCTATAAGAGATGTGTTTTTCAATATACACCGAAGGACAATCAATATCTAAAGTGACCTCATGCTAGAGTCCTAGCTGTCTGAAAAATGTTATGAGCAATTAATGAAAAATTGCCAAGTATGTGAATATATCTAGCAAATAAGAGCCCCAAAAATATATATCATACTTCCCACTAGATTCTACAAAATAGTTTGACAAACTAATAAGCACAGTAGTTTAATTTCTTTTTTCCCTCGAAATATTATTAATGTAAAGGAATCATTTCTGATAGATACTTTTCTTTGGAAACAAGAAAAATCTGTATTTTCAGGGAAACATATTTGTAGGCTATTGAACGTTTCACAATCTTTTGTAGACAATAGATACATTTTTTTATTTCACACAATTTTGCTATTTGTTTTCTGGAAATTGTGTGCATTAGGAAAAAAATGTATGTAAAGAAAGTTGCACATTAGGAGCATTGTGTTCAGAAAGACATATTCAGGTCACATGCTTTTAATGTGTTAACACTGGGGGAAAATAGATGGATTTTCATATGCATTTGGGGTGTGTTTTTAAAAAGCAATATAAGCTTAAACAAGAAAAAATGATTTAACTTAAACAAATGCAAAGATCGAAGAAGAAACAGATATACTATATGCTAAAAAACATTTGTGGTTATTTAAAGATTTTCTATATATAAAACCTTTGTTCATTTTCCCTCTAATTGTTCAGTGATGTTTTTAGTGCACTGGGGGACTTATTAGCTTCACTTCAGTAATTAAAGTAACATTAAGAAATTTAACAAGAGAAGAAAGGGGAAAAATGTAGATAGACTGGGCTCTGAATATGTGCATTCATGCATCTTCCTGGACAAGCAAATTTTGTATCTATGCTACTGTCTTCCTTTTACTTCTTTACCTTAAGAGCCGAGATGGCGCAGTGGTTAAAATGCAGCACTGCAGTTCAGCAGTTCAGCTGTTCAAATCTCACCGGCTCAAGGTTGACTCAGCCTTCCATCCTTCCGAGGTCGGTAAAATGAGGACCCAGATTGTTGGGGGCAATATGCTGAACTCTGTAATCCGCTTAGAGAGGGCTGTAAAGCACTATGAAGCGGTATATAAGTCTAAGTGCTATTGCTATTGCTATTACCTTGTGGTAAACAGAACAGCTTTGTTGTCATACACCCAGGTGGGGTGTATCTTCCCAAAAAACCCCAAGTACTTACCCTTGTCTCTTAGGGCTCCCCAACATATTAATAGCTCACCCCAATTCAGCTAATCCTTGACGTTTGATGAGGATTGGGACCGGAATTTCCATTGCTAAACAAGGTGAGTTAAGTGACTTTTATGACCGTCTTTTGCCACAACTGTTAAGTGAATCGCTGAGGTTATTAAGAGAATCATGTGGTTGTTAAGTGAATCTGGCTTTTCCTTGTCAGAAGCCGGCTGGGCAGGTTGCAAATTGTGACCATGTGTCCTCAGGACGCTGCAACCATCGTAAATACAGGCAACTTGCCAAGCGCCCAAATGTTGATCATGTGACCACAGGGAGGATGCAAGAGTCACAAATATAAGGTGGTAACAATGCTGTTGTAACTTCAAGCGGTTGCTAAATGGATGGTTGTAAGGCTGGCGGGTCCTAGGGGGAGGGCCTTCTCTCTGGGGGGGGGGCGTGCTCTGTAACCAACTTCCCCCAGAGATCCGAATTATCCCCACTCTGCTGGCCTTCCGGAAAGCCGTCAAGACATGGCTCTTATTGCAGGCAGGGGTTGGAGACTAGTTTTTATCCGAGATCTCCCCCAGTATGTATGTTGTTGAACGTCTTTTAACTTTTGTAATGTTTTAAAATTGTTTTTAAATGAATGTTTATTGTTTAGTGTTCTTTTAAAATGTTGTACGCCGCCCTGAGTCCTTAGGGAGTAGGGCGGCATAGAAGAACCTAATAATAAATAAATAAATAAATAAGGCGAGGACCTCCTGTACCCCATACTGTATCCTAGAGATTGATGTCTCTCTGAAGACCAGAAGTTTAGAGAGCTACCCAGTCATTGTGGTGATAGAAAGGTTGCCTTCATTGCCTTTTTATTGCCAGAGCAATGACGAGATTAGGCTATAAACTGCTGCTGCGGACATTCTCTTTCACACAGAAACTGACAAGCAGTCACAATTAATGCGGCTTCCTTTTTGAAAAGTATGGTGAAATGTCAGGTGTATTTGTCCTCTGCAGCACAAGCTAAAGATCTGTATTTTTCCTATCACTCGTTTGAGTTTATTTTTGTATGCTTAACATTATCTCACGGCATACCGTATTTTTCAGAGTATAAGACGCACCGGAATGTAAGATGCACCTTAGTTTTTGGGGAGGAAAATAGGGGGAAAAAATCTACCTACCAGGTATTCATCTGGCTAGCGTCCTTAGTCTGGTCAGCTTCAGCACATTATTTTATCCCCTGGTTAGGGCTGAAAAAAAATCTTCTTCGGAGGGAGTAGCAATGAAAACAAGCCTGCAAAGACTTAGGGCTGGAAAAAAAATCTTTGGAGGGAGTAGGAATAAAAAAAATCCTGCAAATTTTTTTGGGAAGAGCCAGAAAGATCATTAGCACCTCGTTAGGGCTGAAAAAACCTTTTTCAGAGGGAGTAGCAATGAAAACAAGCCTGCAAGCTAGGAAGAGCCAGAAAGATTGTTAGCACCTCATTAGGACTGGGGAAAAAGCTACATTCGGAGTCTAAGGTGCACCCAAATTTTCAGCCTCTTTTAGTGGGGAGAAAGGTGTGTCTTATACTCCGAAAAATACAGTAACTTTTTGTGTCTGTGTATACATGGGCCTTAAAGTTGGTTGACTCCAGAAGTGTTTTTCAGAAGTGCCTCCTTGCCATTGCCTCCTTCCTAGGGCTGAGAGAGAGTGACCGGCCCAAGATCACCCAGTTGGATTCTAGGCACTTCCCAATTCTAGCCTGCTGTCTTAACCGCTACACCAGACTGTCTCTTTAGGACGCTTTCAATCGTATCTCATTATAAGGCCCATAAGTCTCAGTGTCAGAATTAACAATGAATGGGGAAAAAAAACATGTATTTCTTCTTTAAAAGAAATAATGTGGAGCATCCTTTCAGCAAAAAAACAAACCAAAAAAACAGCTATTATATAGATACAACAGTTTCCAAAGGTCTGGGCTTTAATGACCCAGAAATAAGCAAATATGTACATAATTCAAAGCCGGTATTCTGCTTTTTAAAACATCTCACTGTTCCATATTCAGGCTGCTATTATTGTCATTTCAAAATGAAGACTCTTACAATAGGAGAAAAACATTAAGCAGTGAAAGGTTGCTGCTTTTAGAGGAAATCTAAACAGATTTGAGCTAGCAACCCAAATGCCAGCCACAACTTGGAGATGCTTAGAAAGTCATTAGTAGTTTCAACAGTCAGAAAAAGCAGCAAAACAAAAAAATTTATTGAGCCCCTGGCATATGGGCTACTTTCACCTTTACAGGTCATAAATTGTAGAGACATAAGATAGATGACTCAATTTAAGACAAAGTAACCAAATGTCAGTAAGTAGGAGTTGGGGTATGTAATCAATGATTTATATTACAACGCCTATAGAAAAGAATGTACTATATCAAATGTATTTCCACAAATTATGCTAAGCAGAATATAGAGAGCTACCCAAAAATGAAGAAGAGCCTCATGAGAAGATATTTCTCAACTCTAGCTGATGCTAAAGTTTGTAAAAGACCTCGAATAGAGCGACTTCATAAGTCTTTATGTCAACAAATCCTATTTTACATAGTTTAGATTGTCCCCTGTAAGTAAGAGGGTTTAAATGCCTTTCAAATCCGTTAGGTCAGCGTTTCCCAACCTTGGCAAGTTGAAGATGTCTGGACTTCAACTCCCAGAATTCCCCAGCCAGCATTTGCTGGCTGGGGAATTCTGGGAGTTGAAGTCCAGACATCTTCAACTTGCCAAGGTTGGGAAACACTGCGTTAGGTCTTTCTGAAGGGAGAACTTGAGAACGTTGAGCCGACCAGTCAGAGTACAATAACCAACAAATCCAACTTTGAAAATAGTGACTGCAATCCATCCTTATCTTCAACACAATTCAAGTCATACCACAGAGTTAAGATAAAAGAGAAATCTAAAAGATTTGCATGCAAAAAAGTTACCGGCAATGTGAAATCTTTAAACATTGCCAGTCAAGAAAACTGACTCTTTCTCTTGATCTAACTAGCTTTGATTCCCAGGGGTGACATGATAGCCCTGTTCCAATACTTGAGGGGCTGCCACAGAGAAGAGGGGGTCAGGCTGTTCTCTATGGCACCAGAAAGCCAAACAAGGAATAACGGATGGAAGCTGACCAAGGAGAGATTCAACTTGGAAGTGAGGAGAAAGTTTTTGACCGTGAGAACAATCAACCAGTGGAACAGCTTGCCAGCGGAGGTTGTGAGAGCCCCAACACCTGCAACCTTCAAGGGGAGACTGGACTGCCATCTGTCTCAAGTGGTGTAGGAACTCCTGCTTGAGCAGGGGGTTGGACTGGATGACCTACAAGGTACCTTCCAACTCTAATAATAAATCTAAAAACCCCTTTCGTTTTCACACCACGTCAAAATTGCAACCTGCTGAAGAACTCAGCAGCAAAGTGAAAAACCAATTCTGAACCTGGAGTGTGCTACATACTTCATTTTATTTCAGAGAGGAAAATCAAAGCATTAGCAAGCCTCTATGACCAGGGGATTTGAAATTCACCTCAGCAATTTAACACTGATTCTCCAGATGTTCCTCCATTGGAACTTTTCAGGCACTACATCACATTAAGAATTTTAAAATCAGTTTTTCCCAGTGTTGATAACTTCCAAATCTCTGCACTTCACTTCCCAATATTCCTTTTAAGGTAGCTGTGGCTGAGGATTCTGGATTCCGAACTCCACCCATGTACTTGAACACTGTCAACATTGAGAAATAATATTCTACACTTACTTTGAATTTGGCTTGCTGAGAAATCTGGGGGGGGGGGGGGGGAATTCCAAAACCCAGCAGGTACTTTGGGATTTTAATGAAAAGTTCAGAGAGGAGGTGAAACATTATCTGAACCAGAGAAAGGGAAGATACCTCCTGAGTAGGGGGGGGTTCCTAATTTTTTTACTACCACTCTGTGGGCATGGCTTATTTTGTGGGTGTGGCTTGCCAGCCATGTGACCGGGTGGGCGTGGGCCACAGGAGCTTGGCAGCAGCCGGAGAAGGGGGGGGCATTGCCCACCCGCAACGCAGCCCCCACAGCGGGAGCAGCAAAACCGCAGCAGCGATTCTTCTAGGAGGCTCTGAATGTCCTGAATGCTTCTCCCCATTTGATGATCCTAGGCTCCTGCCGCCCGTTCCCCCTCCCCTCAGCAGCTCGAGAAGCCTTGAACGTGCGAAAATGCCTGGGATCATCACCGCACGTTCGTGGCTTCTCGGACTGCTGAAGGGAGGGGAATGGAGATAGCTCCTGCCGCCCATTCTTTCAGCGTCTCATGCGCTCCCTCAGCCATCCTCCCCTGCTTGGACTCACTGTGGGGTAGGAAGGCAGCGCATGCGCAGTGCCGGAAGCTCAACTTCTGGGCATGCGCAGAAGAAAATTTTTAAAAAGTTTGGAAAGCTTTAGGCAAAAGCGAAGGAAAAGTGTCAAATGCGAGCTTCTTATTATTTTCAAGCGAAGGGACGGGGAAAGACTTAATTGTCAGGTTTCTGGGCATGCACAGAAGAAATTTTTTTTTTAAATGGCGGCACCCAGGCACCGGCAACCGACCGCACCAGTTCTGTGACGTCACCAGCGGGCCGCTACCGGTGCTATAGAGTGGACCGCACTGGTAGGAACCCACCACTGCTCCTGAGACAGCGCAATGGGTAAGGGGTGGAGTAATTTCAAAAAGCAGAAAAACCTGCAAGGGAGCAGAGTTGCTAGAGTGGAAATCAAGGACAAGATATATCAGAAAAATAAATACAGGTAAGGAGAGAATAAGGGCATGGAGACTTTAAAGGGCAAAGACAATTTGGAAGGTAGCCTTGAGGAACGGGATGAATTTAATGTTCTTGCCTGAGCCTTCCAAAAGCCAAATTGGAGGAGGAGACCGTGGGCAATGATGGTTTCCTCACTAGACATTTTGCTGAAGGAAGCCCAGGAGACCCCAAACCTTCTCGTTGGCAAACGAGTATCAATGGGTGGAGAAAGGAACGGATGGCTGAGACGGAGCAGAAGAGCAGCAAAGCAGCACCTTCATTTGTTTGCTCACCCACAACTACGGTACTGACAGAAGTCATAGCTTCAACCGGATGATAACCGGATGAGACAGGTGTTCAGTTTGCATTATAAACTTCGGTATTGAAATATCTACGTTCCAGAAGTTTTGTTTTGTTCTGCCATGTCAAGTTTCTGATCAAGGGGAAGAAAAGCAGATGTGATCTCAGCTAGAGGTAAAACAGTTTTGCGTAATGTTCTTGTTAGTCCATTTTCTTCTATTTCAAGGCAACACACACACACACACACACACACACACAGAAACCACACATGCATCAATCCATCCATACATACATAACACTTTTGTTTAGTTATACTGTAACATTGTTAACATTGGGTTAGTTAGTAAATGGTCTTAGATATTTCCACTCTCTTTAATGGAATTCAGTTACTTCGAAATTTATCTCTGTGGCATCACCCAGGGATAGAAAGGCTTAAATTGGCCTCGTTATGAAAATACATTTCATTTGACAAAGTCTTTGAAGTTATAAAGAGATAGCCGCTTCTCTGTTAACCATAGAGTTAAAAAGAAAGGAAACAACTCTTCTGAACTGTCAAGAACTAGAATTTTCTATTCTCTTTTCAAAGGAAGGACTGCACTTACATATCTAGCATCTGCATGACTTAAGGATGAAATCTAGCAAGTACTCAGGTCTCAGACAACTTGCTGTACCTGAAGGTTAGTCCCCTACAAGGGTGTCTAAACAGATAAATAAGCAACCCCTTTCATACAGATGTATCCAGAGGTGGTATTCAGCCGGTTCGGACTGGTTTAGGCGAACCAGTAGCGGAAATTTTGAGTAGTTCGGAGAACTGGCAAATACCACCTCTGGCTGGCCCCGCCCTCATGCCCCGCCGTTCCCTGTCCTATATTCCCTTGTTTTTTTAGCTCAGCTGATTCAATAGCAATAGCAATAACACTTAGACTTATATACCGCTTCGTAGTGCTTTACAGCCCTCTCTAAGCGGTTTACAGAGTTCAGCATATTGCCCCCAACAATCTGGGTCCTCATTTTACCCACCTCGGAAGGATGGAAGGCTGAGTCAACCTTGAGCCTAGTGAGATTTGAACAGCTGAACTGTTGAACTAACAGTCAGCTGGAGTAGCCTGCAGTAGCTGCATTTAACCACTGCGCCACCTCGGCTCTAACCACTGCGCCACCACATGCAGCAGAGCGGATTGCCGTGCCTCAGCTGAGCTAAACAACAGCTCAGCTCACCAGCACTGACACCGAGGGCGGTCTTGGAGTGCTGCGTGCTCTCATAGAACCGGTAGGAAAAGATTTGGAATCCCACCAATGTATCCTACATTGGGCAGTTATGCATTGTGATATTCTATGCTGAAAGGACTACAGTACAAAAGTCAGCATCCAGGACTATCAACGATGATGGGAAATGCAGTTCAGCAAATGGAGATCATCCGATTGGAAACCACATAAATAGAAACAAAGACGACCATCGAGATATGATGCTGTAGTCATGCATGTCTTCAGAAGGTCTTCGATCCCTTTTTTTTAATACTGCCACTGAATGTTAAGAGCTACAATATTGAAATCCAACTCCCTAAAGTAATAAACTTCTTCCAAACAACGTCAAAAGCTCACCAGTTTAAAACATGCTTCTGAAGGGGTGCTAGGACGTTGTCAAGCTCATCTTAAAGATTATTCAGTTCTTTGGAGATGTTTCCCCTTTAAAATGGTAATAAAGTATACTTGTAAGAGTTTATCAAAATGTGTTTTAAGCTTTGGGCGTCAGGATCATTGGCTATCTAATTCTGCACTAAGATTCAAATTTTTTACTACCGGTTCTGTGGGCATGGCTTGGTGGGCGTGGCAGGGGAAGTATACTGCAAAATCTCCATTCCCTCCCAACTCCAGGGGAAGGATACTGCAAAATCCCCATTCCCTCCCCACTCCAGGGGAAGGATACTGCAAAATCCCCATTCCCTCCCCACTCCAGGGGAAGGTTACTGCAAAATCCCCATTCCCTCCCCACTCCAGGGGAAGGTTACTGCAAAATCTCCATTCCCTCCCCACTCCAGGGGAAGGTTACTGCAAAATCCCCATTCCCTCCCCACTCCAGGGGAAGGATACTGCAAAATCTCCATTCCCTCCCCACTCCAGGGGAAGGATACTGTAAAATCCCCATTCCCTCCCCACTCCAGGGGAAGGATACTGCAAAATCCCCATTCCCTCCCCACTCCAGGGGAAGGTTACTGCAAAATCCCCATTCCCTCCCCACTCCAGGGGAAGGATACTGCAAAATCCCCATTCCCTCCCCACTCCAGGGGAAGGATACTGCAAAATCCCCATTCCCTCCCCACTCCAGGGGAAGGATACTGCAAAATCCCCATTCCCTCCCCACTCCAGGGGAAGGATACTGTAAAATCTCCATTCCCTCCCCACTCCAGGGGAAGGATACTGCAAAATCCCCATTCCCTCCCCACTCCAGGGGAAGGATACTGCAAAATCCCCATTCCCTCCCCACTCCAGGGGAAGGATACTGCAAAATCCCCATTCCCTCCCCACTCCAGGGGAAGGATACTGCAAAATCCCCATTCCCTCCCCACTCCAGGGGAAGGATACTGCAAAATCCCCATTCCCTCCCCACTCCAGGGGAAGGATACTGCAAAATCCCCATTCCCTCCCCACTCCAGGGGAAGGATACTGCAAAATCCTCATTTCCTCCCAATCAGCTGGGACTCGGGAGGCAGAGAATAGATGGGGGCGGGGTAAGCCAGAGGTGGTATTTACCGGTTTTCCGAACTACTCAAACCTTCCACTACTGCCCTGTTTCCCCCCAAAATAAGACATCCCCTGATAATAAGCCCAATCGGGCTTTTGAGTGCATGGCAATAAGGCCAAGTGCTTATCTCAGGGTTCAAAAAAATATAAGACAGGGTCTTATTTTCGGGGAAACACGGTGGTTCTCCAGAACTGGTCAGAACCTGCTGAATCCCATCTTAAGTCTATGAACCTTTTTTAAAATAAATTAATGCCTATTTTACTAAATCCCTATTTTCTGAAATTTGCCCCTTCATATCTACATACCTCCATACACGATTGTTTGCCTCAACATGCACATCCTGCTTGCCAGAGGAAACTCCCTATGCTCCAAATTTAAAGGCAGGCAGGAGAGTCATTTTATTTTAAATTTATTTTATTTATTTAAAACATTTCTACAGCCTATTTTATATCACACTCAGGGCATCTCTCACGCCAGGAGTTTTATTCAGTGTAAAAAGATGAGCATAAAATAATTACACAGTAGCCTGAGTAAGTTGTTAAATAATTAAAGTCGTGTTGCTGGATTGGAGAGGGGTTAAATATTTCATTTTGAACAACAGCAGAAAGTGCTGTAGAGGTTTATTTTACTTTTAGATGAAGCAATATTAATCAGCAACACGTTAATTAATCATCACCATCTCTGTTAGGCAGCAGGTATACCAAAGTCACATATATGAAGATTCTAAAGTAGCATGTTAAAAGTAGACATTTTCTATTCAGCCATCTGAATTAGTCGATATTATGCATGGCTTATCTGTTATTTTTTTTGAGACATAACAAAAAATGCTTTGAGATTTTTTTAAAAAAGAAAGGACCTAATCCATCAGTAAAAATAAATCATGCCCCCGCCAAACAAAAATGAATCCATTAGGATCCTTGCTGTTGCTGCTTTTTTTTTAATAAAAAAGAAGGAAAAATAGCAAAAGAAAAAAGAGTGGTAAAAGAGTTCATTGTTAATAAAGAATTGCTAAGCAACAGTAGAGACATTTCAGCTGAGCTCCCAACAAATAATTAGCTAAAATAGAGGTTGAGGTTGAGAAGCTGCTAAATAGAAATTGGAAATACAGACTAGTGTGTTCCTTAAACTCAGATAGTTTTAAACTATTTTAAAGGTTACGCTCAGCCCAATAGACATTCAGAAATAACTACCGTATTTTTCGGAGTATAAGATGCACCAGAGTATAAGACGCACCTTAGTTTTTGGGGAGGAAAATAGGGGAAAAAATCTGCCTACCTGGTATTCATCTGGCTAGCGTCCTTAGTCTGGTCAGCTTCAGCACATTATTTTATCCCCTGGTTAGGACTTAAAAAAACCTTCTTCTGAGAGAGTAACAATGAAAGAATCTGCAAGCCAGTAAGAGCTGGGAAGATAGTTAGCACCTGGTTAGGGCTAGAAAAAAACTTATTCGGAGCAGCTTCAGCACATTATTTTATCCCCTGGTTAGGACTTAAAAAACCTTCTTCTGAGAGAGTAACAATGAAAGAGCCTGCAAGCCAGTAAGAGCTGGGAAGATCGTTAGCACCTGGTTAGGGCTAGAAAAAAACTTATTCGGAGCAAGTAGAGCAATGAAAAAACCCCTGCAAAGACTTAGGGCTGGAAAAACATTCTTTGGAGAGAGTAACAATGAAAAAGCCTGCAAGGTAAGAGCTGGGAAGATCTGTTAGCACCTAGTTAGGGATGGGAAAAAAGCTACATTTGAAGTATAAGAGGCACCCAAATTTTCAGCCACTTTTAGGGAGGAAAAAGGTGCATCTTATACTCCGAAAAATACGGTATGTAAATCAGCAATGCAGACCCTAAAAATAAACCTTCTATGAAATTAGTAGCATTTCTCTTGCTTTAGTTTTATCTCTTCTGTGTAGGGTTTTCCCCTGTATTTTACTCACATCAGCCTATTATAAAAGTTTCAAGGACTGGCTTTTTAAGCCTAGCCTCATATGAAACATATTCATATTTTATACAGCGCTGTCTTGCTCACAAGTACAGACCACCTGTCAGAAAAAAGATTTCTGTGGACTGGAGAGCAAAAGTACCAAGCATTCAAAGATTATTATTATTTATGCTTATTCAAAGATTATTATTATTTATGCTTGCTTCAGAACCGGGGTGGCGAAGCTGGATTCACCAAGGAGCAAAGGACAAAGGCACTTTGCTGTGTAATTGCTGATTTTTTAGCCAATCATGCAGAGATCGTAAAAAGAAATTATTTTGGATTATTTAGATATTAGTGATTCAGAGAAGAGCATTGAGATCTTCTGCCTGCATTGGAGAGAAGATTAGATCATTCGTTTGTCTTTTGCAAAAGAAGTATAGGGCTTGTAGACATGGAAACACATTTTTGTCAATAAAAGAGCCAGGGATCTCAATAAAAGAGCAACAGACGCCCAAAGTAACATCTCCAACTGTATACCATATTGCAGTGATGGCGAACCTTTTTTGGTTCGCGTGCCAAAAGGGGGGGGATGCGGGGATCACGTGTGTGCGTGCCCACACTCATAATTCCATGCACCCCCGCACATGCACGCATGACCCCCCCTGCTCCCAGCATGCAATGGCACGCCCATTTTTCGCTCTCCCCAGGCTCCAGAGCCTTTCTAGGAGCCTGGGGAGGGCAAAAACGGCCTTCCCCACCCCCTCTGGAGGCTGGAAACAGCCTGTTTCCTGACTCCCAGTGGGCCCAGAAGGCCTGAAAATCAGCCGGCTGGTGCACACATGCACGCCGGACCTGAGCTCGTGTGCCCACCGATATGACTCCGCGTGCCACTTGTGGCACCCGTGCCATAGGTTCGCCATCACGGCCATATTGGTTCTTGGCGGGGAGGTAAGATGCTGAAGATGATGATGTTACACAAACTCAGGCTGTGAGCACTTATTTTTTTGCTGAGGGACAACGACCCCTTCAGTTTCATGGATAACTGACATTCAATCCAACAACACCCCACCCAAAAAAAAGACGGAAAGAAGAAGTGTCTATGAAGATTTTCAATCACCCAGGTCATGATTGTCCTTTTCCAAACGGCAAGTAGACTTTGTTGGTATTTTCTTTAAAAAACCAAGAAAGTCCACTTGCCTTTTTGAAAAAAAAACATCACACATTTGGGACAGAAAGAACAAGAAAATAAACAACTTCTGTTTGTAGCATAATTGCTATAGAGGAATTATTGAGTCTGTCATCTGCACCTCTATAACTGTCTGGTTCGGTTCTGCAACCCAACAAGACAGACACAGACTTCAGAGGATGATCAGAACTGCAGAAAAAACAATTACTGCCAACCTGCCTTCCATTGAGGACCTGTATACTGCACGAGTCAAAAAGAGGGCCGTGAAAATATTTACTGACCCCTCGCATCCTGGACATAAATTGTTTCAACTCCTACCCTCAAAACGATGCTATAGAGCACTGCACACCAAGACAACTAGACACAAGAACAGTTTTTCCCCCGAACGCCATCACTCTGCTAAACAAATAATTCGCTCAACACTGTCAAACTATTTACTGTTTGTACTACTATTAATCTGCTCATCGTTCCTATCACCCATCTCCTCCCACCCATGACTGTATGACTGTAACTTGTTGCTTGTATCCTTACAATTTATATTAATATGGATTGTTTCCTGATTGCTTATTTGTACCCTATGACAATCATTAAGTGTTGTACCTTATGATTCTTGACAAATGTATCTTTTCTTTTATGTACACTGAGAGCATATGCATCAAAGACAAATTCCTTGTGTGTCCAATCACACTTGGCCAATAAAGACTTCTATTCTATTCTATTCTATTCTATTCTATTCTATTCTATTCTATTCTATTCTATTCTATTCTATTCTATTCTAGTGATTGACTTCCCAATTGAAGCAGAGAGGGCCAAATTCCAAAGATGCAACCTCCATGGAGCATAGTAACACTGAAAGAGTGGAATTTCTGCCATAAAGAAACAGATAATGGAAGTTATGTGTTCCCAACATCCTAGGCAGCTGCGGTTCTCTGTTTCTGTTGATAAATAGACACCAAGAAGCCCCAAATCTGGAATCAAAACACTATCAGTACTATAAAGTAGGGGTATCCAACCATGGCCACTTTAAGACCTGTGGACTTCAACTCCCAGAATGGCTGGCTGGGAAATTCTGGGAGTTGAAGTCCACAGGTCTTAAAGTGGCCATGGTTGGACACCCCTGCTTTAAACAAAGCTAGCAT
This sequence comes from Diadophis punctatus similis, assembly GCA_023053685.1. Lineage (NCBI taxonomy): Eukaryota > Metazoa > Chordata > Lepidosauria > Squamata > Dipsadidae > Diadophis > Diadophis punctatus. The sequence continues at coordinate 14,468,293 of JALIGW010000017.1, forward strand.
CCAACCCTGGCTAGAACAAATGAATTAACTGGGATGGATTCTTTTAAAGGGGAGGAGGGAAAAATCAAATCCTTGAGGTGGGGGGAAACATACTAGCATTGATCATTCAGGCCGCTTTCATAAAGGGTGTCCTTGGAACTCAAATGCCATTTGCACAAACATTAATATACTGCAAAGCTTTTTAATTTGATTGCTTTGAGCTGAATAGATGGGTCGATGCCAAATACACTGATCTCATCCGCTGAATGGAAATTGCAGCACAATACCAGCCGGATTAAAATGAAGTGACCCAGATTGACCTCTCTGGCCAGCTACCTCCAAAATCCAAAGCGGCTTCTATGACTCGAGAGGCCTGTTGCCTTCTAGACAAAGAAAACGAGGCTGGATCCAGAATCCCAAATATTTGACTTTGGAGGAAAAGGAGAAGGAGTTTGTTGCAGGTTCAGAGTTTAGGCTTTTTTTTAGATCTAGATATAAAGTTTTCCTTCTTTGGTTTATGGCATTTGACTCTTCCATTTTATGCTTATAAAACTAAACAGAAATGTTGCTCCTTGGAAATTGAACCACCTTCTAATCATTTTGGCTGCCCTGTTTGTGGCTTTTGCTCTCTGTTTTCTAAGATGAAGTGAGTAGGACTGCAAATAATACTCCAGATAAAAATACCTCCCTGGACTATGGAATGAGGAAGGAAAGGAAGGAAGGAAGGAAGGAAGGAAGGAAGGAAGGAAGGAAGGAAGGAAGGAAGGAAGGAAGGGAGGGAGGGAGGGAGGGAGGGAGGGAGGGAGGGAGGGAGGGAAGGGAGGGAAGGGGAGAGGGGAGAAGGGAGAGGGGAGAGGGGAGAGGGGAGCGAAGGAAGGACTTCCCTTCTCTGCTTCTCCTCTGGCTTCTAGTTTCAATTTCTTTCCTAATCATTTAAGCCAGGAGTCCTCAAACTTGGCAACTTTAAGACTTGTGGACTTCAACTACCAGAATTCTCCAGCCAGCAATTCTGGCTGGAGAATTCTGGGAGTTGAAGTCCACAAGTCTTAAAATCGCCAAGTTTGAAGACCTCTGATTTGAGTTGAAGTCCACATGTCTGGCTGGGGAATTCTGGAAGTTGAAGTCCACATGTCTGGCTGGGGAATTCTGGGAGTTGAAGTCCACAAGTCTTAAAGTTGCCAAGTTTGAAGACCTCTGATTTAAGCAAAAAAAAAATGGCTTCCTCCCCCATCCTCAATACTTACCCTTTGATCTTTTTACTGACCTAGTCAACCAAGTAGAGAGTATGGTTTCTTGTGTGTGTCTTAGTATGAATCACTTGATACCATATTTTTGCTTTCAAACATCTCCTCAACTGACTTTCCATTCACCCAAAATGCCACTCTGGTGACCTGGCCATAATCCATCCATCCATCCATCTATCCATCCATCCATCCATCCATCCATCCATCCCTTTCTTCCGCTCCACCTGTGCTCAGTTCCAAAAGACATAGTCTTGCCAATAACCCCCCACTCAGATGATGGTTCTCCAGGAACCTCGTTTCCACAGCCTTTTAGAAATGTGAGATTGCAAGAGACTATTAATAGGGTGAGGCAGCTGCTCCAGAGAGGAAGCAAAAATCTCAGACAGCAGGTCTAATGTGACCTGAGGTCCTGCTAGAGGCCACCCTCTTCACTGCAGTGACTGTGCTTTTTCTGTGACGTTCTCCACCAAGGAGCAGCTCCCTGGCCTTGTCTCTCTCTATGGCTTCCCCGGGGAGAATGAAATAGAACAGGATCATTGCAGGAATGACAGCTGAGGTCCTAAACATTCAGTTCCAAATCATGAAAGCTCTGGGGGATTTACCAAGTGGCATCTGTTGCCACATTTCTGCAGAGTCCTACGAAGAACTCAACATCCCCATTCAAAAGAAGAAGCCATCAATGTAATGTTCATCGGTCAACTGCTGCGTGTCTATTTCTTCTTCCCTTGATTTCTGTAATTTCAGCCAGGAAAAGAAAAATGTGATGATAGGAAATAAAACAAAGGTAAAAAAAAAGGAAGTTGTCTGGTTCTTGATGGACATTTATATGCTGTGAAGCTGAGAGAGCAAAGCAATCTTTATTGCATCTGACCTCACATCCAGGCAGAGGGGTAGAACGGAATTCTAATGTTAACTTCAAAGCTCACACCAAAGCTTGGTGCTTTGGCAAAGAATCACTAACACATGCCTTGTAGGCATTTTCGGAGGGAGGGGGGAGGGAGGGAGGGAGGGGGGAGGGAGGGAGGGGGGGAGGGAGGGAGGGAGGGAGGGAGGAAGGAAGGAAGGAAGGAAGGAAGGAAGGAAGGAAGGAAGGAAGGAAGGAAGGAAGGAAAGGGAAATGAAGACAGGACCAAAATTCAGAAGCTTCTCAAAAATAGTTTATCTGAATTCTGAGCCTTATTTATTGTAATGTGGAATATGAACTCTAATGAAACTACACATTCCCCTCATAATGATTCTTGGCTTAGAAGTTACGCAAGGTATATTTTTTTGCGAGAAGTAACAAAGGAAACAAACCCTCACCCAATGCAAATGCCTGACATACCTAGACTTTTCTTCTTCTTTTTTTCTAAAAGAGGTAGCAAAATGCACAAACCCAGATTACAAATTTGTAGCAATGTTATAGCCCTTTGGGTGAATGGACAGGTTCTGCTTAAATGAAGACACTGAGCAAGGCCCAGTTTTAGAAAATACAATATACTATATACATTTTAACTTGACTCATTTTATGGATGTGCTTCTTTGTAAAGTAGACATAAGGAACATAGGAAAAACCTTCCCACCATGTCAGATTTCTTAACTCTGAATTATCAAGACTGATTAGCAGATTTTTGTTGTTGTTATGACCACCTTTCTCTATAAAAAATGTTTCCAGAGTATTAAGGTAGATTATCAGGCTTTTAATGGCATGGACATTAATTTCTAGATGACAGACATGGGGCTAGTTATTTATGATTTAGTTTGCTGGTATTAGCTGGCCTATTTCCTTACAGAATTTATGGGAGAGAGCAATTAAATGCCCTTCCTCTCTCTCCATTGCCTTTCTGTAAAAAGCACCACTATTCCTAAAGTGGTCCATCTGTATTTTTATGTTGATGGAATTGGTCTCAGCACAAGGCAGGAAAGGATAGGTCGACTTGCTCTTATAAACACATTTGTGTTTTATTTTATTTCCACTTAAATTAATATTTGTTAGGATTACTGGACTGTGGCCTGGATCCCAATGACTACTTCAATTCTCCATTTGCCTGCTATTTACAAGGTATACCTCTGATAATTGAGGAACAGACAAAACTGCAGAAAAAGAAGGATTGCTAATGTTCACTCGACACAACTATTATATTATTTCTAGGAAATCAGGACATGGTATCTTTTTAGCAAGCAAGCAGGAAAAGCTTACAGGGACTTTTCCTTGCAGGGTTTCTGGGAAATGATTTGCATACTTATTCGTACAAATATGACTGTTTCTTGGAGTGTAAACAGGGAATATACAAATCTAATTTCAGAGAGAGAGAGAGAGAGTGGAAATCTAAGTGGAAATTGTTGGGGCCTCTTAGGAGACATGCCATTCATTTATGAACTGTGGTTGTGTGACCTTGTGTGCAGCGAGAGGAAAGATTGTCATTTTATTCCTTTTAAGTTGATAAAATCTACAGCAGGCGAAATGGAACTTCAGATTAACTACAGTACTTGCTCTTCTTCCATACAATGTCATTCTGTCTATGACCAATTCAGGAAGAAATTCTGTTTTCCAATTACAGTATACTATGGCCCTTTGGAATTCATAGGATATCTCCACAATGTGGACACAGGCAACTGTTCCTGCTGCTTTTCAGAGTAAGGCAGCTGGGTTCACAAATGCATTTCATGGTGAATCTTCTCGAAGACTGATCAGGATTCTCATCATAGCCACCTTTTCCAGCACAGCAATCATCATGAAGCAAGATCCCACATAACTGATCTTACAAACATGGCTTGACTTTGAAGTGATAACCATTGAAAGCTGGCTTAAGAGTTGCTGGGATATTTGTAGAAAGGTGAAAGGAGGAAGAGGAGAAGAACAAGTAGGGGGAGGAGGGGAAAGGGAGGAGGAGGAGGGGAGGAGGAAGGGAAGGGGAGGAGGGAGAGGGGAAATGGGAGGGAGAGGTGACCAGTTGTGGTCACCACACTATAAAAAGACATTGAAGCTCTAGAGAAAGTGCAGAGAAGAGCAACAAAGATGATAAGGGGACTGGAAACTAAAACATACAAAGAGCGGTTGCAGGAACTGAGCTTGGCCAGTCTGGCGAAGAGAAGGACCAGGGGTGACATGATAGCAGTGTTCCAATATTTGAGGGGCTACCACAAGAGAGGAGGGGGTCAGGCTGTTTTCCAAGGCACCAGAAGGCCAGACAAGGAATAATGGATGGAAGCTAACCAAGGAGACATTCAACCTGGAAATAAGGAGAAACTTTCTGACGGTGAGAGCGATCAACCAGTGGAACAGCTTGTCTGTGGAGGTTATGAGAGCTCCAACACTTGAGACTTTCAAAAGGAGATTGGACTGCCATTTATCCGAAATGGTGTAGGGCAGTGATGGCGAACCTATGGCACGCGTGCCACAGGTGGCACGCGGAGCCATATCTGCCGGCACGCGAGCTGTTACCCTAGCTCAGCTCCAGCGTGCATGTGTGCACTGGCCAGCTGATTTTTGGCTCACGTGGAGGCTCTGGGAGGGCATTTTAGGCTTCTGGAGGGCCTCCGGAGGGCCTCTGGGGGTCAGGGGGGCATTTTTGCCCTCCCCAGGCTCCAGGGAATCCTCTGAAGCCTGGGGAGGGCAAAAAACGGCCCTACTGGGCCCACTGGAAGTCAGGAAATGGGCCATTTCCGGCCTCCAGAGGAACTCTGCGGGGGCGGGGGAGGCCATTTTTGCCCTCCCTGGGCATTGAATTATGGGTATGGGCACTCGCATGTGCGTGATAGCGCGCGTACACGCGCTTTCGGCACCCGAGAAAAAAAAGGTTTGCCATCACTGGTGTAGGGACTCCTGCTTGAGCAGGGGGGATGGGGGTGGACTAGATGACCTACAAGGTCCCTTCCAACTCTAACAATAATCTAATCTAAAAGGAGAAGACGGAAATGGGAGGAGAAGGAGGAAGAGGAGGAAGTGAGGAGGAGAGGGAAGGAGAATGAGAGGAGGGGAAGAGAGAGGAGGAGGAGGAGGAGGAGGAGGAGGAGGAGGAGGAGGAGGAGGAGGAGGAGGAGGAGGAGGAGGAGACAGAACTGTGAAGAAGACTGTGAAGAATATTCCAAAGAGGGGCTTGCGGAGTACATTTGACTGAAGGGTGTCCCTTATTTTTTGAAGCAGATGTGTCTTTTGAAGGTAAACATAGCCATTTCTGCTTGTGCATGCACATGAAGTGTCTGGCTGTCCCACATAGAAAAACAGCAATTACTTCTGAAACAACATACAAGAGTCTCAAATAATGCTCAACATTAAGGCTTTGTTTATTCAATGTGTCCTGGCAAAATACCCCTTTCAAGTGCTTTGTGCAGGCATAGCGGTCACTTTCTGTTAAACTATGCAGCATCTTTTCACAGGGCAAAATCTTTAGCATTTCTAAAGAAGACAATTGCTTCAAGCTTTAAATAGCCAAGGGTACAGGATTCCAGATTCAGTTGTCTATTTTTTTTTCTCGCCATTTATTCAATGTAAAATCCAGCTCCCTTTGCATGTAGATCTGGTATTTCTATCATTGTTTTAGGAAAAAGAAAATATTCAAGCCATAAGATAATAACATGAGATCTTGTTAAAGAACTAATCAGTCATCATTTATTAGCCTGCTCAAATATTCAGGTAAATAATTCACAGACAATTATCCCTTGTTCTAAATGGCAAAATAATTTATATGCTATTTGCATTTCAAACATATTTATGTATTCCACAGGTTATATTCCACCTTCATGCCCGAGAATTTATAAATGCAAGATATAATTTCAGTATTTATACAGCCTATTAAAAAAAGAAACTTATTTACAGTGGCCTACCCGTATTTTCTGAAAGAAAGGAATGAACAAAAAGGGGAACAGCAATGAATTACTTGATTACTTGATTACTTGAAATTTCTTCACTTTTTGAACAATGGAAGGTGCTCATAAACTGGATGGGCAGGATGACACCAAAGACGTGGTCACTGTTATGTATGGACGGACCAGCGGCGGGTTGCTTGCTTACCGGTGCCGGTGCGTTGCGTGCGCATCTCCATGTTTCGGGTGTGCGCGCGCTACATGTGCGCGCCACCTCGCACGATTTTGCTTCTGCGCATGCGCAGAAGCAAAATCGCGCTGAAATCTCTCTCGCGCGCGAGTCCCCTCATGAGATTTTGGTGCGATTTGGCTTCCGCACATGAGCAGAAGCAAAATCACCCAAAAATTCACAGAAAAAGATGGCGATGCGCGCGACGGACTGGCAGAAAGGGCTCCGGAGCGGTCACATGCAAATTGCGCAATCGGCCACTCCCTACCGGAGCTGTGCATCGGACAGCTCTGGCAGGAACCCGCCTCTGGTACGGACGTAGGCAAATTTGCATACCGGCCGCTGATT